>ML685904.1:827287-874821 GCA_007922175.1 Pelusios castaneus
CCGGGGCTTGCTGCCTTGGGGAGAGCCAGCCCCATGCGAGGCTGGCTCTTCCTGGACCTAATTAGTCGACTTATAGAGTCCACACAGGACTCCTAAATCGACTTAAAGTGGGCCTTACTAACTCGACTTAGAGAGTCTATACTAGACTCTCTAAGTCAACTTAATAAGGTCGACTTAAAGTCGACGTATTTAAGTCGACGTATTTAAGTCGACTGAAATCACTAAGTGCAGACATAGCATTAGGCATTTATATGGCTCTCTTATAATTATATCTTAGCACCTCAGTCTTCAAAGTACTTACCCTTATAACAACTTTGTGAGATAGGGCAACACTGTTATCTTCATTTGACAGATGGGAAACTGAGGCACAAGAGGTTAATTGACTAGGCCAAGTTTACACAGGGAATCTGTGGCAAAGAGGGAATTAAACCAAGGTCTTCTGTATCTCAGCCTGGTGCCCTAACCACTAGACCAGACATCCTCATTTTGCTACCTTACCATCAACCTTAACTCCATCTCAACAATGTTTTGGGAGTTATAAACCATGCATCAGATTCCTCAGCTGGTGTGAACTCCCATTCAAACTAATTGAGTGAGGCCTTTTCATATATATGTGAATACCTCTCTCTTCTCACCCCTTTTATTTTATTAAAAGCAGATGGAAAAAACCAGCAGACAAACTGGGCTCTGGAGCCAGCTTCTGAACCTGCCATAAATTTCAGTGTAGTTCAGCATCACGCCTGACTTTCATTTGAGCTGATGAGAATTTTTCAAATTTTGATATTTTTCATTTAATTTCAACAAGGGGGAAGAAAAAGAAGCTGGGTGTTTTTGAGAAATGTTTTTTGGGTTTTTTATTCCTCTGGATAGAAAAATTTTGCAACATCTCATCAAAGTTTCAAAGAAATTAGTTGAACCTTTCTGGATTTTTTTTATTTTTTAGCATTATGTTTTGTTTTCCTGGCTCTTCAACCAGCTCTCTCAATAAATATTGCCGATGAAAAGGACCTGGAAAGATCCTGACAATGGGACCCATCAATGAGCCCCCTGCAGGAGAGACTGGATTAGCCTGAGATTATCAAAGGTGTCTAACTCTCACTGTGATGTGGGCATCTAAATCTCTTTGGTTTTTCTGAAAATACCAGCCCCATGGACTCTGGAGCTTTGGTCACATGCATTCAAAAGTGTGTTCATGACCTCATTCCAGCCGTCACTCTGGAAACACTCTCTGATCATGCTAAGCAAGATTCTCTACCTACCATTACTGGCTCTCTCTGTGCAGTTTCCAGGGCTCTCTTTTTCCCCTTCCTCATCTGGAGCAGCAAGGCTCCCTGGTTTTGCATCAGAGCTAATCAGACCTGCCTCAGGCCTGGCTGGGCTCGTGGGAGAAAGTTGTGGTGGGTGAAGTCCTAGATCTGAGGATATGAGCGTTGCTGCCTCTTCAGGGCCACTGCTTGGCTTTTCCTGCTCAGCGCCAATCACGTCCTGAAAAAGAGGGACGGCATATATGGCCCCTCTTGACTCATTCTCCACTTCCGCTTTGGGCAGCTGCAGTTCCTCCATCTTTTCTGTCACTGCCACAATCTCCTTGATCCCCTCGGGCTCAGTGGCTCGGTATTTTTCTGGGGACATTGTGAAAGAGGCTGTCTCTCCTGTGGGTAAAAAGAAAGTGGGAGATTATGGCCTCATCCTGTCTGCTGGGAATCGGGCAGGCACCTTCTAATCAACACCCTTCCAAAGCAGGACTGCCCTCATTTTGTCGGAAGCATGGTTCAGGAGGGGCACGAAGGATGAGCGGGAATCACCCTGTTGACCTGTGGAGTTTCCTCAGGGATAAATCCAGCCCATACCGCGCTTTGGGGACTGATTCTCCTTGACACCTAGATTCCTTCCAGTGCAAAGGGAGCTTAAAATGGGTGTAATGACATCCATGTTCAGGCTTCCTTTACACCACCGGAGCAAGGTGTAGAGGGAGCAGGGTGTAGAGTGCTATCAGACACCAGTTCAGTCTCAAAGGTGTTGGCCAAGATGAAGGCCATCACAAGGGGATTGATGGATAGCATTGAAAACAGAGAATCAGGCCCTTAAAGGTAATATCCAAGCGAGGCCTGAACCCAGTACAGAGAATACTCTGGCAATATTTGGATCTGTTTCCTGCTCCAGAGCTGAACAGTGAAGCTCAATCTTGGCCAAGAGACTTAGTTAGGCCTACTGCTTTTATAGCTATCCTGGTTACCCCCATCCCGCCTCCCCCGAGGAGCTGCGTCTCCTAGCTCTACAATGAACCAAAGTAAAACTCCCTGGCTCTGAAGCATCCCCGCTGGCCCGTAACTTCAAGAAAAGTCGGCTCCACCTCTCAGTCAGAACTTTGCGGCTGAGATATGTGTCCAGTTGGCATTGATTTTTTTCCCCCACTCAGCATCATTTTGGCTCTTCTTTTCTCTGCTCTTAGCTTACTTTATCACCTTTCCTATTTTCTTGTGAAATCCTAAACCCTTCTACGCTGATTTAATGCAGTAGCAGGGTATGCTTTTAGCCCTACTGGACACCGGTTGGATCCCTGATGTGTCGGCCAAGGTAACAGCCATCACAAGGGGATTTATGGGTAGTATTGGACACTGAAGTCATGGAATTAGCCACAGCAGAGAGCAAAAGTGTAAAGGCTTCTTCCACCTTCCCAATTCTGCCTCAGAAGCGAACTGAGGCCTTTTTCAACCCTGCCAGTGAGAGGGGTTAAAGTGGCCAATATTTTCAGAAGTCACTAGTGATTTGGAAGGGAACCAGCTTGAGGCACCATAAAGAAGCTTGTTATCAAACAGTACAGAGTACCTGCCCACTGAAAACCAGGCCTGGTTTTCTCATGGTTTTTTCACTAACCATTTTGCATTTTCATGAAAAAAAATGAACTTTTTGTTTTGTTTTTTAACGAGAACCCCAAAGAGTGTTTGAAGAAAAACATCAACAGAAACAAAAAGATTAATTCTGGTCAAATTTATCACAGGAATGAAAAATAAAATCTTTCCAGTCCTGGGCTGAGACCTTCAGAGTTATCACACAGGTGGCTCTAAAGCACCAATGTGTTATAGGGAGCTTTGGCCACCACTGATGAGTGTTTGAACCAGCAGCCAAGTGGTGAAAGCAGCCATGCTGATTCCTTGTGATATCCACAGAGCTCTGCGCAGATACAAATATGTGGATCTGCATCCGATCTGCATCTGCAAGAAATGGTCGGCGGATACCTGCGTTGTACCCGTGGATGCAGATATCCGCGGCTATCCACAGATTTGCAGGGCTGTAGCCCTGCACAGATACAAATATGTGGAGCTGTATCTGATCTGCATCTGCAAGAAATTGTCTGCGGATATCCACGTAGTATCTGCAGATGCGGATTTCAGAGGATATAATGCGGATATCTGCAGATTTGCAGGAATCTAGATATCCATTCCCAGTCCTGCCTATCTGTTTCATCTCGGAGTATTGCCACTCCAGTTCCATGGCCAGCATAGCAAAAGACCCTGTAGCATTTTGCAGTGGTGCTAATTTTCAATATTATTTAATAAAATTCAGAGACCAAATCACTATCTAGGGGGTATCCGTGTAGCTCAAACAATGCCAATAGAGCTGTGCCAAATGATGCCAGTTGGGGGGTCCGGCCCATTGGCTTCAATGACATGATGCCAATGGCATGATTGATGATTTACACCAGTTGTGAATCTGGCCCACTGATTCCAAAAGAGGGATGCCAATTTCTACCCACCAGTGTTCTGGCCCTGATCTATTTTGGGGACCTGCTGATTTGTTTCTGTCCAAGCCAGAAAAAGTCTTTCTTTTTCTCTCTTAGCTTCTATTTCTCACCTCTTAGGCTGAGCTGTTCTGCCCCACGCTAGCTTGACACACAGAAGGGCAGGAAAGTCCTTGTGATGCTCCACAGGGACAAGCTGGCAAAACACCAAGACTCAGGCCACGACATTTTTACCTCTGGTAGGGCCCTGTCACTCATCTGAATCCGCATCTCCTGCAAACAACCCATCAAGCTAAACAGCTTGATGAACCCACCTCAAAAGCTACCAGAGGGTTCTGCCAACATTCAGCCCAGGTTAGTCACACTGTCCTTGAGCAATTCCTGCCAGAATCCATCAGCTCACTGGCCCCTGAGATCTCAGCACTGTGCCCAACAGCCATAAAACAGCCAGCAAGATGTATTTTGGGTAAACCCCGGGGCTAAGTCTCAGCCATCATACAACGCCCTGCTGTCTCTCATGCTGTTGTTTAAGGAAAAGTCTTGCTGTCCTTGTTACATTGCACAAAGAAGGACTCACAATAGG
This sequence comes from Pelusios castaneus, assembly GCA_007922175.1. NCBI lineage: Eukaryota > Metazoa > Chordata > Testudines > Pelomedusidae > Pelusios > Pelusios castaneus. The sequence goes on from ML685904.1 coordinate 831,613, forward strand.
GACAGGAGACCAACTACAGAGGTGTGGCTCTGTGGAAGGACAACCTTGCAGAAAAGGCTGTAATCTGGATCCTAGGAAGTCAGTGTCTGAGTCCCAGCTCTCTGCCACTTAAATCTCTGGGCCCCTGTTTCCCTTCTGTGATGTGAGGGCAACATCACTTTGTTTTTCTCACCCGTATTTATTTGAACTGTGAGCTCTTTGGGGCAGAGACCCCTTCTGACTTTGTGTATGTACAGCACTCAGCACAATGGCGGCGTGTCCTCAGCTAGAGCTACAAATGAGAATAATACAGTGGCCTTGCATGAAAGTTGGCATTTTTAGACTTTGGGACTGTATGTAACAATGGCACTAACAATTCTATTGAGCTGCACCCCGGGGGATGCCTACACAAACGACAAGTTCCAGAGCGGGAGCCGTGTTAGTCTATTGCAGAAAAACAACAGAGTCTTGTGGCACTTTTAAAGAATAACAGATATATTTATTTATTGCATGCGCTTTCGTGGGAGAACATCCCACTTCATCAGACTCTTCAAAGCATCTGACGAAGTGGGATTTTCTCCCATGAAAGCTCATGCGATAAATAAATCTATTAGTCTTTAAAAGTGCCACAGGACTGTTGTTTTTTTACACAAACGGCAAGGGTCCGATTAGCTCATGAAGCAGATCTCAGCTCCAGTTAAGCCTTCCATCCATTTTTTTTAAGAAGCAGGCTGGGGTTTTGTTAAGGAGAAGGCCACCAGCATAGCAGCGAGATGGAGATGAGCAGTTAGAATAAGAACATCTCAGTAGTGCCCCAAACGTCTTTTCCCTTTGTTTTCTGGCCTCTCTTCCTTGAATGTCTTGGCTGCAGCCTCACACTTGTCCACAAGGGGCAGCACCATCCATCCAACTCTTTCAGGGCTCTTTTTAATGAATATATCCTCCCAAAGGCCCTGCAAGACTGGTATCATCTTCCCAGTCTTAAACACAGAGAAACTGAGGCACGGAGAAGGGGGAGTGGCTTGATCATAGCTGCTCAGTGAGGGAACCAGACGTAAATCCCAGGTCACCTGACAAGTCGGTGTCTGTTTTTATGCCTCGGTCACTCTTCTGTCCAGACATATAAAACCAAGATGTTCTAACCTCCATCGAGAGTGCACACTGATCAGTATATGGCAGGGATTATGGCTACACTGATTGGCTGTACCTCTTTATTCCTATACACCGAAAAACGGTCTCTGTCAGACGATCATGCCGTCAACAGCTCTTGTACTGCCTTCTATAGACTGGGCAGTGCTAAACATAGATCATGACAGCTGGGGCTAGGAATGACAGAAGACGCCCCTTCACGCACACGTCGGTCAGCATCCAAAACCTGTGGCGTATCAGTCCCAGGCAACGATGGAAACTGGACTAGAAGTGCCCCGTTTAGCAAGGCAGTTACTGAACCAGCTCACTCCAGAAGGAAGAGGGGCATTGTGGGGAGGGGGTTGTAAGGAGGAGCACTAAGAAAGAGCAAGGGCCCCTGACAGGCCGCGTACAAGATGGGCAACATGATGCAACAGTTTAGGGGAGCGGGAGGTGGTGCTTTGGTGGAAATCAGCGGCCTAAAGGAAGGGAGCCAGCTAGGGTTGCTGCCCTGAAGTACAAGAAAACAGGACATCCAGGATGATCCTGGGCACTTAGCACAGAGTTCCCAGGCCAGCTACCTCAAAGAAGGGGCGATTCTGGGAAAACCTGGACAGGTGGCAACTCTAGATCCAGGGGAGTTTCTCTTCTATCAGCCCCAGATGACTCCATGGATGAGCCATGAGGATCCCTTTCCAGAGCTGCATGTTGCCCTAAAGATCTTGAAGAAGGGCATGGATGGGCCAGAGCCAGAACCATACAGGACATGTGTCCTGTTGAACTCTGGGGCTTGAAAAGTCAGTTACAAACCCTTCCTGGGTTTGCAAAACCAAACGTCGCTGGGTAAAAACTCAAAACACTGGCCAGGCAGTGACTGAGAAGCTCCCACTGACTCACCCCCACAGAAGCTGCTCAGGACTGGGCCCTATGGCCTACCTTTTCCATCTGGTCTGTGGGCACAAAGAGTTCAGTTTGAGGTGGTTTTCAGAGATGCAGCACTTCTACAGCTTCAGTGCTGGTGCCCCGGGCTCATCACCTGGTGGCAGCTGCCTCAGGCCAGACACCCAAATAGGACAACACCCAGAAGGAATGGGCATTTGTGAAAATTGAAACTTGTACGCAAAGCAACCTTCCGTACATTCCTCTTTGAAGGGTGAAATCCAGGCACCATCGACTAGTCAGGAGGACACCGCAAGAGTTCACACTCTGGTTCCAAGCCCAGATAAGGAACAGTAAGGGTTGTAAGTCCCATCAGTGCATATTAGCCAAGGTGGTCAGGGATGCAACCCCATGCACTTGGTGTCCCTAAACCTCTGACAGAAGCTGGGACTAGACAACAGCCAGGACACCGAACTAGATGGACCACTGGGCTGACCCAATGTGGCTGTTCTCATGTAAGGCCATAATCGGCGGCAGTGCTCAGCTCCCAAAACTTCAGCTGGAGGAAAAGGCAGCTGGGAGAGCTCAGCACCTCTGAAAAATAGGGTCTTCAGTGGCTGTGGAAACATCTGTCCAGATAATTTTAGCAGCATACCTGGAATCTGTATCTGCATGAGCCATTTTCTGGCCAGATGGCTAAAAAAAAGCCATTGACATGGATATCTATATCAGGCAGGGCATGCTTATTCTATTATGGTGCATTGGTAGGAGGCACCGATAGCTGGCATGAAATTCTCCTCTACTCCCTTGTGCACAGAAGAGAATTTCAACCCAGGAAGAAAGTTGGCTGCAGTCCACCATTGTTACATGCCACAGCATCCCAGAATCTCATTTAAACCTACATCTGAGGTTGTAAGTGGTGTCCCAGACCTATCGCTGGTCCCTCTGCAGGACAGAGAATTTAACCACCTGGTGTCTCAACAAGGACTTCTGGCTGTAGGCAAATCTGTCTGCAACCCTGGAGATGGGTCCTTTACCTCTAAAGCAGTACACATCGTATCTGCTCTGGGCATCGGGGAATCCAGTCTGGTTCCGGAAGAGGAAGATGGTTTTGACTCCCGGCAAGCTCCCTCCGCACCGTTCCCGTGGGGTGACAATGGGGTAGCGGACACTGCCGTCAGCCAGCCAGCCCGAGCTGCAATGATCCAGCCCTTCGTTCCAGGCCGCATACAGCTGGCCTGGCGTTGCTATCTCTGCTCCCAGCTCCTTACAGTGAGACTTGGCCTCCTCCAAGGTGAATTTGTCTGGGGTGGTCCCCAAAAAGAGTTCTCCTGCAAACACAGATGAAGGGCGGAAGGATCAGAGCCAAGAGGATCTTGGCCAGTCCTGGAAAGTGGGCTCTTTCAGCCTTCCCCCTCCCGCCCCACTTCTTATCGCTCCCTATGGCTGCATGATCCCACCCAACCCTCCTAATTCCAATACTGAACAAACTCCCAGTGGATCCATTAGCGCCCATCTAACTCAGCACGTAGGGCGGTAGCTTCATTTTATAGATGGGGAATCCAATGCACAGCAAACAGACACAATTGAGCCAAGGTCAGTGCCAGAGGCTGAAACAGGATGCAAGTCGCTGGGTGCCCAGGTCAGTGCACTGTCCCCTGCTTTATGCTACCTCCATCCCAGAGAACTGAAGGGCAAGAGCTTAGAAATAGCCAATGGAAAGAGCACCACTGAGCCCTCAATTACTTTTCTGCACACATTGTCACAAATGCCAATAGCCCATATCACATAAGTCAGATCATATGTGTAATGATACATCCGGGCAGCACGTGATGATTCACCACATCCGTGTCACACATGGGAGGGTCAGTTCACCACCATGCATGTAATAACCCACCAGAGCAGCACATGCAACAGAGCTCTTGGGTCTGATGCAAGCCAGCCTCCCCAGACGGGACACGTGACAATCCAGAGGAACAGTGCTGTATGTGGCGCGGTGAGGGCACCGTCACTGAGGTTACAGCACCATGCGTGTAATGTGTAGAGCCATAAATGTAATGACACACCAGGGCAGGACATGCAGTGATATCCTAGGAAAGGCCCATGTGACAATCCACCAGATCAGACCATGCAACAAGCCACCAGCCCAGGATATGCAACAACACACTAGGGACATGCATTCAAACTCATAGACTCAGGATTCAAGGATTCAACCCAAGCTATATGTCTCTCCCAGCTTCTGGGATGTGTACCAATAAGACAAGCCATTTCCTAGCCTCTGGACATTCACCAACCAAAACCATCTTCCAGAATCTTGACAGGTGCACTGAATCCAAGCTGTGGCATGGGACGCTTAAGCACTACAACAGAACCTGAGATATTCCACCCTAAAAATAGAATATGCTTCCATAACGTCAGATAACATGCAGGAGTATGTCCCAGAGATTAGGAAGAACACAGGGCATGGACTTTGTGTTCACAGGTCACCCAAGATCCCAGAATACCTGGCAAAATCCTCAGCATACATTGTACATTCAGGATGTGCAGCGTGGGTCCAGATTTAGGACAGTTTGCCCATTAACTCAAGGCATCTCCAAGACCTTAATCAAGACATGGAGCAGAAAATGGGACACATGCCCAAAACTTGGGCTACTGTCTGTGTCCAGACCTGAACATGTCCCATAGCTCCTGCTAACCAGGTTCTATAGGGAGAACTCTGGTCATCTGTGGCAGGTTCTCAACTTGCATCTAGGATGTTTTGCAGTACCCAGGATTGAGGTCTCAGTTCTGCAACGTGCTGAGCACCCTCCATGCCTGTTGAAATCAATGGGAGCAAAGGTGCACAGCACCTCATTGGATCGGGCCCATACTACAGGACTAAAAATGTGTTCAGAACTTATGTCTCATGTGAATCCAGAATCCAGAAAGAGAGTTTCTTAAAAGCTACTATAAGACTTCATGGCATAAGCCAAACCATGTGGATAGCTTGTTCCCCTGTTGCCCTTTATGGGGTTTACTAGGCCTTGTGCTGGCTGCTGTCAAAGACAGGAAGCGGGACGGGATTGATCCAGCATGGCCATCAAGGCAGATGAGGACACATTGCACTTTGGCATCATAATTACCGTGGAGATCTTCAACGTAACAGTATACATCGTACATGTCTTCTGGATCCACAACTCCATAGTTACGGACCCCTGGGAACCCATCCATGTCTCCATAGCAGGCCTCCCGAGGGGTCTGGATTGGATACCTGGAATAAGAAAATACAGGTTTCATTTCCCAAAAGGCAAAAGGACTCCTGGAGCCAGGTGGCCAGATGCTGCTAACAAACCTTTGGGTGGCCTCCAGCAGAGGACTTGCCCTACCCAAAATGGCCACTGAGTTTTGGATGGCACAATTTTTGGGGACCCCTCAAGAGCACTCTTGGGGCTTGAGCTGATGTGGTGGAGAGCCAGCACCACCTAACAACCAAAGATGAGCCAGCCAAAACGAGGTATTCAAAGTCAGTAACCGCTTTTGGACAGGTTAACCCATGCAGGGCCCACTGGTTGGGTGGCCAGCAACTGTGCTCCAAATCTCAATGAAATCAAAGACAGCCTTTCCTTTGGTAACCAGGGGATTTCAATCAGGCTCCTAGACAGTGGTTTTCAACTTTTTCCTTTCCAGGAGTCTCCTCTAAGTCAGCCAGCTGTCCCATTTAGCTATGTGGGAACAGCAAGGTGGTCGTGACATTCTGCCACTTGCTTGCAATTTCAAGGTTAAGGAATTTGTATTCTAGGGCACCAAACTGTGCCCAAGAGCTCCCCCTAACTCCAGCCAGCTCTGGAATTTTTCCAAGTTAAAAATTCCAGCCAGTTCTAATCAGTGTTTAATTTGGAGAAAAGTTCACGAAACCTTGTTTTAAATGCAGCCATGTATGTTGACTTAGATTGCGAGCTCTTTGGAGCAGGCGCCATCTCTTCATTCTGTGTGTGTGTATAGTACCTAGCATAATGAGATCCCAGTGCAGCAGTGGGCTCCCAAGGCACTGGTAATGCATCCTCGTAATTCAGTGGCAAATGAAGAATTCCATTTTGGTTCCAGAACTACTGGGGAAATGGATGTCCCATATTGGAACTCTTCAACGTTCATCTCCTTCATATCCTGTGGCGGTGAGTTCCACAGGTAAATAAGATGTCACGTGAGTGCTGCATCCACTAGAATCTAGCTGCTGGGTGAATTGCCCACCTGACTGTCTGGTCGGAGATCCAGCCCGCGTCGCATTGCTCGTAGCCGCTGAGATAAGCAGCATGCAGTTGTTCAGGGGTGGCAATCTGTGCCCCTATCCTGGCACAGGCTTCCTGAGCCTTGGAAAAAGTGTAGGAGTAGCGCGTGGAGCCCTCCCGATAAAGGAATACCACCCCTAGAGGACAGAGCAGGAAACAGCATTTTAGAGTCCTTGCAACCACAGAGTGAGTATACCACAAATCCAGCGTGTGATTGAATCTACGGATGTTATTGGGACTGAATCAATAGTAGGGGTTTTGTCTTCTATATGCAACTATGCCCCTACCCCCTGCACACACAAAAAAAGTGCCCTGATTTTTCACACTTGCTGTCTGGTCACCCTACATACCCTGGCCAGCTGCCAGCTATGGTGCTGTCTCCGTAGATAATAGATCAAGGCCATGGCACCAATGGCAGACAAGAGATATATGGGAAGGCTACTATCTGCAAGGAGAAGAGGCTACCAACTGCGAAACAGCATGACTTCAATGGCTAAGCCATTGGCCTAGCCTCAGAAGCCCTGAATCCTAGCCCTAACTGTCTGTTAGCATCAGTAACCTGCTAGGACAGACCAGAGGATCTTATGCAAAATGTGAAGGGCAGATGGGACCATCATGATCCTCTAATCTGGCTTTCTGCATAGCACAGGTCTGAAAACTTCCCCTTGTGGGTCCTACACCATGCTTGTAACTTCTTGTTGAACTAGAATGCAGTATCCAGGCTTGATTGAGAGACTTGAAGCCCACCACCCCTGAGATCAGGTGTTCTGGTGGCTGATTGCCCCTCGCTGTTAAACATTTGCACCTGATTTCTTGCCTGAAGTGCTTCAGTTTTCAGCCATTGAGTCTCGACCGTTCTGAAAACATCACCTGCCCACCCCGTATGGATGGAGATGAGAGCAAAGGATCAGGGTTCTACACCCATTTCTCCCCCTGGCCTCAGACAAGTCAGTTCCTGTCTTAACATGTCTCAGTTTCCCTGCCTGCAAATGTAGAAATAAATAATTCATCTTTATGAAGTCCTTCAAGATACAGACATGCAACATGCCGTATAAGTGCTAACTGTTATTCATAGTTTTGTGCATTTGTGCAGCGATCTTGCTGTAAGCGAACATTCACAGCTTCCTTCGGTGCTGGGTGGGAATCATTAGCCTCCTTCACTCACCTTTAAGATGAGGAAACTGAGGCACAAAGAAGGGATGTGGTTTGTCCAGGGCCACACAGCAGTTTAGTAACAGAATGCAGGAATCTTGACTCCTGGCTCTAAGCTTTAACCACAAGGTCACGCTTTCCCTCTGCTAAGGCACCGCAGATAAATTGAAGAGGAAATCGTCCTTTAAACCAGGCTGCCCATCACTCCAGTGTAAATTGCATGTCTGGCAATGTCAAGCGAGGAATCAGAGCAGCCGGAAACATTTCTAAAATGAATGGGTGAACTTGGCCTGCTTGCCGGTTTTGCAGAAAAGCAGAAAACAATGAGAAGGGATAGGAAGGCAGGAGAGGGGCGGGGAGGGTGCCAGCTGGAATCTGTAAGGGGCTTTTGCCATAAGCAACATGAACTCTTCTCTATCCAGGAGGGAGGAAACAGTCTTAAGAGATTAACACTTGACTATGTATATGTGAGTGGAGAGAGAAGGGTGCAAAGTTAATTGGAACTGGGAGAAATATCCCACAGAATGCATTAAGGAGATTGTTTGGTTTTGCCAGGGAAATCAATCCAAGTGAAATAAATAATAATAATACATCAGCAACTTCTCAGCCCTGGCAATAAATAAAAATTTTCATCTGATGACATACCATGATAGGACCAGCCCAGCTCATGAGCAGTTATTGAACCCTGGGCGTTCAGCAACACTGCACAGGCCTCTTGCGTGTGAACAAAAAGAGTGGCTCCAAGAGGGGGTAGCAGTAATAGGCTGTTATCCTCTAGCAGATCAGCCAATCGAGGATGATGGAGTACATGCCGTGTCACAGGTCGTGACACAAGGGGAAGTGGAGTTACCTCTTCAGTGTAGAGTCAAGTGATACAATTCAAGCAGGGAATAACAAGATGTAGTAATACAACAATTATGGTGTAGCTAACAGAGATGAGTTTTTTACTTCAGGCACTAGAGGCCCGTCCGCTTACAACCAGAGGTCCCCAGGTCAATCCCTGCTACTGACGGTTCACACGGGGCATGGCATTACAAGTACAGCCTTGTGTTGGAAGACCCAACACTGCATCAGCCCCGCCATTGATAGAAGGAGTTGGCCCCAGGCAGCAGGTGTGACTTATGCATGCAAACAGGCCCCTCCCACCCCAAACCCCACAAGGGATGCTAGGGTGAGGGCACTGTTACCTTTGACCTTCACCTGCAGCAGGTCATGGCCGTCCTCAATGCCGTGCTGAACATCGCAGCGGTAGATCCCGGAGTCGTAGGACCTGAGTTCGCTCAACACCAGGGTGGCATCAGTGGGCGAGGCCGGGTAAAAAGGCAAGTTGACGCGGTAGCGGTAGCCTTCGCTCACCTTCACCTTCTGCCCCCGGGCCACCAGGATCTCTGCCTCCTTCCCCTCAGAGATGAAGGTCCATTTGATCCGGGGTGCCCCCAACACTGCCCGGCGCCCTGCCGTGCTGGAGGTGGCCAGGGGACGAAGGTAGGTGATGTGGCAAGGGATGGTGAGAGTGCCAGACAGCACTGCCCGGACAGGTGGCTGTTTGCTGATGGAGACTCTCAGGGCCTTGAGGTCATCTGCAAGGGAGAGGGAAATGAAATCAGGAGTCGCCCATGGCTAGGCCTGCGCTCACCTAGCAGCCATCATGGATGTTGCCACACAGCACACTGTGAACTCATGGCATCTGTGGGGATGGCACTTGGATTCCCCTGCATCATAGGCACCAGCTCCTGTTGCCTGAGCTAACAGAGACACACACATACCGTGCCATATAGGGGCCATGACACACAACTGAGCAGTAATGAGTCCATCCATTTGTGGCCATTGGTCACACATATGGATACACACAAAAACACACACTTACTCCACCCAATAGAAGGCAGTGGTATGTACACGCTGATTCCATCCATTTGAGGCATGTGCGTATGCATACACAAAACACACACGTGCATCGATCCTCTCCAGTAGAGAGACGTCGGATACACACACATACAATTCCATCCTGCAGAGGGCAGGTGTGTTCATACTCCAACCCACTCTAGCCAGTAAATGGTAATTTTCAGTCCCTTTTCCCACAGATTGCTACTTTTTTGTCCCCTCTCCCCATCTTATCCTCAGCTCAGGACGTTTCCAAAACTGACCCTGGGTGGACATTTTTAACAACCCGTGAGTCCCTCTCCTCACCTGGATTTCAATGTGACATCTGCCAGCTTGGACCTTGCTCACTTTAAATTCACAGTGACGACAGCTCTGAGCCCAATGCCCTGACTGGACCACTGAGTGTACGTGAGGCATTGGGTTCGCTCCCAAATAGGGTTAAAATAGCAGTGAAAACATGGCCCGTCAGGTGAGCAGCTCACGTTCAACCCCAGACTCCCTTTTCTTATTATTATTTGTGTTTACCTTAGCACTAGTCAGAGACTGGGACGCCACGTGCTCGGTGCTGTACAAACACAGGCTTTAACTTGAGTTGCTCCCCAGTGAACAGCTGACTTCTTGTGTCCCCCCTGCTGTTTTAACCCAAGTTAAGAACACACCTGGTATTGCAGATGTATCTGTAGTGACCCATCTAAAACAGGCCCAGGCCCAGCTCAGGAAACCTATATGGGGGGCCACATTCACCTTTGGTGTAGCTCCATTGGCTTCAGAGTGGGTTTAGGTGCCCACTCCTAGTCCCCAAGCCTCTCACACATTGCAGGGTCTCCCCATTATTCTTTATTATTAATTACAAACAAAAACTGGACATTGAACAAGCATCATGCATGGTGCAAAGACAAACCCTCCACAGTTAGGAAATGCCCCGATGCCCCTTGCCCGCGCCACCTTCATTGGGCACGCTTGTGCAGCTGGATACAGTGTAGAATCACATGATCACATGCTATTTTTTTTTTTCCCCACAGGACCCCTGCTTCATTTACTGCGCAAGACAGACGAGGCTCATTTGATGAGCATTCAACCCCTTGCTTTCACCTCTTTGTTCACTGCATAGCCCCAGGCCTTAATTGACTGTATTCCACTCAAACCCTGCTCTGAAGAGAGAATTGCTCCTTTCCTTGGGCTCGCTTATACAGGCCCCCGCACTGTGGCAGCCAGGAAGGGGTGAATAGATAGACTATTACCTACCCAGCTGTTGCTAACTAGCCCATTAACCACAGCTGGGAGCAGCTCAGCCAGAGGAGGCCTGGTGCTAAAGAAACTAGGGAGTCCTCCTGAGAAAGTTTCTCAGCAATAACCAGGAAGGGAATTACAGAAAGACCTGGAGCTTCAAGGAAAGAGGTTTGGAGAATGCAGCTTCAGGAGTGATGCCAGCAAACAGACCAAGGTAGGATGTAACCCACCTGAGGGATTGTAAGAAATAACAGAGTCCAGCTGCTTACCAGACAGACTGGAACCCAGAGTGCTGGGTGGGAGGTGTAAAGCTTAGTTTCTAAAGGGGCTACCACATCCAGATTGAAAACCTGGTATGAGACACTGGTCTGTATAGCTTTTTAGCTGGACTCTTCTGTTAAACTGGGTGGGGTTAGGTTGGTTGAGGGGGTTGGGTGGCAAGAATGAACAGACCCTTCCCTGCATCCCAGCTCTTCTGAGTGACTGAGCTGTGGCTGATGGATTGATGGCGGCAGAGGGACCAAGCCCTGGATGAACCTTTTGCCGTTCCTCTGGGTCTTTTCCAGGGTGTTCGTTGTTGTGGTATCTGGGCTCCTTGAAGTCATTTTATGACTTTATTTTCACAACAGCTCCATGCTGGTGCAGGCTGCTCTTGTCCCTGTTTTACAGAGGGGGAAACTGAGGCACACAAGTAGCTGCTCATTGCGGGTGCCCAATTTTGAAGTCCTGAAGCCTGCTTTTGTTTTCCATTGCACTCAGAATCAGGTGGCACATGGTACATTCAAAGAGCAGTGCCTGGCAATGAGAGCTGCAGCTGTAAGCGCCCTGCACTCCTGTCAGGCACCCAGAAAATAAGGCACCCCAAGTAGTGTCCTTTGCCTGCATCACATGAGCAGTGGGAGGCAGGGATAGAATCCAGCCCTCCAGGCGAGCATTCAACTGCCTTACCCAGGAGCTCAGTCTGTCTTTCTGCAATTCTCTGCCTCATCCTCTGTCCACCTCCCAACCTTGCCCCAAACAAAGGAGGGGTCCTATGACCAACAGTCTCTACTGTGTCCCCCGGGCCTTAGGCTGAGTGAGGCAGAGGCCTTGGGTGGAGAAGGAGAATGTGATCATGTAATTAAAGATTGTTTTATCATAAATATGACCCATGGGGCCATTTTCTGACACTTCCTAACTCTTGAGGGCTTGGCTTTGCAGGGTTAATGAGGTTCCCTTCACAGGGGTCCAGCAGGGCCTGGTTCAGAGAAACGGGAGACTGGTTTGCTGTTTTCTTTTCAAGGGCCGGCAACTGGAGTCAGCCTGGCTGTCCCAGCCTGGAGCTGGAATTGTGGGGAAATTGCTGCTCTGCCCCTGACTGGGGCTCACTTGGTACAGGTCAGCAGGGATTTTAACATTGAAACTCCAGACCAAGTACAGAGCGAGGATTAGCTGGTGTGGGGTGTTCTAGTGGCTTACAAACTGATTGAGTGGGTGACATGGCACGGTTGTGAAAGGCTAATGTTGTTTTGGGGGTGTCCGAAAAGACACCGGAGGGAGTTGTCCGCTCTGCTCCGCACTGGAGAGACCTCCGCTGGAGTACTGTGTGTAATTAGGAAAGATGTGGACAAATAAAACAAAGTCAAGAGGAGAGCAAACCAAACCTAGCCTAGAAGGAAAGAGTTCAAAAAGCAAATGAGCAGGTTTAGTCTTGAGAAACGCAGACTGGCGTGGGAAGACCTGAGACCAGCCTTCAAGAGGATGGAGATCAGTTGTTCTGTGACCACGGAAGACAGGACAAGAATTAAGGGGCTTAATCTGAAACAAGGGAGACTGAGGTCAGATGTTAAGGAAAACAGTCTAACTTTAATGATAGTTACGCTCTGGAACAGGATTCCAAGGAGGCTGTGGAATCCCTGTGGCTGGAGGCTTTTAAGAAGAGGTTGGACAAACATCTGTCAGGGCTGGTCGAGGTTTACTTAGTCCTGCCTCAGTGCAGGTAGCTGGACTAGGTGACCTCCCAAGATCCCTTCCGGCCCAACATTTCTGTGATTGACTCTACCTAGCAGGCACAAACTCCCCCTTGCCCCTCAAAGATTTATAACTTGGTCAGATTTGGGAGGATTTTCACCAGGACTGCAAAAGGCACATCCCAAATACAGAGGCCACCTGCTGCCAGGTTTCATGTCCCTGCCCCAAAGCACGGGGATGCTGAAGGTTCTCAAACACAGTCATCAGACTTCAGTAATATGGGGCAAAACACAGATCTGTTCTTGGCCTCTTTTTTCAAAACTATTGCAGCTAAAATTTTCTAAACAAAACATAAAACAGGCAGACCCTGGCATGGAAAACTTTCAGCCCCTGTAGTTTGTTTCATAAAGTTTTTAAAAACAACTGAAAACAGAGTCTTCTCCCAGGAAGTGTTGGGCAACTGTGAAAAAAGACAGAGCCATCAGTCCCATCTAAAATAATGTTACAGTAATGCCCAGAGGCTCAAACCAAGATCTGGGTTTCACTGTGAAGGGTGCTGCTTGTACTTCTAGTAAGAGATAACCCCTTCTATGAATCCAGGTAGATAAGACAGACAACAGGGAAGCTACTGGCCCAAGGTAAGACACAGATCTGGGACTAGAAATTGTGTCTCTGAAGGGGCACGAGACTCTACTGCCTCTCCCATCTGTTTTGAACGAATTTCACGTGCAGCCATCACACGGCTGCCTGTTGACCAGCTAGGAGCATGTCTAAGTTACCTGAACTGTCCCCAGAGATAAATGCATCTGTAAAAACAAGATGGGCAGATACCCAGAGCAGCAGCAGGGAGTCCATCATTGCTTCGCCTGGGAGGAAGAAAAAAAAATACAAGAGTTAAAGCTGTGAAACAGGGCTAAAGAGTCCCCAGCCTTTCCACGCCCCCATCAGAAAAACGCAAAGGTCCTGAAGAGATGAGCCCATTACAGCTTTTATCCTGTGCCTCTAGCATTAACCGGCTAAAGAGAGAAAAGAGTACTGTGGATGTAATGAGAGAGAAAAAAAATACCAGCATCAAGGTAAGAACAGAAAAAGAGATGGCCAGATCAAGCAGAGGTTATAGAGGTAAGGGTGTATATGTGGACAGAGTAGAGCATAGACAGGAAAAGAAATAGCTAGAAACTGACGGAGGAGAAGAGAGAGAGAGAGAGAGAGATGGATGATTAGATCCCATATCGATATTCCCCGCCCTCACAGATAACTCTTGTCTGAAAAAATATCCAAAGAGAGCTTTCCAGCCCCCTCTCCCCCATTCCTCATTTCCCTCCTTTTTTGCTAACATGAGCCAAGGTGTTTGTCCTTTCACACCCCCTCCTTTCTCCCCATGGCAATAACCCCATCATACCAACTAAGAGCGCCCAATGTTCCCGGAGTCCGAATCAGTCTTGTTTCTTTTTCCGCACCGTGCGATAGCTGCCGAGAGGTAAATGCAGTCTTTCTACAAATCAGCCGCTGTTGGGAGAAATGTCACCCATGAAAGAAACAGGGTTGGCTGGGGGGGTTTCTGTCTCTCTCTGCTTATGTGAAAGTTCACTGAGGTTGTTCCCTTCCTTCTGTGTCTAACTAAAAAGAGTTTCAAAGAAGTGAATTGCTTGAGGCTGTTGTTACAGTATCTTTCCTTCCTTTAAGAACTTTCTCCTGCTAATGATGTTATCTTTCACATTTACAAAGCACCTTCCCATTCCAACGGATACCAAAGCACTTCACAAATTAGGTATGTGTATGGCAGCTCCCAAATGATGTTATGAGAACATTGTGCTTGCAAAGTCAAGCATGATCAAGCTAGGAAATGCCGAGGTTCGGGTTGCCTTTGCAACCTTAATTCAGCCCCCTTGCGTGTATCCATCATGATACAGTCGCTAATTAGATAATCAGTATTTTTTTCCACAGGATCCCTGCCTCAATCGGAGAATGGGGTACTCAGTCAATATGTCTGTCCTCATTCAATGTGCAGTCCTAGGTGTTGTTTACCGCCCACCATCTAAATTCTGTATTGAACACGGAAGTGTTAATTTCCTCATGGGCTTAACCCTCAAATGCTGTGGTGAATGTCTACACTTCCATATAAGCCCAGGGTTTGAACTCAGGCTAAGTCTAACCCCCTTCCGTCTACACACAAATCGTGCTGACCCAGGGTCTCAGGACCCCATGTGGGTGGAAGGTCTGAGCCTGAGTCAAGCCAGGACCCAGTGTTGCCCTATTGCTTTGCTGCGTAGACACAGCTGCATTGAACTCATGCTGTGGGAGACTTCCAAAAGTATCCCCTGCTCCCACAGGCCAACTTTCTTGGGTCTCTGCACAGTCAGGTTTGGTGAACTCTGCAGTCAAGTTTTCCCACAATGCACCATGAACAAAGGGCTGGAGTGGCCAACTTTTGGGAGGGCACTAGGAAGCCTGGGATATGGGTGGTGGGACTCAGGCCAACAGAATGCAGTGTAGATGCTGCAGTCTCAAGCTGTAATTTAGGAGGTGTTGACCCCTGACCTGGGGTGACAAAGCAGAATAGACACTCGAGCCCTTGGATAACAACTCCTGAGTTTGCTAACCCATGTTCTACTAGTCCTGGGCTCACACTGCAGTGTAGACAGACTCTGAGTTGTTAATGGGTTTAAATTCACATGATATCCTCATTCCCATTTTACAGAGGGTGAGCTGAGGCAGACAGACAGACTCAGGCCAAAACTGTCAGGTCTCCATTAATATTGGATGCCCAATGGAGACAGGGAGGGCCTGAGGGGACTTCTTTCAGCGTACTTAGCTTTTTTATTACCATAGCATGTAGGAGCCCCGGTCCCAGACCAGGATCTTTTGTGCTAGGCTCTGTCCAGGCACTGGATCAAAGTACAACTGCCATCAGTGTCTGTTGCAGTTGGGAGCCCTTGGTATTTCTGTATAGCTGACCCCAGGCATCCCATGTTGAGCATCCAGAAAATGAGGAGCACTCAATTAGCGACCACCCATTTAAAATCAGCCTGAAGTTTGCCCTCCATCACACAGAAGCTCTACGGCTGAGACAGGGATAGAATCCATTTCTACAGGGCAGCACTCAATCGCCGTACCTGTAAGTGTACCCTTCCTCATTCTGCAAGCCCCTGCCTCATTCGCCACACACTTTCAACTCCTGCAACAAATGAGGCAGGGTCCTACAGACAACAGCTTTCTTTGCTATGCAGCCCTGGTTCCTTCCCAGAGCACCGTCCTTCCCATGCACTGAATGAAGCCAGGGTCCCCAGGGGAAATCAATGTCATCTAGTTTGCACCACGACCCTCTCTTCTCAACCCTGGCAGAGCAAAGGGGCCTTCAAAGGATGGCCATTAGAGTTCGAGGGCCCATAGGGGAAATGAAAATCTGGCCTATAAGCATGGTGTGTATCTAAAGGGCGTAATTCTTCTCTCATTTATCCCAGCATCAGGGTTCTTTTTGTGATAGGCTCAGAAGCAGGGCCGGCCCAACCATACAGGTGAACTAGGCAGTCGCCTGGGGCACCAGATTAAATGGAAGTGAATTTTTTTCTCTATTTTAAAAAAAATATATGAATATGTTATCTCTTATAACATGTGGGGGAGGGGGCACCAAACATCCTTGAGCCAGCTCTGCTCAGGGGTACTGAGTACTGGCACGTTTCTTTTGTGATGGTATTCAGGGTACTGAGTACCAGCACCTTTTTTTCACAGCAATCTGGCCCTGGCTCCTGCCACTGCCATTGGAGCCCCAGATCTCTGGCCAAGTCCCGTCACTTTATTTATGTATTTTACACGAAAAAAGCCCTGCCCAGCATAAATCTAGCGATGCTGCCATAAAACTCACTGTCATTTGCCACGTTCAGAAACTGTCCCAAAGCTGGTGGGAAGGGCAGGGGGAAGGGCATGTAGATCCAGGGGTTTGGTTCTGGCCCGAACCTAATACATGCCCCATGCAACTGGCCTTTGGAGATGACCGTAGAGCTCCCCCCCCCCCACACACACACAGAGAGAAAACTCTCGGCTTCATGGAAACTGTGTAGAAAACCCCTAATTTAGTGAATGGGATTGAGCCAGGCGTTATTTTGGGTGACTTTGTGGTGACAATTAATAGTGTGTTTAGCCCAGCCAGAATCACTGGGGAGGGGGGAAAGGATTTCACAGTGATGTGCGAAGGTTTGGGGAGGGTGGGAGACACTAGATGGTCTGTCTTTGACATTCTGCTCACGCTGGAGGTTTGCTGCTCACAGGCTGTGAATACTGAGCTCTGACCAAAGAGCTTATTATGTTCTCAGCCTTTTCTCAATACCACCTGGCACAAAGAGACTTCCCCATCTCCCCCGCTGCTGCCAATGAATAAATCTTAAAGACGTTTTCAGAAGGCAAATGCTGGCTTTGCCATGTGCTTCCCCCCCCCCCCCCCCCCGCCGCTTTTTCACACAAACATTGATGGTCAGCAATCTGTGCAGCTCACCACAGCCTGCGGGGAGAAGAAATCTGGTGCAGTGGTTGGAACACCAATCGGGGGTTCAGGAGGCTTGGAGATCTCATGGCCATTTCTTACGGGTAGGAGCCGCTATTTTGTGGCCATGCAGCACCTAGCACCGTGACTGGGGCACCTAGCTGCTACTGCAATACAACTTATTATTAACAATCTCGCTCTCAATGGAAGGGGTGGAGGAGGAATCCCCAACCAGCTGGGAGGTTGCATCTGCTTTGGAATAGGCTGAGAACAACTGACCTAGGGTGGGACATTGGCTTATGAGCTCTGAGTTCTGCAGTGTTTCCTGCCCCCGCCCCCTGTCCCCACAAGCACAGTGCAGAATCTCGTCATCAGGACCACCTGTGACACTAAGGACCATGTAGTGCATTTCATAAGAGTTAAGGTGTTCACGAAAGAGTCCTAAGTGGGACTGAAATCTAGATCCCAGCAAATGCAGCCACCTCTGGAGTGAGTTACTTAGCTCGCCTCAGGTTCCCCACTGCCATATCAGCAGGGCACAATATTCTTCCACACCGCCTACTCCAAATTGTGATGGACCATGTGCTACTGAACAGCTGCCTTGTCTCAGCCCAGAGGTGGCAGCCTGCATTGCTGCTTGCACAGAAGTTAGTTTAGTTCATCAAAACAAACCAGGAGTCCTGTGGCACTTTTAAAGACTAACAAGTTTGTTTATTGCACTCTTCCTCCACCTTGTAAAACACAGTCCCTGTTCCCAAAAATTTTACAGCCTAGGTGGACAGAGGAAGGGTTACCATCTCCCCTTCATACATGGGGAACTGAGGTACAGAGGGAAGAGGTCTCACAGTAAGATTGTTGCGCCAGCGAGATTTAAACCCAGATCTCTGGAGCACTAATAGCCTTAATACAGCCAGCCTTCCATCAGCGCTGGCTGAGGTCCATCTTCTAGGCAGATTCTGTATGATGATGTCTAAGTGTGAGACCTGGTCTACACCGGTAGAACCCTGCAAATCCTTGGATATCTGCATTATATCCGCAGATATCCACATCCACAGATACAATGTGGATATCCGCATATCGGATACAGATCAACATATTTATCTGTGCAGGGCTAAAGCCCTGCAAATATGCAGGATACCTGCGGACCATTTCTTGCAGATGCAAATCAGATGCGGATCCACATATTTGTATCCGCGCAGGGCTCTATACATGGGGGGGAAAGTGCTGCAGAGCTCCTGTAGAATAGTTTGTCTGATACCATTTATCCATGCCTGGAATAACTCCTTTACATGGATGCTCTATTTTGGAGTAAAAGGAATTTTAATGTGGCCTGACCCCTCAGTTTTATGAGCAGAGGCGTGATTCTGGAATAAAGTCACACGGATTCTGGAATGGTGCCCACTTGGGCAGGCGGGAGGCCGGCTGGCCGACGCTATGCTGGAATAGCTATGCTGGTTAATTTCTCCAGATAGGCAGCCCCTACCACACCCAAATGGTTTAAACCCAGGCTTTCTGGCAGGATCAAACATTACCAACCCCTGCTATTGGTTCTTGAGCTAGCTAGCTAGGTTAAAGCTGCCTCAGGCATGTCTGCCATGATACACTTGCATTTCCAACTGCAGTGTAAACATATCCTAAGAGTTGATGGGAAGAGCTCTTCTGTCTCATCACATGAGATCACCAGCACTTCTACTTGTAGCACCCACTCAGATACAAAGGAAGAAGTCCATCTTTGCCTGTAAAGCACTGAAAGACTTGTTCGATTGTTGTCTGTCGTGCTTGCCTTAGTTAAGAGATAGAATCATCTGGGGATTCTTGCACCATTTAAACACTCTGGGTTTTTAGACTTTTAGAAGTGACTCCCTTTGCCCCTTCTGAAGACAATCAATTTGGTGGCTGTAATGAAACGTGGCTTTGCAATTTGAGTTGGCTTGCATGGGTTAGATTTTTTTAGTGGTAAACATCGGTCAATGTCGATTTCATCCTACACACACACAAACAGGTGATATGAGAGAGTGCCTTTAAGGGCTGAGCTTCCCAGCCAGAGCCTGGACCGTGCACTGTGAGGCTCTTGTTATGTGGAGCCAGTTAGACCCAGACCTAGAATAAACAAGATCTCCTGTAAGCGCAGAGGGATCTCTGAATGTCGTTCTCCCCCGCTTCCCCCAAGCTTTCCTGTTTCTTTATGAACTTCATGCTTCTAAAGCCAACTTGAGGCTTTTGTTGTTCTCTACGGGTTGATTAGAATTCAAGATCACTGCTCTGGACAGAGAGAGAATAAAAACATAAAGCCCACTCGCTCTGCAGCCATGGCTCAGAGGCCATCCCAGTCGTCAGCTTGTGGGATCAGGCCAATCCCACCAGAATTGGATTGCCTTAAGCCTGTGAGAAACTAGGAGGCCTTTGTTGGATGAATGCTTTTTCTTTCCTCATTCCCAAGGTGTCACTGTGGCTCAAGTGACTTGCTCTGGAGATTGCTTTAAACTTAAACCCTGGAAAAGAGGTGATTAAAAGCATTGGTGCCGACCTGAGTTTTTTTTATTTTCCTTCCCCCATCACCCATCCTCACATCAGGATTACAACGGAGGGTCCAAGTTTGCCACCTTCTGAAGACACCAGCCTGCTCCCCCTTCCCAGCAGTGCCAACCTGAGTTTTTTTTATTTTCCTTCCCCCATCACCCATCCTCACATCAGGATTACAACGGAGGGTCCAAGTTTGCCACCTTCTGAAGACACCAGCCTGCTCCCCCTTCCCAGCAGTTTGTTTCCTTGTCCGAGGATCACCTGCTTCGTTTGAGCCACCCATGTGCAAGGCCGCCTGCTACTCCCACCTCTGGAGCCATGTGCTAATTAGTCATCCCTGATCACATGGGGCCTCGTCAGCTGCAGGAAACCAGAGGCAAAGGAGAGACAGAGGAGACTTTGCAGGTCTCCCATCTCTCCCTTGTAGAATGAGTCAGCAGCAGCCCAGCCAGGGCCCTGGCTGGCATATTTCCAAAGAGGAAGGGAAGTCCTTCCTGTAGAAGCCCCATGATTGTCTCACCCCCCTCCCTTCAGTACACACATGCATGTGTGCATGCAAATATCACGCAAGCACATGCTAACTCCGCATGCTTGCACACATGTATTCTCCTTACATGCCAGAGCACGTACAATGAGGACAGACGTTCGGGGTGCTCATGCAAAGGAAGAGCGGCTGGCACGTGGGTTCTACACAGCCTCTGGTGTGCTTCTGTAGTATTTTTTGGAGCCCATCTCTTGCCTTTGCTCTGCCTGCCACCTTCCAATCCCAACTGCCCTGTGCCAAAGGGAGGAGGGGATCTTTTGATTCGAATCCACCCTGCAGGGCTAGCAAAGAAAGACTCCCTGACCTCGCAGCTCTCCAGAGACTAGAAAGGAAAATACCTCTTTAAAACTAAGAAGCCATCTTGAAGGGAAAAAATTGAAATGGTCCGTTCTGGCCTCATCAAGATGCTTCATATTTAAATTTTTGTTCTGAGAAAAATTGTTGCCCTCGGCCCATTTCCCCCAGAAAGTGTCAATTTCATATAAGGAGCCTTTTCAAGTGGCACGTTTTCTCCCCTGGAGAATTTCCCACCAGCCAGCAGGTGGGTAGACAGGTGGCTGTCAGCAGGGCACACACTAGTGCATTGAAAAGAGCCGTGTGCACTTTGCAGCACCAGTAGAAGCAATCAGGGTAGCCACCTGGACTCCAGCCTGCACTCTTGTGCCTGGGGTGGGAGGCTCGAGGGGCTGATACACGTTGGGGAGGAGGCATTCCAAGCCAACCCCAAAAGCATTCTTGTGAAGCTAGGGGCTGGGTCCGTTCTCTATGGTCTGCTGAAGGACAATCCTACCCAGTTCTCACCAAGGGCTTCTCAGCTGCAGGCCCTAAGGAGGTCAGTTTCATTATCGCCTTGCAGGTGGGGAAACTGAGGCACACAGCGGGGAAGTGATTTGGCTGCCGTCACCCAGCGGGAAGAGCTAGTGCAGGCATCCAGGTCTTCTGTGTCCCACTCTCATGTTCTCTCCACTAGGCCTTGCTGTCTCTCCAGGGCAGAGAGGACTCTGACAATCTCCTCTGTGCTGGTACAGTGGGAAAGAAATGGGGGTGGGCATCCCCTGTAGGAGGTGCAGAGAGGGGGGAGTTGTAAGGAGGGGCAGACTGGGATGGCAGCACCCGGGAGCCATCTTGATGACAAGTCCCCAGTCCACCCAAGATGTTGGAAATAGCGCTTGTAGGCCAGCTCTGTGGTGTCCCCAGTGGCTCTCTTGCCAAAGGAACACCAGGGGTAACTGAGGGTAATAGTCTGATGGAGGGTCAGACCCATGGAGTCTGTCCCTGGCTCTCAGTGACCTTGAGCAAGTTGCTTCAGCCACAGCTCCACCTCATGTAAGTCCCTCAATGTGGATTAGCCAACTGATGCTTCCGGGATGCTGAATGCCTGTCACAGCTCCCTGCCTGCATCACGTCTAGGGTCTGAACCCAAGACTTTCACCACCCCCAGCCCAGATCTCAGTCACTTGAGCTAAAGGAAGCGCTCCCATTTGCTAATAGCAGCAGCAGTAGGCTGTTATCCTCCAGATGACCACAAGATGGGAAGGGGACATGGCACACACTTTCTGATTGTGTTGCACACATCCTGATAGAAGTCAAGGGGAGCTGTGGGTGCTCAGCACCAAAGGGAATCCGGGCAGATTTAAGTCTCAATTTTAGCCGCCCGTGCTTGGCGTTTTCCTTTCCACAAAAGTTTCCCTTGACGCCTGGCAGCATCAAGGGGCTTGAGCATGGGTGTGACTGCGCCGGGGTTTTGTTCACAGCTCTGCCACTGACATACGGGGTGTCTTGAGCCAAGTCCCCATCCTTCTGCACCTCGGTTTCCCCTCCATCCTTTGTCTTATTTAGCTTGTAAGCCCTTCAGCACAGCAGCTGTTGTGTGCTCAGACACAAGGTGGCCCCGATCTCAGTGGGGGCTCGCAGGTGCTGTGACACTGCGCATTCTTTTCCTGGGGGGTTGTCATATCTCAGGCCTGGCTAGAGGGGGCCGGAGCATGTCAGCATCCTGGGCTCGCCTTCCCCCTCTCCCAGCTCTCTCTCAGTGTGCTGAGTCAGCCCTGCTGGGGCCTCGGGACTCTGCTTGTGAAGGGCAAAGAGCCCGCTGGGCAGAGAGCGAAGGAAGGGATGTACGTCAGGATGCAGTTGGTGGGAGGGTGCTGGTATCTAACAGCAGTGTGGGGCGATCTCTCTCTCTCTCACACGTGTATACGCCTTGTTATAAGTGCTTGCATATACCTATAAACACACCACCTGTGCATGTGTGCGCCTCTGGACATAGACAGATGGACATGTAGACATGTCTGCATAGATACACATGCGTGTGTACCAACATGCAGGCCAAGGGTAGGATCCTCTTCTCTTCTATCATCTTGCCTAGTGGGGACAGCAGCTGACTTGGATGCAGGAGAGCTGAGTTCAAGTCCTGGCTCTGCTGCTGGGTGACTGGGGACACGTCACTGCATTGCTCAGGGCCTCAGTTTTCACATCTATACAATGGGGATAATGATATGACCCTCCTTTGTAAAGTGCTGTGAGGTCTGCAGAGGAGAGGTGCTCTGTAAGAGCTAAGAATGCTTATTGCAGCTACAATGAGGAGTTAAACCAATGCTTTTACACCCCCAGCCAGTGCATTACACCTCGAATCAGAAATTGCTATGCTATATATATATCTATATATGTAGTACTGATCCTTTAGTTGAAGAGCTAAGAGCATTTTTAAAATCCCACAAGCCCTGGCTTGCTTTTCTAAGAGCCATGGAGCACTACCAATTCACAGCAGAAATCCTGCCCCCCCTCCCCCCCCCGGAGGGGAAATAACTATTAAAACAGTCTCCTAAATCAATCTATTAATATGGCCTTAGTTTCCCCAAGGACTTGAGAAGACATCCCCACAGTGCCCTGGGGAGCTGGCGTATTATCCCCATTTTGTAAATGAGGAAACTGAGGCACAGGAAGGGACTGTGATTCACCCATGGTCACAGAGTGACCAGACTGGGAACAGAACCCAGGAATCCCTGTACTAAGCTCATGCATGTCCTCAGGAGGAGAGGCATGCTGGGATTAAAGCAGGGAATGCATCAGAACAGCAGCAGTGCAGGAAGTTTGAGGTCACTGTCATCGCTGGGCATCTCCCAAGCGTCTAGATGCTGCGCAGAACTACATGCAAACAAAGATTATAGAAATGCAGCCACCTCTGGGGTGGGGTACTGTGGTTTCATCTAATGGTGCTAACAAACGTGTTCAAGGTAGGAAGTGAAGCAGGAAACCTCATTCCATTCGAGCCTCTGGCAATGTTTACGAAGGCAAAATGTAATTAGCCAAACTGGAACCTGGTCAGGTATCAGGGCTTCTCCTTAAAAATACAGCACCTGTGCTTCTCCTGCGTCTCTCTTTTGGGAATGCAAAGTATAGCTTAACCCCTGCGGGATAGGGTGTTTGGTATCAATCATGTGTAACCCATATGCCTGAAAAGGCTATCTCTGAGAGACCTGCTGAGGGTGGGTTACTGTTGTTGGGCAGATTAGCGACCCACAGCTGGAAACTTCCAGAAGCAGGGAGTGGTAGCAATTTGAGCATGCTCCACAGTGTACCCTGGTGGTGTGATGGGATGTCAGTCAGATGACTGGAGAGCAGCAGCCTGAGCAGACAGCAGGCAGGAGCTGCCTTGAGGGGAGACCATGTGCTCAGTGTTCTGGAGAGGAGCTGAGCCAGGAGTGAACAAGATGTTTTCTCCATGTAAAGGAGTCATTTGCAACAGACCTTGCAGACATGCATATGGGACTGAGGGCTGGTTGCAGAGGAGAAGAGAAAGCCTGCATGGAATGCTACAGAGGATCCCAGCAAAGGAAGAAGAGGACAGCTATTTCTTGCCACTCAAGCTTCCACACTGGAACAGAGACTGTGGCTGAGAGTTGGGTGAACTCCACACAGACTTTGGGACTCTTGGATATCTTTCATGCAAGGGATTGTTCTTGGTTAATTGTAGTTTGTTTTCTTAGGATAAGGTTTATTTAGTTAGTAGTTAATAAAGTTCATTGTTATGTTTGTTTTTAGTAGTATTTTAATGTGTGAGTGTAGCTCTGAGCAAGCTTCGCCGTGAGTCCTGTACAGACTGGATCCTGGGTCTCCAACTGCTTTCCCCATAGGGGTTGGGATTGATTTCTGTGGGGCACTGGAGAAGGGCAACTAAATGAATTTAGCCCACCCAAAGGTTACACATGCACCTCAGGAGAGCACTTTACCTGTACTCCTAGCTCCTTGCTTTTACTCCTCTCAAAGCACGTCACAAATCCTCATTTGACACAAGGGGAAACTGAGGCACAAAGAGTGGCGTTGGCAAGGATGTGAATTGCCCTTGCTCACATTCTAACAGAGCTAGGATAGCCTCCCAGCCTGCTCTAACCACTAGACCACATTCCCCTCCCAGAGGTGGGGAGCACTCACTAGTCCTAGCTACCAGGTTCTCCTGATCTCACCCACCAGATCATTTTCCTTGGGAATAAAACCCAGAACTCCTAATTACCAGTCTCCCCCTCTCGAACCACTAGACCACGTACAGTGGAAAGAGAACCCAGGCATCCTGCACCTGTATCCTGGGAGTGAACTTCAGCCAAACCATGGTACCTGCCTTTATCATGCCACTAAAAGGAGCCGATAGTAAGGTGGAGTCACTTATAAACCTCCAGAGCACTTCCCAGGGATGGACCAGCCATGAAGAAATGTCCGGTGTGAGCAGGATGGCGAGTGAAACGAGCGTTTTCCGCCCTTTCTGCTGCCTGGCATAAAGATTCAGGTAACCCTCTGCCAGCATAAGGAAAAGCAACAGGTTCAGATTTTTTGCTTGGGGTTTCCTGCCTGGAGAATTGAAATGCTGGCGTGATGGGGACAGGGGACAAAACCGGCCTCCGGGCACAGAGCTCTCAAGAGCAGGGCCAGCCCAATCATATCGGTGAACTAGGCGGTCGCCTAGGGTGCCAGGCTTTAAGGGGCACCAAATTAGATGAAAGAATTTTTTACAAATGTTATTTCTTGTAACGTGTCCAAAATCATAGTTCACCTAAGGTGCCAAAAACCCTTGGGTCAGCCCTGCTCAAGAGCAGCCCCTTTGTGTAGCTTCCCTTAACAGCACCAGTGTATTTCTCTCTCATTGCCTAGCCCCAGCCCCCTCCTCCCTTTCCCCATAGTGACTTCTCCCCCTCCCTTTCTCAGCCTTGCTGAGATCAAATTCCAAAGGGGTAGCTGTGTTAGGCTATTGTAGAAAGACAACAGAGTCCTGTGGCACTTGTAAAGACTAACAGATTTATTTATCGCATGAGCTTTCATGGGAGAAAATCCCACTTTGTCAAAGCGTCTGACGAAGTGGGATTTTCTCCCACGAAAGCTCATGCGATAAATAAATCTGTTAGTCTTTAAAAGTGCCACAGCCTTTCTGAGGTTAGCTAGAAAACTGCCTTTTCCCCCTTGTCCTTGCAGCTTAACTTCTCTCCCTTTAAGGGGCAGTGTGTCTGAAAAAGGCCATGCAAATACAAAAGGAAAATCAGGGTCTGGTCCTCGATGCTCTGCCAGGAGCTGCTGTGGGGTTTGCACGGGATCAAAGACCTGGAAATTTGCTGAGTCAGCTCAACTCAAATTACACCCACCCCACGCCTCCCGCTGCTGTAGGTGACTGAAGCAGGTTGTGGCACCAAGAGCTTTCTGCCTCCACGTCAGGACTCTGGAAACAGGAGGGAAGGGCAGTTTGAGGGATGGAGCCCCAGCCGGCAAAAGAAATGAACCCCAAGGGTTCGCTGCCACTTAATGCACAGCTGGAAGGCTCTCCACTGCAAAGGTGATGGGTGCGGTCTGAGGACCCAAAGCCCAGATCCCCCAGTGTTTGGTGATGCTGGAAAAGTTCTGATCCAGGTTCTGACTCTTCCCCGTGTATCCCCTCCAAAGGGCTGCATTTTCTCCATCTTAGCACAATCATCTTGCAGCGGGACAGGCTGTGTTGATTAGTGGTTAGGTCATCGGCGTGGGAGTAGGGACCACCCAGGTCTTAGTCCCGGCTCTGCCGCTGCCCTGGGGCAAGTCACATCTCTATTAGACTGTCCTCCCTGAAGGACCGGGCTGTTTCTTACTATGTGGCCGCTTTGCTTAAAGCGGTCTGACTGACCAACATGAGGGGTAATGCTC
Organism: Pelusios castaneus; assembly: GCA_007922175.1. Lineage (NCBI taxonomy): Eukaryota > Metazoa > Chordata > Testudines > Pelomedusidae > Pelusios > Pelusios castaneus. Next base: position 857,786 of record ML685904.1, read on the forward strand.
TCTAGCCTCATCTGGGAGCAGCAGCTTTAGAAAGAGAGCTTAAATTGCACAACCCAGCTCAATGTATGGATGTGGGGAGAGGTTCAGTTCCCCCCTGTTCTCTCCCCCCCCCCATACTTTAAGCACTGTGGCCTCTGTCTTCCTCTATTTAGGCACTTCACTGCAGTGGGAGTTAGGTGCCTAAATACCCTTGAGAATCTGGGCCAGGCAGTGTCCTTGGCCACTGATCTAGGTTGGAGCCTCTCTAGCCATTAGCACCATAGTATTAAAGGAAGAGCTAGGATTCTGGGGGGGGTGTGAACTGCCGTTGAAGGGTGGAAATGTTTGTGACAAGATAAATAGCTGTCGATTAGTTAAGCAAAAAAAAAGTGCAGTTAAGAAGCTTAAATCCCTCACCAGCTTGAAAACCGAGGGCTGGTCTACACTGGGAACTTTTACAGGGGTGTGAAAAATCCACCCATTGGAGCAATGCAGTTAAGCCGACCTGCTCTCCCCACCCCAATGTAGACAGCACTGCATCAGTGGAAGAGTTCTTCCGCCAACCTAGCTACCGCCACTCGGGGAGGTGGAGTGCCTGCACGGATGCTAGCAGGAGAACTGCTTCGAGCGGCGTAGGTTGTCTGAACATCTACACCGAAGCGGTTCAGCTCTGCCCATCAAGAACTCCGTCCTCGTGCCCAGGCATTGAAGCAGGGAGCCCTGCTACGGCTCTCTGGCAAAGCCACCGGTGATTTCAATGCACGGCCGGAGGATGGGGGTCTGTTAGCTCCCCAGCCAAGGGTTGCTCAATGGGGCCCACAGGGCCTGGGCTGTATTTTCGGGATGATTGTGGCTCATTGCATCACAGGCTATATGTTAGTCGTGAGAGAGTCATTTTGGGATTCTGGTGGGATCATTGCCTCTCTTAGATTTCCAGGCCAGAATGGGCTCTAATGGGCCAACCTGCTTCATAATGCAGGCCAAGGAAGCCCTGCCTCAAACCCAGCAACCAAGACCTGAGTCCAAGCCAGCTCTCCAGGCACTTAACTGGCCTGTTGCACCTCTCTCAGGAGCGAGTTTAGCCTCACCACCCACCTCTGTGCAGCATCCCCCAGTTTATAGGCACAAAGTGGATGGAGTGAATTGCCCAAGGTCACAGGAACTCACATCACCTGGGTCCCAGCCCAGTGCCTGACCCCTTCTTAGGAAAGCCACCCACCCTTATGGCTGGACTATACCTGCCCTCTAGATACAAACTGCAAATGCCAGGCACCGGAGATGTTAATGCAGGAACAGTGGCCAGTGCAAAATTCTCTAACATGCAACTTTAAAAAGAAAATAGGAAATAAAACTAATTCCCGCCCCCCCCCCACACACACACACACATTTCCAGGGCTGGCGACATGAAGGGGATAAAGGATATGCACACGCTTCATAGCGGACAAGCTTATCTATTAAAAAGCTAGCTCACGCATGGATAAACTTGTTCAGTGCAGAGAGAGAAACCCTGGAAAATCCCAATTCCAAGGGCAAATCCTTCCCCAAATGAGCATTCGTGAGCTCCAGGAAGTGCCCCAGCTGAAGGGGCAAGCGTCCTTCTCTGGTTCCAGGCATGCTGCGCACCACTGAATATTGCAGGTGGAATATTCACATCAGGTTCTCTTGTGCATCGATTATAGGAGAGAGCCTGAACAGTAAATTAATAACACTTGATGGGTGGGGGAGAAGAAGGACTGGACTGTGAGTCGTTCATTCACATGGGCGAACTCCAGCAGCCCCAGTTACATCCATGGGAGTAGCTGCGACCCAGCAATGCTAGGAAAGGACTCACAGCCCAGTCCTAAAAGAATCCAGAAGAAATCAAAGATCCCAACCTCGATCCAAACACAGCAATTTTCTTCCTCCCCTGCCCCCCTGAAAGAAGAAGCTAAATCAGAGTCATTCACTAACCTCTTCTGAGAAGACAGCTGGCTGAAAGGGTGGAAATTTAATCGAGGCTTGTGGGTGCACTGATCTTGTGAAGAGAGCCGGAGAGTGAGAACTTTTTCCTCTGGTGCTGGGCTGGATCTTGCAGTGGGGCAATGCAGAGGTGAACTGCAGTTATTCCAAAAGAGAGCACAGATAAAATATACAGTCAGGAGCTCAGGCAGCAGGCAAGGCAGGACCCAGTTTGAAACAAGCTCCTTGATGCTCTCTCTCACTCCAAAAAAAAAAAACACCCAACAACAAAAAAAAAAAAACCCTCTTCCCCCTTTTTTAATTCCCCCCCCTCCTTAAAATAAAAAGAGTGCCAAGAAATTTCACAGCTTGACAAATGTATTTCTAATTCAATGTTGTACTGGCAAGATTCCCCACCCCCTCCTCCTTTGCGACTGGCAAAACCCAGCAGAATATCCCAAGGAGAGAAAAGAGAGGGGAAAATTGAAGGAAGGCATATTTTCAGTCCAATGCACCAAAACTTGCTGATGCCCCTGAGTTGCAGTCCAAAGCATGCTGCTGCTCTAGAGGAATGCAGGTTTTTTTTCCCTATATAGTCTCCTTCTCCTCATTGCACATATATGGGTTTAAGATTAAATAGACACATACATGGCTACCTGGCATAGGCAGTAGCATGGACGTTAGTTGCAACCTTTTAATGCATCATTTCAGATTGCAAGCAAAAACACACATACCAGCCTCACCATCTCCTATTCTTGGGGGGTAAGGGGATGAATTTGAACCCTGGACTGAGTTATTTTCAACATTTGGCTGGAAGGGCAGAGAAAGGGTTGCTGACTCGAGCCAACGTGTCTGCTGCTTTGTAATGTAAATTACCCAGAGTCTTTGTGAGCACTGGGGGAGCCTGGATGGACACTAGTGGCTCGAAAGCTTGTTTCTTCCTCCCCACCAGAAGTTGGTCCAATAAAAGATATGACCTCACCCGCCTTGTCTCTCCTGTATCCTGGGACCGACACAGCTCCAGCTAGCTACACAGCATCTCATTTGGCTGCAGTTAGAGACAGCAAAGTTAGTAACAATCAAGAACCAGGGGCAGCTCTTTTTCCTGTAACACCGCTTCTTTCCCAGGTCTGCAACTTTGGAGCTTTTGTTCCCGTTTATTTAATAGCTGACGGCAGCTCTGCTAGGCACCTGGTGTCAGCAATGCAGAGTGGGAATGAAATCCTGTTCCCTTTATTATTCTTATTGCTACTGTATCACGGGGGAGTCCCAGTCATTGCCCAGAACTCTGTGGTGCTCAGAGCTGTACAGACACAGAACAGAAAGAGAGCTCTTTGCCCAAGAAGCTTCCAGCACATCTACATATGAGCTGGGAATTGCAATCCCCAGCTTAGAGAAGCATCCCTGTCCACAGTGTGTGGCTGGGGCTAGTTGTCCGAATACGTACCCAGTGGGTCGGGCAGGATTGTGTGTCTGGGGCAGCTGGGCTGAACAGTCGCCCATCCTGTTGTGGACACGCTGATGGTACTCTCACACGAGTGGGGAATCACAGCTGCCAGTTCAAATGTAGGTGTACCCTAAGCCTGAGAGACTGCTGCTAGGTACAGAGAGACTGACAGGGAAGTGCAACTGAACAATATTTGCCAGCCTAATGTTCCCAGGTGCAATGCATTCCATGAGGCTCCCTTGATGCTTTTGGCTGCAGAAAATCCTAAGGAACCTTTCCCCCATGAGAACCTATAGAAACCACTTCCTTCCAGGCCTTGAGTGGAACCCTCTGTGCCTCAGTTTACCCATCTGGAGAAGGAGGAGGACTTAATCAAAACACGAAGGGGTCTGTTAATGTTTACGTCCTTGAATGCCCTGGGTAAGGCAATTCAGGGGCTAAGTATTGACTTTACATTACACCGTTGTCTCAGCTTAGCTGCTCCAATGACTGTGACCTGATTCTGATCTGTTTCTAGTGGGTAAATCAGAAGTTGCTTGATTAGAATCCCTGGACGTGAGGGTGGGTTTTGTTCTGTTTGGTTTAGTTGTGACGGTGAGTGAAGACTCCATGTAGACACAGGTTTAAATCCTGGCAAAGCGGAGTATTCGATCTATCTTAAGCAAATAGTTTGCTGGATACCCATTGAATGAGCGTTTTAAAAATCAAGATCCCATCTGGCCTCCATGGATATTAAATATCTCAGGGCGTTTCTCATAAGAGTGGAGTTTTGTCTTCATTATCCTTGGCGGGAATCTATCCTAAGCCACAGTGTTATGCTCTGTGCCAGTTGGCTGCAGCCTTCCACCCCAGAGCTGGCCACATTTCAGAAATGGTAGAGCCAGATTCAGCCATTGGTTATACAACGGCATCTTCTTTTATTATTATGGTAGCAACTACAGGCCCCAGCTGAGATCAGGGCCCACTTTGCTAGGGGCTATACATATCCATGGAGGTCAGTGGCAGAACTCGGTCAAGGACCCAGCTATCCATGTTTAGTATCCTCGTCGTTGGAACGCACTGCCTTTTGAACTGAATTGGAGTTCATGGAAGTAACTAAAGGCATACATTTGCACATAGGTTGCGAAGAGCTTTGGAGGATAAAAGTTAGCCTGGAGTGTCTCATTTTTGGAAATTGGGTCTAGTATAGCACTTTATATTTTAGAACTAAGTCTTTCTCAAATGTCCTTCACCAGAAGGCAGCAGGAGAGAGGCCCATTGCAAAAATGCTCCAGTGAATTTACAGAAAACAGCAGCCTCTGAATGGAACAAATCATTTATCCCTCTGAGAATTAATTATACAGGGAAGGTCCAGCTAGCTGTCTGAACACTGTGAAACAGCTGCCATGTTCCACCTCAGAGGTGGTGGCATTTTGGTGCTGGGTGAATGATCCCTTGCAGAGTCGCTGGTGCTCCGTTAAATAGCTGTCTCATCCTGCTCTAGACTGGCAACATTTCAGTGCTGGGTGAGGCCATATAAATATCTTGGATTAATGTCTGTCCCTGAAGGATAGCAATGTGCTATCATCACCATTTTATAGATGTGGACGCTCAGGAAAAGAGACTAAGCTCACCAAGGAAGTCTGTAGGGCAGTAGGGAATTGAACCTAGGTCTAAACCCCCGGCTTAGCCATTGGATCATGTTTTGGCTAGATAGAAGCCTCCAGAGCCTAGAAAGAGGTGACCTTGTTCTAAGAAGGAGAGCAGATGGGATGGGACATTGAGCAGCCATAGCCTGATTTGACGGACTACCGGTGACTCACCAGAGCCCAATCCAAACCTGCAGCACATGAATCAACATTACCTTCCAGAGAGAGCAGGGAGTTGTCTGTTGATGTTCCTGCGACTGTGAAAAAGCCATCTGCATGGATACTGCATGGAAACAGGCAGGAAAAGAGACTCCAGTGCAGTAGGACAGCCCGGGCTTTAATGGTAAAAGAGAGAGGAAAAGGAGATTTAATACAATAACAAAGCGGCTTCACCAATTAAAACACTGGGTTCCACTCGCAGAGTCAAGGAAAGGAGATGGATTTGTAATTAATTAAAGCTTGTGATGGGGGAGGTTTGGGTTCAGTTCTGGGCTCGGCCTCAGATTACCTGTGTGCCCTTGGGCAAGTCTCAATATTGCTCTGTGCCTCAGTTTCCCCATCTGTAAATGGGGAGAATAATTCTGTGGAGAAGGCGGCACCTGAAATAGGACTCCAAGTACCTTTGCTGTGGCTGCATGACCTGGGGCAAGTCACTTCCCCTCCCACCCTTTGTCTGCTTCTATTGTCTGAGCTCTGTGAGGAAGGAACTCTCTCACCATGTGCACATGCAGCACCTAAGATGGTAGGGTCTGGGCCTCTAAGACCTGCTAAACAGTTAATGACACCATTGTGTGGGTGTGATGACTGAAAGAGTTGTGAGGCACTTAGGAAAATGTTCATGGCTCCCCAGAGCCTCATGGATTTCAGAACCGTTGTCATGCATCAAAAAACGGTGTGATTTGCATGATCCTCCTACATAAAATAAACACTCCAGCCTTGCAATGAGGGGACAGAAGCCATGTGACTTGGGCCAACCGGCCGCACAACAAGAACTAGCAAAGACTGTCAGAGAAACAAACAAGTGCCCCAAAAGCCCGTTGGCTGGAAATTCCTTGGAGTAACAACTGAGTTCCCAAGATATCCAGCTCAGCTTGTAAACCACAAAAAGGGGGAGGGCTACTGGGCCTGAATCCCCTTCCAGTTACACCAGTGTAAGCCAGGAGTAACTCGACTGGATTCAGTGCTGTGAAACTGGCATGAGAGGAGAAGATTGAATTCAGAGAAGTGTTCTGTCTGGTGTTATACAAGAGATCAAACCACAATGGTCCATTCTGGCCTTCTGTGAATCTGTTTGGAATGCTCAGGTTTGGCAATACAGCATGTTGTTTTAATGCAAACTGAGTGTCTCACATAATCCCTTGACTCCAGGAGCTGATGCTTTAATTAAAACACCTAATGCCCATCCCAAGGGAGGTGGTGACCTCAGGATGCAGTGTTGTCTAGTTTAGCTAACACACTGCAGTGGGATTCAGGAGACTTGGACTCTATTATCAACTCTGCCACGGATATAGTTTGTGATCTTGAGCAGGTCCTTCAGCACTTTGTGCTTCAGTTTACCTGGCTATAAAAGAGAAATATTGATACTGGTCTCCTTTGTAAAACACACAGTGTTTTTTCCCCTCTAGATCTCAGTAAGTGCAAGATGTTATATTCTCAAGGAAGTCACTGGGCTGTCATTGATCAATGCTGGGATGTCATTAGTTTGTTATCCCGTTCGCAGGCTGGGGTAGTTTATTTAATCAAATGCCTGGTGCTTTTGCTTCCTCAGATGGATGTGGGGTGGGGAAGAGACAAAGAGATGCAACTTCATTACTATAAAGATTAGCAGGTACCAAGGTCTGCTAGCAAAAGTTATGTGAGGGCATAAACCCACGGAGCGTGCAACTCTGGGTTCGGAGCAGCACTGCACAAGTTGTCAGAGGCCTGGGTTCAAAAAAGAGGCCTGAGTTCATAGACCTGGAGTAAAATAAGCCAAGGTAGTTAAAAATTTGTGCTGTATAAGAAAGAGATATTTAGGCAAAGGTGGTGGAGTGGCATTATGTATCAATGCTGAGGTAGACTGTAAAGAAATTAGAAGCGATAGAATTGATAAAACAGAGTCTGTCTTGGTCGAGCTCACACTGGGAAAGAAAACAACCAGAGTTTCCCCAGAGATAGTGCTTGGGGTGTGTTACAGACAACCAGAATCTGATTTGGGCATGGATGGAGACCTCTTTAAGGCCTTTTAATGAAGTTAATACTACTGGAAACTTTATGGGAGACTTTAACTTCCCACATGCAGTTTGGAGGACAAGTGCTATTAGTAATAAGAGGACCTGGATTTTCCTGGATGTGACAGCTGATGGATTCCTTCTCCAAACAGTTACTGAACCAATGAGAGGGGATATCATCTTACATTTGGTATTGATGAGCAGTGAGTATCTCATAGAGGAACTGGTTGTAAGGCACAACATTGGTTTGAGCGATCACAAGCTAATTCAGTTCAAATTGAATGGAGGGATAAACCAAAATAGATCTGTGACTAGGGTCTTTGACTTCAAAAGGGTTAACTTAAAAAAATTAAGGGAATTAGTTGAAGTGGACTGGCCTGAAGAACTCTTGGATATAAAGGTGGAAGAGGCTTGGAATCACTTCCAGTCAAAGTTGCAGGAAATATCTGAAGCCTGCATCCCGAAGAAAGGGAAAACATTCATAGGCAAGAGTTGTGGACCAAGCTGGATGAGTAAGCATCTCAGACAGGTGATTAGGAGAAAGCCTACAAGGAGTGGCAGATGGAAGGGACTAGCAAGGAAAGATACCTCTTGGAGGTCAGAACATGAAGAGATAAAGTGAGATAGGCCAAAAGCCAAGCTGAGTTGAACCTTGCAAAGGGAATTAAAACAAAGAGTAAAAGGTCCTAGAGCCACATAAAGAGGAAGAAATCAAAGAAGGAAGAAGTGGGACCACTAAACACTGAGGATGACGTGGAAGTTAAGGATAATTTAGGCATGGCTGAATATCTAAAAAAAAATGTTGTCTCTGTTTTTAATGAGGGTAATGATGGGCTCAGGGATAGTGGTAGGGTGACTAATGGGAATGAGTATATGGAGGTAGAAATTACCATATCCGAGGTAGAAGCCAAACTCGAACAGCTTAATGGGACTAAATTGGGGGGAGTGGGATAATCTCCATCCAAGAATATTAAAGGAACTGGCATATGAAATTATAAGCCGAATGGCAAGGATTTTTAATGAATCTGTAAAATCAGGGGTTGTACCGAATGACTAGAGAATTGCTAACATAGTTCCTATTTTCAAGAAAGGGGGAAAAAAGTGATCTGAGTAACTACAGGCCTGTTTGACCTCAGTATTATGCAAGGTCTTGGGGGGGAAATTGAAAGAGAAAGTAGCTAAGGATATCAAGATTAACGGTAACTGGGATAAAATACAACATGACTTTACAAAAGGTAGATCGTGCCAGACCAACCTGATCTCCTTTTTTGAGACGATAACAGAATTTTGGACAAATGTGGTGGATCTAATTTACTTAGATTTTAGTGAGGCGTTTGATACAGTTCCACGTAAAGAATTATTAGTTAAATTGGAAAAGACGGGATTAATATGAAAATAGAATGGTGGATAAGGAACTGGTTAAAGGGAAGACTACAACGGGTCATACTAAAAGGTGAACTGTCAGGCTGAAGGGAGGTTACTAGTGGAGTTCCTCAGGGATTGGTCTTGAGACCCATCTTATTTAACCTTTTTATTACCGACCTTGGCACAAAAAGTGGAAATGTGCTAATAAAGTTTGTGGCTGACACCTGAGAGACGTTCCAATACAGAGATGGATCAGGATATCATTCAGGAAGATATTGGAGTATTAGGAATAGCATGAAATTTAATAGTGGAAAGTGCAAGGTCATGCATTAGGGACTAATAATAAGAGCTTAAGAGTCTATGAATCTATTTTCTGTTGGGGAAAACCCTGCCTGGACAAAACCAGAACTTTCCATGGGAACATAACCATTTCACTGACATTTCTGCAGGAAGCTATCAAATGATCTCTTGTTTCCAGTTGCATGTTAGGATGTATTCTATTTCCCTTCTCATTATTCCCCTTTTCCCATCACCTGGGTTCGGCGTGTTGTGCAAGCACCCACCATCTTTGTCTGTCCCAGGCAGCACTAAGATCCACCTCTGATACACTCCTGCCATTGTGTCTTTGGCCTCTCGCCCTCCCATCCTTCTCTGCCTTTCCATCTTCACCAGCTCCCCTTCATTCATCCTGCCCATGTCTCCAAACCAGCCCCGCCCAACTCCTGGATTTTGTCAGCCACATCACAGACTTTGACTTGCATCCTCATGCTTCCATTTTCAAAATCTGGCCCTTGGGGTGACTCTTTGTATGGCATGAAGACATCGCATCTCAAACACCGGTAGGTGTTGAACCTGACTTTATCACCTGTGCTTCTGTATTGTACAGCATTGTGAGGGCTCTTGTCCTATACAAGTCACACCCTACCCCTGAGATGCTATTCCAGATTGTATCTCACGTTCAAGCTCACCATCATCTGCCATATTTACATTATATTATAAGAAGTTAGAATATATCATGGACTTAGGTTGATGTTGTGTTATATGTAGTATAGACAAAAACGGTTGGTATATTTCACTTAGTGAAAAATTCTGAGATTTCAACCCATTTCGATGCTCAGCCCAATTTTGAAATCTTGGGGTTTCTTATGGGAGTGACATTCCATTTTTTGACCAGCTCTAAAAATAAGCCCGGGAGTGTGATTTGCAACCATAGCTAAACAGTAGCCCTGTTTCCCCAAATGTGGCATGGGTCAAAGCAAATAGCAGGATAAGGACCAAGGATCAGATCAATACTCTGTCTTGTTTCAGGTCCTGTCTCCAATGGCAGCTAATACCATATTCTTTAAAGGAAAACTGCAAAACAAGCAGACTGGACAGCGAAGGAATAGTTGGCCCATAGGGAATGTACCTTCCTGATCCCCACCAGAATTCTGTCCTGAGGTATGAGGGTTTGCATCAAGAGAGTTTATGAGAATAATGGATTTTTCTGATTCACTGGCAATTCTGAAAAATAAATTATTTCAGGCCAAATCGAAAACACTTTTTTTTTTTCTTTCAAAATTTCTGATGAATCAAAAAGCTTAAAATTCATTCTCACCATTTTATTTGGCTTTAAAAATAAAATGAAAAGAAATGTTGAAATGAAGAGTTGCTTTGAGCCAAAAGAATTAAAGCATTTCATTTAGAAAATGTCCAGATAAAACATTTGGACTTTTTTTTCAATTTGCGGGTGGGGTCTCTTTTTTTTTTTAATCAGAACAATTCAATGAAACAAATATGAACTCTCAAAACTTTGTGTTGTCAAATCTGCACTTTTTGTTGAAAACAGGCCCCATAGTTACATTCAGCCCTATCTGTATCCCTTAGACCAGGGGTTTCCAGGACCCGGACTTGCCACCACTGTTTTTTAAGAGTTTGATTTTTTTTTTTTAATTTTTAAGTTTTAAAGCTGTATTCTATTTTTTTTGTAAAATGAAATTTAAAATTTGTTTTTCGTCAAATAAATGTTTTTAAATTTTAAATAAATGTTTTTAATTGAAAATTAAATGAAATGCAAGTAATTAAATTAATTCAAATTAATTGCTTCATCTTAATGGAAATTTAAGAGAAATTTAATTAAAATTTAATTTAATTTCAATTGAATAGTCTTGTGGCCCCTCAGGGCTGTACAAATTGTATTTGTGGCCCTCAAGGCAAAAAGGTTGGGAACCGCTGCCCTAGACAGTCTGTCAAATGTGTCTGTACCTTTTCTCCTGTGCAGAACAGGGACGATTCTGGAAAACACCCCGGAGTGGGTGGGGATTTAAAGATGCTGCCCTTTTTCCTTGCCTGCTGGAAATTGCCATCTCATCCTTTCCTGTGCCCAACACAAATGAGCCCTTTTCTCCTTCGGCCTCCTCTTTTAGGAAGAGGGGTGCTAGGGGTGTGAGGCTTGCTAAACCAGCACATTTTAAACCTAATCCCATCCCTACCCTGAGCCACAGCAGAAGTGACTTAATATTTTCCTAAATCATTTGAAATAGATGGGTCTCTATTCCAGCTTGGAATATTTGCCGGCTCAGCAATTCTACAGGCTCCTTTTGGCAGTTTTGCCCCATCCCTGATTTTTTCCCAGAGTTGGAAAGGTTTCCCTACCATAAACTTAATTGTTGGCCTTCGTTTTCAGCTGATGATAATTGTATCCTGGGCTCGTGCAGCATCCGCTGATCTCAAAGTGCTTGACAAGCATTAAATACTCCAGACAGGTGGGCACAGCATACAGCTGTGTAGGGGGTCACACCGCTCATCCCCATGGAGGGAGGCGACAGCTGTTGAACAGTCCACAGCGCTGTGCAGGGTTGACTCCAAAAGCACTGAGATGCAGCCACCTCTGGAGTGAAGCGTGGCCATTGTTCAACATCCCACTGCAACACTGCATTGAGAGTACTCACCCAGCTGTGAAATACAGCCACCTCTGGGGTCAGGTAGCTGTTTAATACAGCAATAATGCACAAAACTTAAGGCTGGGAAGTGAGGGAAGAAAATACCAAGTCTAATTGCAACCAGACAGGGAGTTTGCAGAATTAGTCCCCTAATGCAATAGAACCAGGACGCCACATCTCTGTCTCATCATGCCAACAGTGCTATGACCACAAGTGGGCAGAGACTTCAGATTGCATCTCACCTGAATTACAGACTCCCCGAACTCCACAATGGCCTATTCATTCTGCTCTGGTACTCAGCCACCTCCTACATCAGCAGTGACCAGCAGGTCTCCCATCCAAGCCCTGCCCAGACAGCCTCAGCTAAGAGCTCATGAGATCACATCCTGAGTTGGTGCAGTTGTGGCAAAACACTCAAAGACGGAAACCTGAACTGCATGTTCAGCAAGGGAGGTTAAACCATAATTGGTAGCAAATGTTCCCTGCTTGGCCTGTATGTTGCTTTCGGCCTCCTGGCTTTTTCTCTCCTCCATGGGTGAAATTCACTGCTGTGCAAAGAGCAGCACTGTGATGTGGCTTTTCTCTGCTCCCCAGAACCCATAAGGAACAAAGTGTAAACTTAGAGCAGCCCCAAGGCTGCTCTAATTGGCACCAGCAGCCAGCCAGGTCCCTGCTCCCTTTCTCTTGACTGATATGCCTTGCTGTCTCCCTTGCCTTTCACTGACCAAACCCTGATGCCCTTGTTCAGCTACTGCCTGAGCAGGAAGCTCAGGATTTGGCTCTGTGTCATGACCATTCCTCTCTGTCTTCCTCTGCCCTTTAACTTTTTTCTCCCCCTGCCACCTGGCAGCTCCGCTTGTTCCTCTGTCTCAGCAGCGGATCATCTCCTTCTGCTGTTTCTGATTAGCTTGTCCCACGTTAGACATATCTCTGACTCCATGCCCGGTCTGCCTACCTCGTTCCTTTGTTTCTCCCTTACAATGCCCGTCAACTCCACCACCCCTGGGATGATTGATAGGACATCCCCGCTGGAACAAATCCAGCCCCTCCAAACAGACCTAGTTTAAGGCGGTGAGGGGTCTGCAGTGCCTCGGAAGCCCCTGACCCTGGTGTTATTGATCCTTGCCCTGCAGCAGATGAAGAAATCCCGGCATGCTGCAAGCTCAGCTAGCTCTCTGGAAGGAAGGCCCATGAGGTTCCAACTTCTGCAGCCTTCTAGTTGGACAGGAGCATTCACCAGGCTTTTCAATGAGGGTGGGTGACCCCTTCTGAAGTGAGTTTTGAAAAGACCCTGATTCTCAGTTCCTCCTGCTTCTGGTTAGGGTGAGGACTTGTGGGGAGATAGGTTTAAGCTCCCTCTGCATTCCTTTGGCTAGGCAGCCTTCCCTCTGGACAGAATTGGACCAGGAGGGAAAACAATGATGGAAGGCTCCTCCTTGGAGGCCATCAATTACACCTGTCTCCTTCTGTGGCCTTTGTCTCCGTGGCTCCTTTTGACTTCTCGCTGCCTCTCAGTGGGGCCGTGCCTGTTATCAGACAGCCTCACCTGCATTGGTGCCTGACACTCGTAGATTCCCAGGCCAGAAGGGACCACTGTCATCAGAGGCCAGAGAACAGCTCTGAAATAATCTCTGGGGCAGAGCTTTGAGGGAAAACATCCAGTCTTGATATTAAAATTGCCACTGATGAAGAATCTTGCAGGATCCTTGGTAAATGCAGCCCCTCCGCACCCCCTCCCCACAGGAATCCCACCCCAATCTCCTGTATGAATGACAGGAATGCTTCTGTGCGGGCACAGTATGCTGGGTGGGGGCAAGGTGTGTATGGGGGTTAGGGGTATGATCCACTAAGGACAGCTGGTCACTGTAACTAAGGCCAGGTCTGCACCACAGACCTTTGTCATTTGTAACTACATGGCTCAGGGGCGTGACAGTGTTCCAGCAACAGGAGAGCGTCCCCCGCCACGACAGAGCTCCCACCTCTCAGGGCGGTGGATGGACTATATGTCAACGGGACACTTCTCCTGTCAGTAAAGGCCAAATCTTCACTAAAGCACGTGACGGTGGCCCTGCTGCATTGTTGCAGGGCTTTCAGTGGGGCCCACAATTCAGAGGTTCAGGCCCTGCTCCTGATCCACGCAGGAAATACTTATGCTAGTGTGAATCCACTGCCATCAGATGGGCTATTGTTAATCTCGGGCATGCTGGAGCAAATGGACCTGCAGGCACTGAGGTCAGCCCATGTCCTCCTCTCAGACTCTCCGCAGTTGACTCTCTTTCCTCAGTTACACTGTTCTCTCCCCTGGGGCAGAACTGTGTGAGCTAAATGCGATGAGCTTGGACTTTCTTTTAAAGCACATCTAGGCAGACCGTGCCTCAGTTTCCCCAAGCAACCTCTCTCCTGTGCTGTGGTGTGTGTCTTTCGGCACAGGGCTTGGAGACCAGGGCTTGGGGAGCACCACAGATGAGCAAAGTTGGCAAGACTTCATGGCAGTGGAGCCCGGAAGCGGGAAAGCTGCCCCTGGTCTCCACGTAATCCACCAACTGCCCTGACCCAACCGCTCAGAAACTCAGACCCTGCCCACGTCACCCCCGACAACTCCCTGCCACCCCCATCCTGAGCCCTTTGTGGATCCCACCACATCTCTGTCCCCAGCGTCCTGCCCAGCTGACCCCGCACAGTGTAGCTTCCTCTGCAAAGCAAACATCCCTTGAGCATAGGGCTGCATTCGCCTACGTGACCCCATGCCCCTCTGCAGTCCTGGCTGAGGTTCAGGGCTGTACAGAGCCCCTGGTGAGGGGAAAGGAAAGGCACTGTAGAAACATGCTGCCGCGCACCAGACACCATCTCCACTAACCAATTCACTAAGTAGCTGAAAGGCGGCCCCCCACACACTCCCACTGCACCGAGATCACTGGCTTAGACACCCTCCCCTCTGTTCACTCAGCCCCTGCTCCGCTCCACGTAGCCAGCACCCACTTCTGGCACCGCTGCCAAGCTGCTGGAAATTCAACTGCCTCAGCTAGCATCAATTGGAGCAGATGCCTTGGCTTCAAAATGGTGCGGCGCTGGCCCCTTGAATTCCAAGAAGCGCTGCTGACTTTTCACTAGCTCTGGGGCTCTAGCGCCACTGACTGTCTGGATCCAAGCACCTGGCTTAGTCACGGGCTCCCTGTGTGAGCTTGGGCAAGTCCGTGTGCCTCAGTTTCCCCATAAATAACAAGGGGAGACAAGGATTCCAACCCACCTCGCCGGATCAGCTTGGCAAGGGTGACACGCGGCTTTGATCCACGAGGCAGGTGAGAACCTGAAGTGCTAGTCTAGGAAGACGGGGGAGACGAAGAGCCTCAATCGTAGAGGTGTCTCTGGGCTGGACTAGCTTCTACCTGGCACAGGCTGCAAGCCCATGGCACTGCAGTGCCCCGTCCCTGTCTAGAAGATTAAGCCGCCTGGACCGGGAGCAATGAATCCAGTGTCATTGGAGAGGGGCTGGAGGTACCTCTGTGTTGGCTGATTCATTTTGCTGCCGCCTGTGGTTTCAGCTTGATGGTGGGGGAGGGGGAGTTAAACCAGCCCTCCCCAGCCTCAGAGCTGAACATGCTCACCAGGGGCACCTGGTTCCCTGCCACTGAGCCAATGCTCTGAAGGATGGGGCGAAATAGAGCCCAGCTCCCACCCCACCCCCACCTTGGTTGGCCCCAACTCCTGGCTGTGTAGCAACTCCTTGGTGGGGTGGAACGAGGGGAAAAGGTGCCCGTACCCCTTGACTTTGTGCTTCTCTGTTCCTGCCCTTGGGGGGGCGGGGGATAGGGAAGGGGGTGACTAGCTTTAAGCCACCTGAGCCTGCTCAGTGCCCCTAAAGCTGAGATTCTCATTCTGGCCGTGCAATGGAGGGACTGGCCCTTTTTACCTTGCCTGTCAAAGATCGTTGATGTAACTCTGCTCTGCAGGGCCCTTCCTGGTCCTGTGGTGTAAACTAGAGCAATCACGGGGCTGCTTTGTCTGATGTTCTGCTGCCCTTTATGGCCCTTGGGAAGCAGCGAATACCCATAGGGCAGTGCACTCCAGCCATACCCCTGATCTGCCTCACTCCAGGAACTGGGACCAGGGCCTTAGGCCATCTCCTCCCACACCAGGGAAGCCCCTTGCAAGGAGAAGGTTCTCATGAGTGGAAAAGGTCCCTTTTTAAAGCCCCTTGATACTTCAGAGTGCCATGTCAGAGATTCATGCCGGTTACCACCGTGATTGCAAAATGCATTACACAACCACTGTACATAGATGTAAGCAAGGTGCAGGGAAATGGAGAATCAGGTTCAGGGGGCCAAATTCAGTTGTGGGGTAAGCAAGTGCATTAAACACCAGTGCCAGGGGCTGGATCTGTGACACGCACAGCACAGCATCTAAGTTCATGTGTTTTTCCCGGTGGATCTCTGTCAGGTAGCAAGCAAGCCCCTGTCTTCTCAGAAAGCATCCCTTCCTCTCAGCTTCTCCTGCCATGCCCAGCCTGTGGGTGTGCCCTCCAGGCAGGGAAAGTCTTGGGGTCTTTTCACGTCATCATGGGGCATATGTTATCTTCCTTTGCCAGCAGGATTTTCTGATCAGATGGGTCTCACTTTCTCTGCCTCTGTCCCAAACAGGGAGGTGTCCCCCCTTTAACTCTCCTGCCTGCTAGATCCTGGGTGGTCCTCCCGCAGGGGAATCACACAAAGCAAAGTAGAGAGAAACAAGGAGAAAGGGAACAAGAAAGTGGAAAAGGAGGAGGGAGGGGAAGAGTGGGAGCAGGGCGGGGCTGGAGTGGTGTGAATCATTGACGCAGCTTGCTGAACTCCGCTAATTCAGCGATGAGCGTCTAGGGCCTCCTGGTGGTCGAGAAGAATATTTAAGGCCCAGTAGCCTTGTGCACGTTAGGAGCCTAAAGACTTTTGAGGCGCTGGGCCCTTCTGTCCAGATGTCCCTCTGCACCAATGTCTTGCCACTATCCACTCTGTTCAGTGGCATCGCTCCGCTCCCGTCTCTCTCTGCTAGCCAGCCTTCTGCACAGCCTTTGCCAAGGCGTGTGCTACCTGAAAGCGCATGTCGGCATAATTTCTATAGAGGTGGGAGACTGGAGTTTGTTTTAAAGAAAGACTTGAAAAGTATCTGGGTAAAACCAAGCTAGCCAGAGCTGGGATTGTTGATTATCCCAATTCAAGGGAAAAAATATTGCTAACTAATGCTGCCCAGATAAAAATTAACTTCCCCAAAATTTCATTCATGCAACAGGTTGTCCTGTGCTGCCTTGTGCCCTTCTGGAATGTGGAGAATGGCAATGCGGAACCCTCTGAAAACCAGGCAATGAAGAGTTAAGGTAACCTGAGCTTAAATCTCTGAAAACCAGGAAATGCCAATTTATTTATTTCCCCCTCCCTACAGTGAAACCTTATCTCTGCCTCCCTGGAGCTGGCTAATATCCCGGCATGGTGCTGCAAGGTGGTGTGATAAGTCGGCCTTGGGAAGGACTTCAGGGGCTGGCAACCCAAAAGATAAGAAGAGCCATTTTAAAAAATTC
>ML685904.1:875221-898040 GCA_007922175.1 Pelusios castaneus
ATAGATACTTTCCTATCTTCAAAGCGTCTGACGAAGTGGGATTTTCTCCCACGAAAGCTCATGCGATTAATAAATCTGTTAGTCTTTAAAAGTGCCACAAGACTCTGTTGTCTTAAATTACCGTGTACATCTGAGCTGGCAAGCCTAGTTCCTGTCGCAAACAAAATTGCCTCTGTCAAAATTGTGGCTTCAAAATTCTGAGGTTGCACCTTCTGGGATTGCCTGTGCGACTGCCTCAGTTTGGACCCACAGCAGGATTTGAACCCTGTCGCTATTGCAGTGAGAACGAGCTTGGCCCACTGGCACAGAAGAACTAAACTCCCTAGCAAATGATAGTATGACAGCCTGACCTGATCCTGTGTCCTACATTTCCCTGCATTTAATTTCCTCCCATTCTGTAATTTAGTTCCCTATCTTCAAAGCATCTGACAAAGTGGGATTTTCTCCCACAAAAGCTCATGATGTGATAAATAAATTTGTTCGTCTTTAAAAGTGCCATGGGTCTCCTTGTTTTTTTATGAGATTCCTGATCCAGCCACTAGAGGGAGCAGAGAGTAGCCTGGCGTTACTCACATGTAGCATGCTCCCGAAGCATGTGTCCCCCTTCGCTGGCCGATGGAGGATAATAGCCTATTACTCTGGAAGGTCATGGTCTGGAGCTCCTCCACGAGGCAGGGCCCCTGCACAGCCAAGAAAGGGAGGCAAAGATGGCTAAAGTCCAACCCCCTCCCCACACCAGCTGCTGGAACAGAATCAGTGAGCGCCGGTGCTTTTCAGTCTCTGTGTGGCTGGGTAGACCAGGTGGCTTTGAGTCCACCGTCCCCATCGCATCTTTGACAGCAAGCCCGGGGATGTGGGAGGAGAGTCGGCAGCATCCATGAACTGGGGTAATATCTGCCTCCTGGCAGAGCCCTGGGTCTTCTGTAAGCCCCTTTGCTGAGCGTTTCAAAGATGCTTGGATGAAACAGACAAGATGAGGGCGAATGTTTATGTTCTTTCACCTGACTGGCCAGCCCAGTGACATAACAGCATCTCCCTACCACGCCCCAGGTCCAATTTGCACCGCCATGCACCTTGGCATTAGTGACACCGGCTGGAAGTGGCTTGGCACAAGAGTAAATGACGCCACAAGCTGCAGGGTATGGGGCTCCAAGCCAAAGTGCTCCAGCCGACGGCAAAAGTTTCGATCTGAAGTCCCAAAGGGCCCGGGGTGCTGTCTCCTGTACTGGTGTAAACTGGGAGTAATTAACTAATGAAGCAGGATGGTCTAGTGGGTAGAGCCGGGAAAGGCGACCTGGGCGCCAGTCTTGGCTCCGCCATCCATGACTCAGTTTCCCCTCCTTGTCTGTGCAGTAGACGGTACACTTTTGTGTTTCAATATGCAAGCTAGCAAAACAGGCCCCTGATTTTGGGAAGGACCTCTAGGTAAGCTAATGCTAAGGGACACTGATAACGCTGTTGACATCAATGGTATGAAACGAGGCGCTCAGGCCCGGCTCCTCGAAGGCATGCAGGTGCATAACTCCCCTGGGAGTTAGGTGCCTAGATACCTTGGACGAGTTGGGCTGTAGCTACTACAGGGGTCAGCAGGTTATGAACATCCGTAGCAGAACAGAACTTGCAGAAGAGTCATAACCTTTGTCTCTTTCAGTTGTCTTTGCACGTTGCTGCAGCTCCCTGCAAAGGCCTGGCTGTGTTTGCCCCGTCAATGGCTCAGCATCCAAGAAAGCCACAACATGATGTCAGACAGAGGCGGCCAACCTCCGGGTTACATTCCTCACTGATTACTTCATAGAGCAAACGGGACTTTTTCTCTGTAGCCACGTTCCAGGTTCTGCCCTCCTTCCGATCCGAGACAGGCTGGACCTCAGCTAGTGTAATGGGAGCCACTCCATTCTGCTCACTGTCTGGCCCCAGCAACCATTATGTTTTCCCAAGCCACTTCATATGCCCTGGGCCTTAGCTGGGGTGACTCTGTGAGCCATTGAGACACTGCCCAATATTGCCATCTTGTGCTCCCTTATCTGTCTTTACTCACCCGTTATCTCTTGCTTTAGGCACAGCATGTAATCTCTGGGACCAGCGGATAGTGCAGCGATCTGGGAGTTGGAAACTCTGAGTTCTTGTTCTAACTCTGCTGCTGAGTGACCGTGGGTGAGTCACATCCTGGCTCCGCGCCTCAGTTTCCCCATCTGTAAAATGGGGATGATACTTGCCCTCCTTTGGAAAGTGCTTTGAGATCTCTTTGGGAGAAGAGCTGGGGACTATGGTGGTTGTGTTAATGTCACATCTAGCCCGGTGGGTTCCTGATCCAGGACTGGGAGTCCTACACTGCTCTGGGCTGGAATTGAACCAGCAGCAAAAGGAGGGTCTCTTGTTATATATCGCCTAAGCCCACCAGCCTCTCCACTCACACTCGCTGCCTGCATTTTGCTTCCACTGTCCCACCTTTTCCCTTCCCTTCCCCCCTCTAATTTCCCCTCCCCAATTTCTCAGCTATATCCTCCTATTAGAAGGCGCTGCAGAGATCCATCTCTCGACGTCTGCCATGCTGGAGATGAATTACAGGCCCTTTGTGCTGGGCAGAGCCATCCATATCACTTAATGGCATTTCAATACTGACTCATTGAAATAAACCAGAGATTGGGGTGGGGGCTGGGGATGAGAGCTTGGCAGGCAGGCAGACAGGATGTCTGGCAGGAGATTCAGTAGAAATTCAATCTGCTGGGCATTGGCCAGGCTCACTGCTGGATGGAGGAGGGGATGCCCAGAGAAGCATCTTCATGAGTGAAGACAGCTGTGGGGTGTGGATGGGGAAAGCTGCCTTTTGCTTCAATTAAAGCAGGGATCTGCAACCTATGGCTCTGGAGCTGTACGCGGCTCTTTGGCTGCCCCCTTGTGGCTCTGGGGGCCCCCTGCCACTAGGGGACCCTGCTGGCCTCCCCACTCCCTGCCAGGGGACCCTGAGGTAGGCCTGGCCCAGCTCCCCCCACCTGTAGGCTACACCAATTGCTGATCTCAAAACACTTGGTTATTGAAGGAATTTTTTTTAATGGCTCTTCTTTTTGGGTTGCCAACCCCTGAGTTGAAGGCTATAGCTAGGCATCCCCAAATCCGAGGAAGAGGGACCCCGTCCCCCAGGGGTTGCCTCTGTACATATCAGAGGTGACCGCTTAGGAGAGAGTAGCTTCAGTACAGTGCATTCTGGCCACATCTCCCCTCCCCATGGGAGGCTGGCACCAGCTAGTGGGGACTTCTGCATGGGGGTTGGGGAGCTGTTTCAATGCAGTGGCCTAAATTTAAGGGACATCATTGTCTGTGAGATAACCAGAAGAAGGGTATTGGTAAATGGGGGAGGGTTCAGAAAGGAGCCATGAGAACCATAGGAAAACAGGCCTTCCAGCAACAGACTTCAGGAGTCTGACCTGTTTTGTGCAACCTAGAAAGGGTGAAAGTCTGGGATCAAATCACCCCATCACTACGTACCTGGGGAACAAATATTTAACAACAGGCTCTTCGGTCTAACAGACAAAGACAACGAAAGCCTGTGGCCAGATGCTGGAGGGAGCCAAAGGCGGACAGGAAATAAAGTGCAATTTTTTCAAAGAGAGGGTCATTAATCACTGGGACAACTTGCCAAAGACTGTGGTGGATTTTCCATCCTGGGCAATTTTTACATCAGGATTGGCTGT
Organism: Pelusios castaneus; assembly: GCA_007922175.1. Classification (NCBI taxonomy): domain Eukaryota; kingdom Metazoa; phylum Chordata; order Testudines; family Pelomedusidae; genus Pelusios; species Pelusios castaneus. The sequence continues at coordinate 878,914 of ML685904.1, forward strand.
CTTTTCTGGACGATCTGCTTGCATTCAAACAGGAATTAATTCAGGAAGTTCCACGGCCTGTGTTATGGGGAGGTCAGACTAGAAAATCCCATTGGTCTCTTCCGGCCTTAGAATCGATGAGTCTGGCCCAGTGCAGTGATGTAAATAAGAGGGAGAAAGGACTGCTGTCCTCCCCAAGCCTTTTGGGAAATACAACCGTCTGTGTGTCCTTCTGCTCTGGGAGCCAGGAAGAGGAAGACTCGAACTTCTCTCTCTGGGAATCACTGCTGGGTTCTTGAAATTCTGTTCTCTTTCCAGGCTGATCTCATTGAGCGGCTGGATGGCAGATCGCTGCTGCGAAACTGGAGGTGGAGAAGGGGGAGCAGAACCAAAACAAAAAATAAAAGATGGAGGAAACCAGAGTGCATGTGGTGAAAAACTACCAGAGCTACATGTGTATAGTGTGGCTAAGGAGGGATGCTATGAGAATAGCCCACAAGTATCAGCAAGGTGTGCCTGAGAAAGAGGGAGAGAGGTTGGTAGAATGGTGTAGGATGGACAGAACGAGGAACATGGGGTGAAATTACCCAGCGACCAAACATTAATAATAATCCTGAGCTCTTCTGTAGCTCTTTTCATCAGTAGATCTCAAAGCGCTGCATTGTCTTTTAATATATGTATTACCTTAGGCAACCTCGGCTCTTAGAAGCTGCAATTGACTCCCAAGGGAAGTGGTAAAAGCTTCATGACTTGCGGTCATTTAAAAGTTGGACTGGGAAACGTACTGTAAGAAAGAACTGATTCAGCTTGTTGCAGACGGAGAGGGTTGTCGTGGGTTTAAGGGATTCGGAAAGCCTGAGTTCACTTCTAGCTCTCCTAGGCTATGGCTACACTTGTAAAGTTAAGTTGACTTAATAGAGTGGCTACACTTTATGCCGACTTAACAGTAGACATAGCCGTCCACACTGGCTTTATGTCAACTTAATAAGGTCAACTTAATGCTGTTCCCTGTCCACACTGGCTTTAAGTCGACTTCAGGCTTAATTCAGCCTTCAGAGGTGGTGTTATTAAGTCGACTTAAGGAAGCGCTCAAGTCAAATTAATAAAAGCCCAGTGTGGACATGGCTTTGTGTAAGTCGTCTCAAGTGTCCTTAAGTCGACCTAAGTTACCAGTGTAGACGCACCCCTAGATACTTTCTGGGTGATATGGGGCAAGTCACAGCCCTTTCCTTTGCCTCGGTTTCCCCTCCCATACTTTGTCTCTGCAGGTTTTAAGCTTTTTGGCTCAGGGACTGTCTCTCTCTGCATGTACATCCAGTGCCTTGCGCAATGGGGCCCTGACTATGGCTGCAGCCTCTATTTCAATTATAACACAAAAAACCAAAAACTTAGACGGGAACCCATTAGAGACCAGGGAGTACATACAGATTTTTGAACAGCCCAGAGGACTACGGGCTTAGGATACTTCTTTGGGCCCCATCCCTTGATCAAACAAGAGGGGGGTTTCCCCCTCTTCTTTATCTAATTTTTCTGGGGCAAATGCTGTACAAACCTTGATGAGACAAAAGGTCCGGGTGGAATACAAAATGTAAATGAGGGAGTGGGAAAAGGTTTCAATCAGTTGGTGGTCCCTATAGTTTTCCTATATGATGCTCTGCTTTATCATTCCCAGAAGAGGGCAGTGTTGATTATGGGAAAGCTACCTTCAACCTTTTCAGTTTCCATTCCTCCATATGTGAATTTCTGTGTTCTTGATTTTTCACTGGGATTAGCCATATAGCAAGTTACACCTGACTGGAAGAGATACAAAGTGTTCCTCCAAAGTGTTTTGATCCCATGATTTCCCTTCTGAAATCCATACACTGGTGGAAATTTTGCAATGTTCTCTTGAGAGAGAATTTTCTGTCTAAAAGGTTTTTGAATGGAAAATGGCTGTTTGGTTGATGTGGAAATGTCTGTGGGAAACCTCTGATTTTTTAACTAAATCTTCCAGATTTTGTTGGGAAAAAAATGAAAACTGAACATTTTTCTCTTTTCAGCAAACAAAAAGTGATAATTGCCCCCTCAAAAAATGAACTTTTTGAAAAATACAAGTGTTTTTGGCAAATGAAACCTGAAATATTTTGCTGAGTCTTGTGAAAATCTAGAGTAAAACTAAATATTTTTGGTTGACACTTTTTAGTTTTGGATTGCCGAAAACCAAAATTTCTTCCAGGTTTTCAATGGAAACCTGAAATGATTTGTAATCTAATTGAATTTTCTGACCAGCAATAGTCCATTTCTTGGTACTACCAGCACTGGAGCATTTGGAAGGAAAAGAATTTGCAGCTGGAAGTAGTTGCAATGCACAGTATGGGGGCAGGGGGAGGGGCAGGCTTTGATTAAGGATGAGACCTCTTTCTCTCTTTGCTGCTGGGGTGCACACAGTTTGCTGTCTAGAGCCATTCTGGCCACTGATTGGGAGGCCTTGGGTCTTATCTGGTTTGCCTGCTACAGTGGTGGCCAAGATTCCTTCATCTTTACCATGCAGAGGCCTCCCACACCAGCTACAAGTTCCAACGCAAATCACTTGTGCCAATTACAGATCCCAAGACAGAGAAGACCATTTTTGATCCCAGCCGCACAGTGGAGCACTCTTGTGTAGTGAAGATTCGGGCACATTGCTGCAGGTCCTGGCTTGCATTGGGCCTCTCTGTCTTTTGCTGCCATTGGGTTCCCTTCACTCTTCATCTATATGTTATTGGTGCTGAGTGTCTGTGATGGGATGCACTTCCGTGCAGTCCCAGGACATGACCTGTGTAACTTTTCTGTTCAGTTTTGCAATGTAATCATGTGATTTGATGCCAAATACACTATCCCTGTTTCCTTTGTGAATGCTCATAACATGTTCTACAGAACTTCTGTGATGCCATGTTCCCTACAGAAACATGTGTGTACGGATGTGAAGCATGTTACAGGGTTCAGACTCTCAGGACTATCTCTAGCACAGTGCTTGGAGACTGTCAGGTAGAAGTAAAGAGAATCACACAGCAGGACAGAGGGGGAGGGCTGTCAGCAGTTTGTAAAAACAAAGACTGTTTGGTGGAGAAGCTGCAGGCTTTTGCCTGGAAGACTCCAGCTTGACACTCTCTCCAACTTCAAGCAAGATCTGGGCCTGCCTTGCAATAGGCAGAGAATGGCTGTGAAACACCGAACAGCCAAACAGCTTGCATGTAATCTTGGACTGTGAGGTCGGTTTAGGTAGAGATGTTAGATTAGTATGTGGTTTATACCTTTTATTTGAATGTGATCACTTCTGACTCATTTATAGTATAATTCTGCCTTGATGGCCATTTTCTCACTTGAAATCGGACTCTGATCAATAAACTAGTCGTTGTTTTATCTAAAGCTGTGTGGTCTTTAGAGGGTGTGGATGTGGGAGGCTGGGCATGGTCCACTTCTTTGTTAAGTGGATGGATTTGAGACTAAGGTGGTTGGGGGGTGGGTCCCAGTAACTGTAAGACAGTGACTCCCGGTGTGGGATCTGGGGCTGGGTGTGCTTGCTTGGAGACTGATGCCTGTGTGGATAGTGGATTTAAACCCACTGCCTGGGACCAATTACACGCTGGTAGCTGGTGTGGACTGACTCAGGAGTGAGTGGTCACCTGGCAGGGCGGAGTTAATTGGGGTGCAGGAGTGGGGTCCGAGGGGTCATAGCGGCACACCAGACCGGATCTGGGGAGCAGCCTGTCACAGTGACCTTCAGCTTTCCTAGCGGCATCCACCTTGCTTCCCTAGGGAATGCTGTCCCGTGGGCAAACTCAGCCGCTCCAGCTCATCGTGCCCTCATGGCATATGCCTAATGCTGATCCCAGGTATGCCCAGGAGCAGTCTGCCAGGCTTGATGGCACATTCCCAGCCTCAGGGCTTCAAAGACTCCCTGCTTCCCCCAACACCATGGCAGAGGAGGAATAGATCTGGGAGCCAGGCAGTGGCTGGGAGGAAGAGCGTGATGCGGCATGAAGGCACCATAAAGGTAAACCCTGGGAACTGCCTTAACCTCCCCCATCGGCCCAGCAGAACAGAGTGAGGAAACTTTGTCTGTCTCCTTTCTGTCTTTCATCCCTATCTTTCCCCACCACTCCCAACAGTTTCCCAGCAACCCTTTTTGATCTTCTTGTGCTCAGAGACAGGCAAGCACTCTAGGATCCTGGCAGCTCAGAAATCTGCCCCCATTCTTTGTTGCAGGATGCCTCTGTCGCCTTGAGAAGTAGAGGAATGAGGGGAGGGACCACTTTCCACTCCAGAGACGCCAGACAATGTAGGAAATGCTGCACACAGGATAGAATTTCAGACTCAGATGAGGTTTTACCTGGCATGGCTATAAAGTCATCTCTAGCTATGGAAGCACAGAGTTGAGGATTCTAGGGCTGACTCAAAGTAAGCAAAGGGAGGCGATAAAGAATAATACAGAGAGGTCCAGCTTAGTAGCATTATAGTGAGATGAATTCCTTGTGTCATTTGCAAGCTTGGATGCCTTTTGGGGCAAGAAGGATTTTCTGAGTTTAGGAAGGAAACCGTGCAAAGTAATTAGGCTATTTAGGCATTTGCATTTCCAAAGAGTTTTGCAAATATCCTGTGGCTTCTCTAGCAGCGCACGCTGTCCTCATTTTAAATATGGAGAAACTGAAGCTCGGAGCAGCCAGTAAACTAGTAACAAAACAAGGCATTGCTCCCAGATCTCCAGAATCCCAGAACAGGGTTCTACCTACCAGGTAACACTGCCTCTGTAAGTGTATTGATTAGAGCCAAACTAACAAGAAGGATGGTCCTTTGGTCTTGGGAGATCTGGAATCTAGTGTTCTCCCTGTGTAAGATTGGGCAAGTCATTTAGTCGTTCTAAGCCTCAGTTTTCCCATCTATGCAATGGGGATAACAATGAATCACTACCTCAGTAAACATTATGGCAACGAGGGCCATGTAAGTAGCTGAAATGGAGAGGTGAATAAATTAATGGTTGGGCTTGTTGAATTGAAATATCAGACTGAAATGGGGAGGAGGGGAATCATTGACAATATCTTTGAAGTTTCCCCTGGCAATTTTTTTAATTAAAAAAAGATCAAAATTTAGGAATGAATTGAAACATTGAATTTTTTAAAGGGAATAACTTGGAAACATTCTTATTTTCTCCCACTTTGTTTTGCCCTGCTCTAACAAATAGGTATTTTTATCTTTTTCTCTGTGTATGTACACAGAATCTATTATCATTTCCACTCCATTTCCAGTGCCATGAGTGAAATGAGTTTGGTGGACTCTCAGCCCAGTTCCTAGTGGGAAGGCAATGCCTATATCACAAAACCCTGAGCACTGACAGTTCCGCCAAGAACTTCTACCTTGACTTTTTTTCCCCTTTAAATCCCTCAGTCGTGACAGTGAAATTTAATCTAGGTGCATAGACCCTGTCAAGGCCTGTAGGAATTAAGTGGTCTTATGCCAGCCCTTCTGCGGATGAGTTTGCTTTGGACCTTTTGCAGCTTCTAGGGAATGATGGACTATGGGCATTAACAAAGGCATGCGTTGCTTATTCTAATTACTAGTCTTATGATAGCACCTCCGATGAGGGCTCCGCTGTGCTGGGTGCTGTACATACATGTAACGAGTCAGCCACTGCCCCAGAGAGTTTTCTGTCCAAACAGACAAGGGGGTGAGAGGGGAACCAGCAGGCAGAGGACTTGGCCCATGATTATACAGCAGGACGGTAGGAGAGCTGGGAAGATGGCCCAGCCGCCCCCCTCTCCCCCATCCCCGCAGCCCATTGCCTCTTTTCAGATCACTTTACCAGCCTTCTCCCAGTGTGGAAAACAGAGATACAAAGCCAGTGCCTGGGACATGACCTAAGCCTCTCAATCTGTGGTTAAAGTATCTCTCTCCAAAGTGGAGTCATGCATCTGGATTTCTCACTCTCCCCAGCCAGCACGGCTGGGCTGAAGCCATCCCAGGCATTGAAGGGTTAAAGCCCACTTCATGCTCTTGCTGACTCTCAGGGGCCTCCCACTCAGCAGCCGGGAGTATGAATAGCTCTGCTCTGTTCCCTTCCCAGCCACTTGCTCCCTTTCATTTCCTCTCTTCCCAGGACCTCATCCAACAGAGCACGTTCTTGGCAAGTTGTGTCTTGGTGCACCTGAGCATGGAGGGCTTCCTGACAAGCCGAGCCCTCGGAGAGGAGTCCCTCCAGATGTGGGACCTCAACAAACGCCTGGAAGCCTACTTGGCCCGGGTCAAGTACCTGGAAGAGGAGAATGATCTGCTGAGAGCTGAGATCCAGAGGGCAAAGGACAGCCCGGCAGAGAGCTCCTGGAAGTGCAAATACGAGGAAGAGCTGAGCTCCTTGAGAGCAACCTTGGATGATGCCTTCAGGGAGAAGTACGCGGCGGAGCTGGCCAGAGACAACCTGTACGAGGAGATCCAGCACGTGAAGAGCAGCTGCCAGAAGGAGCGGGCAGCCCAGGAAGAAGCCAAGAAGCAGCTGGCCATGAGCAAGAAAGAGCTGGAGGAGGAGAAACGGGCTCAGATCTGGCTGAAGGAGAGAGCCGCCCAGCTGGAGAAGGAAGTGGAGGCACTAGTGGAAGTTCATGAGGAGGAAAAAGCTGGGCTGGACCAGGAGATTGCAAGTTTCTCCCAGAGTTTGGAGAACTTCCGTGCCGTGCCGGTGGCTTTCCAGCCCGTGGAGGTGGAGGACTATTCCAAGCGGCTCTCGGAGATCTGGAGAGGAGCTGTAGAGACCTACAAGAGTGAGGTCTCCCAGCTGGAGAGTTCCTTCTGCCAGGCCAAGGAGAACCTCTGGAAGGCGGTGGAAGGCAACAGGCAGAACCAGCTGCAGCTGCAGCAACTGGAGAAGGAGCTGGCTGGGCTTAAGGCACGGAAGGGGATGTTGGAGGAGAGTCTCTCCAGACAGTGGCAGGACCAGCGAGGGGAGGCCGAGAAGTTCCAGGTGGGTCTGGATTCTTCCTGCTGGTGGGTGTGGAGAGGTTGGGGGAAGGGAGAGAGAACCAGATGTGCTTACAGAGTCATTCACTTCCTAGAAGATAGCTTGGTGGGCATGGAATTGGGAGTCAGGACTCCTGGATCCCTGGCTCTGGCAGGGAGTGTTCAATAGCGGTTCTAACTTTGTCTGTGGGTTGGAATGTTCTCCAGTGGTGAGACCCAAGGGGAGTGGGAGGCAGGAGTCCAGGGATTTATTCCTATCTCTGATAAGAAGAGAGAATGTGCTCCAGTGGTTACAGCTTGGGGGAACTTGGAACCAGGATCCCTTGGTTCTATCCCCCACTGCTTTGTGCCTCAGCAGTGAAACCAGCCCCTGTGGATCAGAGACCTCCACAAGCCTATGGCAGGTGTGTCGGTCAATGGCTAAGGTATGGGCCTGGAGGCCCAGACTGCTGGGTCCTCCACCTCACTCGTAACTCTGGGTCACTGCCCCTGTCTTCTTCTGCATCTCCCTCCGTCACAGGGGGACAATGCTACTTACTTCCCAGGGCCCAGGGGGGCCAATTAATGTTCACAGCGCTTCACCAGTGGAGCTGGGAATGGGATGGATGCAGTCCGTGAACTCACACCTGGACCTTGGTCGAGAAGAGCATGCCACTAATGCAGCCTGGAATCAACATCAGGCACCGGGGTGAGGGGGAAACTCCCAGCAACTCCTAGGATCAGACACATAAATGTGTTGCAAGCTGCCAGCCTAGCCCTGTTTTGCCAGCTTCCATGTATTTAACACATACAGATGTTTTCCTTAACTCCTCTAGTGACAGCTGCGTTACACACCCTGGTTTATAATTTTAGATCACACATGTTCATAGGGAGTTGGAACGGAAAGGAGTCCCTTACAATCCTATAAAAATCAGCATGACACAGGAATTTGTCACAACTTCCGCGTTGTTCAGAGGCGTAGCTGATCAGTCCCTCTGTCCGTCCACCCCTTGTCACCACATATGCAAGTCAAGCTATCACACCCTGGATGAAACATTGCCCCAGTTATTGGGTTCATCCCCTTCAGGACTGGAGACCAAATGGAAACCTTGGGGACCTGGCTTTCCAGTGCTGGGGGATGAGCTTTTCCAAGCTTTCTGAAAGTGGAGATGCTTGGGTCACTTAATCCCGCTGTCTAGGAAAAAAAACCCTCCTGTTGCCAAAATGAGGAACAAAGGCAGCTCTAGGCTGTAGTGAGCATCTCAGGTTTCTGGCATTTTCTGAACAGGAGCCAGAATCTGGCTGCTTGTAATTCAGGAGTGACTCCGTTTGTGTTTACATCAGTGTAACTGGGATCAGGATCAGGCCAAACACATCAGGTTTTGGATCCAGGAGCTGAGCCCCTGGGATTGCTTCCCAAATTCAGATTGTGGACCTGATTTCAAACACCATCCAAGTTCAGAGGTGTCTTTGGCCTACGAGGATTTCATGTGGGCTCATTTCTAGTTTGGAAGTGCAAGGGCCGAAGCCTTCTCTCAAATACACCTGTGTAAAGCTGCAGTAATTCTGCTCACTTTAATGGTGTGAGGGCCAAATTCTGATCTCCATTACATCAGTGTAAATCGGAAATAACTCTGGTAACTAATGGGGTTAGGGCCAGATTCTCATCTCACATATCCTGGTGTAAATCCAGCGTAATCCTATTGATTTAATGGCATTTCTCCAGGTTCACACCGCTCTAAATGAGATCTGACTCTGGCCTGCAACTGACAGACTAGTTTTACAGACAGCAATTTTATTGCACCCGCATGGAGAGTGCTTCAAAAGGAATCCTGGTCAAAAGATACCCGACCTCATTTGTGAAAGAGATCGAATTGCCCGTGGACTCCATGTGCCCCCATAATCTCCTCGTCCCAGTTGTCCTAGCAGCTGTTTGGTTCAGGTAACCGTGCTGGAGAGAGCAAATGGGATGAAGATGGGAAAGAAAATCTCGCCTGGCTTTGTACAGCTGGAGCAGCTGAACAACGGCAAAAATAATTCAGTGGAGAAGGGATGTCGCTGGGTTTTTATCAGCATGGAAAGGGGTCAGGAATGTTGTGAAAGTTCAGGGCTAAATTTTACGAGAGTCTGCTGAGCCCAACAGACAGGAATTCAAACGCACACCCCTTAGCCACCCCCTTCATGCAGCACTCAGCCTGGTGTGGTAGAAGAATTAAAAAGGATCAGGGGTGGGAAGCTGTTTCAGGGCTGAGGAATGAAGCTAGAACAGAGGGAAGGGGCAGCTGACTCTGTTTGTGGTAACGGATTTCTGCCCTGCTCACTCGCCCCTCCCCACCCTGATCTCTGTTTCCTCCAAAACATGCCTGAACCACACCTCAGAAGCAATTAAGCCCTTCTTCCTTGGCAACCTAGCACTATAATCCAGTTCTTTCTCTTCTTTCCTTCTCACTTTCTTCTGTTCTTCGTTCTTTTCTCTTCCTTGTTATTCAATCCTTTTTCATTTTCACTCATCCTTCTCTTCTATTTTCTTTTCTTTTTCAGGATCTTTTCTCATTCCTCTGTCTCTTGTTTTTCTTTTTCTTTCTCATTTCCCCTCTTTTTCATCCTCATTTTGTGTTCTCTTTCTCATCATCCACCTCTTCTCTTCTCTTCTCTTCTCTTCTCTTCTCTTCTCTTCTCTTTTCTCTTCTTCCTGTCCCTAATCCATCTAAGAATTTACTTTTAGGCACTTCTAAAAGTACTGCTGTAATGTTTCCTGATGTCTCTCGGCAGGAAACCATCACCACTGCGTTTTTCAGTGGTGCCCATGGGGGAGGCTTTCATTCTCAGAGGGGGTGTATCGGTGTCACTGGATATGGGGTTCTGACAGCCATGTCAGCATCATGCTTTGGGCAGACCAGAGCCTGAATAGATCAGACAGCAAGCCTCTGCCCTCCCCCCCCCCTCCTCTATGTGCTGTTCCCCAGTGTTTGAATCCTAACACCTACTTTGATTTGCTGTTACAGCCTGACCTGATGCTATGTCATACACTCCCCTGCATTTAATTTCCTCCCATTCTGTAACTTTCCTATCTTCAAAGCGTCTGATGAAGTGGGATTTTCTCCCACGAAAGCTCATGCGATTAATAAATCTGTTAGTCTTTAAAAGTGCCACAAGACTCTGTTGTCTTGGATAGGGGAGGAAGAGACATTAGTGCTGAGTAATCTTCCCTCATCTCACTCCTGTCCCTCAGGAAGGATGGCTGAGTAATTATTTCCTGTAGGGGAAAGGGCTGTGAGAGGTTGGGGAGAAATCCGATAGGAGAGCTTGGCTTGGACCAGCAGCTTACATGCAAATGACATCCCAGACTGCATAGGAGGGTCCAGTGCAAGCAAAGAGGCATGTGGGAAGTAGCCGTTGGAGACAGGGGAACTTTGAAGTAAGCTGGGGGCTTGCTGAAAGCATTTCAGGGTGCAGGAGCAGGGCAGGGGCAAGCTCTGTGGCCAGAGGTTTGGCTACAATTGGACCTGAGACAGTCCTACACCCGCATCCATCATTGACTTGCTAAATCTTTGCACTGCTCTGTGCCTCAGTTTCCCCACCCCTTGTCTTTTCCACTAGGAGCTCTTTGGGGCAGGGACTGTCTCTCGCTCAGTGTGTATAACTCACGACTGGTCCAAACTTTGAAGATGTTTCCATTTTGCAGGTTCAAAAGAGACCTTTTTAAAAAAAATTCCCACCGTCACCTTGGATAAATTTTTCCAGTGAGACTCTGTGACTTGTCAGTGGAACGGTGGGTGGGGGGAGGGGAGGGGAGGGGATGGGTGGCAAGGCCAGGTACTCCAAAAGACCTATCTCGCCAGGAGACTGGGAGCCAGGACTCCAGGGTTGTGCTCCCAGCAGGCAAATCACTCCCTCTTTCTGTGCCTCAGTTTCCCCCCATGACAAAGGGGATAAGGAAACTGGCCTCCTTTGAGATCTGCTGGTTCAGCCTCCCCTATGTTTGAGACCAGCATTAACTGCACTGCGGCCAACTCTAGCTTGACAGCAGCTCCGCCTACCTGGTAGGGCTCTGCTCTCCAAGAACAGCTACATCAGTGGCTCTCTCTCAGATAGGGCATCAGGACACAGGGAAGGGAAAGGTCTGAAAGTAAGTGTGCGAAAAGATCCAGAGAGAAGGAAGAGAGCCACACACTGGGAAAAGGATGGTGCAGTGAAACCTGGTTTCAATTCCCCGCTCGGTTTTGGATTTCCAGAGTAGCCTGAGCTAAATTGCAGACCCTGTGTGGGTTGGGTGTTCAAAGGGATTTGGGTGCCTTGTGGGATTTGCAAAAGAATCTAAGTCAGTGGGTCCCAACCCATGGTCTGTGGGGGCTTTCAGAGTGGCCCACGGCTCCTACCCCACTGACTGCTGAAGGGTCCACCTAAGGACCCAGGCAGAACACATTGGCAGTGCAGGCTCCTTGCTGCAGCCAAGGGGATGGGAGATCTGTGCTCTCCTCCCCCTGGCTGTTGCAGGGAGCACGGCAAAATGCTCCCCAGGGGTCCATAGCCACTAGGGTCCCTGCTGGAGTGAGAGGGAGAGGAACACTGATCTCCCATCCCCCTGGCTGCAGAGGGAGCCATTACATAGGGCAAGGGGTGGTAACCCCTGGCAAGCATGCCCAAAGTGGCACGTGGGCAGAGCCTGAGTGGCAGGTGGCGCTGCTCAGGTTCCCCTGCTGGCCCTGCCCCTCCCCTCCCCCCCCAGCAAGGCCTGGGGCCACAAGAACCACATGCCATGGCTCCAGGCCCCTGCTGGCCCCGCCCCCTGCTGGCCAGGTCTGATGGAGGGGAGTGGGGCAGGAGGGTCAGCCCTCCCAGAGCCGCTGCAGCCAGCAAGCCAGCCCCGGCCATGGCTGGAAAGAAGGCTGGTTGGCCTGCCCAAGCCACTGCTGCTGCCGGCTCCGGCCCTGGCCGGGAACCGGAGGCCTGATCCTGCCCTTTTTTGGTCCCGCCTCCAGCACCTGCTGCGGGTGCCGTGGACAGGACTGGCACGGGGGCCGGCAAAGGTTGTCGACCCCTGGCCTAGGGACCCAGGTGGAGCACATTGGGCTACAGGGCGCTGCAATTTCCCTGCTGCAGCCAGCAGTGTGGGAGATCAGGGAGGGGGCAGCCTCCATGTGCAACTCCTTACATCTGGCTGCAATGATGGGGAGCTGCTGGAGGAGCCTGGTGGTGCTTCAGGGTTGTAAAAGTATCATCTGTGGCTCTCGATCCAAAAAAGGTTGGGATGGCCTAACTAGATTAGATCCTACTGAAATGTGCAGCCTATGGGATGGTGTACTGGATTGGGACTCAGGAGATCTGATGGGACACAGGGGCCCAGTGCTGTTCACTACTCTTGTCAGGCCTGACCAACTCGCTATACCAAACACACTGCTTTCACCCTGTTTAGCTGGAAAGCGTCTTGTGAGGTCACAAACAAAAGCCAGTGATGCCCCGGTCACTAATATCATTGTGGAATATACGTATTAATGTCATTCAAAGAATTATGGGTACTCACCGATACTATGCTTTGAAGTTTGTTGCTGAACACAGGGAAAAATAGGGTTATATTTCCCAGGCAAGAGGGAAGGTAATCTCATCAGACCAAGGGTCCATCTGGCCCACTATCCTGTCTTTGCTGATGGCCAGTGCCAGATGTTTCAGAGAGACTGAACAGAACAGGGCAATTTCAAGTGATCCAGGCCCTGTCTACCAGTCCCAGCTTCTGCTAGTTGGATGCATAGCGACCCCTGGAGCACGGGGTTGTGTCTACTCTAAATTAAGCATTGGGAAACCAACACAAGGGAAACTCCATTGGCCTGTGAGTCAACAGCAAACGCCAGGCTTGACCGGAGGAAGTAAGTGATGTGAAATGAGCAAAGGAAGATGCTAGAAACCATAAGTTGTACGGTGGTTGTCTTTTGCCTGGGTCAAAACTGCGTTTTGGGGAACCATAAGGAGAAGCCAAAAGGCGTTTGGTGATCTATTTCCCCAAGGAACACTCCAGACAGAAGGGAGTGTTTCATGAAAAATCTGCTGATTTTTTCAGTGAAATCAGGAGCTAAACTCTGGCTAAAGCAGTTTTCTCACCCTCAAAGCCCTCTTGCAGAGGACTGTAGCTTACTAGCTTCCTAAAGGTAGAAGCTTGTTCTACTTCTGTTTTATTCCAAAGGGGTAGCCGTGTTAGTCTATTGTAGAAAGCCAACAGTCTTGTCACTGGTTCTGTTTCCCCCACCCCCATGTGACTTAAAACTCCATCTTTGTTCATAAACGTCTTTCTGCTTCATCATAAGCAGATCTCCGTGCTGCCGTGTTGAGCAAAGTGTGAATTCTTAGCTAACTCAAACAAGCTGGTGTGCGCGGTCTCTTTGGGGCTAGCAAGCTTGGCAATCGATGTGAGTGTCCAGTGACAGAAGCTGGGTGCTCTTCCATGGGGCTCAAGAAATGTGGTGGTGAACTGTGTGTTACTTGCAAGGCAAAATACGGGCTGGCGGAGTCCTGAGGAGTTTTTCTGAGATACACTAACAGACTGGGGTGACAGGGAATTGCCAACCAGTTTAGCACCAGCAAATCTCTCTCCCACTAAGGTGGGGAGGGGAGTTTTCATAGTGACCTGTGGTTTGAAGCAAGCGTCACACCCAGGTCCAATTCCTGTCACCACTGGGGGACCCTGGGCAAGTCATGGCCCTGCTCCATGCCTCAGTTTCCCCATCTGTGAAATGGGGATCATGCTGCTGACTTCCTTTGTAAAGTGCCTTGAGATCTACGGGGGAGATGCTCTAATTAGGAGCAAGGGAGTTATTACTGTTATACCTTATTGTTACCTTTCCACAAGGTGCTTGGAAAATTGGGCTCTCTCTTTGGTATCCCATCTGTACAATGAGATAACAGCACCTCCCTGCCACAGAAGGAAGAATTCATTCATGATCATCAAGCACTCACATGCTACATGGGCGGAGGCTCAGGAAATGCCTGGGGGGTGATCCCCCACAAGGGAGATGGCAGCTGTTCCTTCTTATTCTTTGCTTCTGTTTCACAGTGATCTCCCATCAGCCTCTCCACACTCCAGGCAGCCCACTGAGGCATGCGAGGAGCCAAACTGACCTTTTTGACCTTCTGATTTAGATTCTAAATAGCACTTGGTGGCTACAAAAGACAGTTTCAGCATTCCCCGCCCACCGCTGTCCCTCCTCAGACATTCTTCTCTGAGGCTGGCGCCCCAAGCCTGGGAGACTGCAGCTCTGTACCTTATACCCAGCATTAACTCCTCACTCACCACAGCCCGTGGCTTTTGAGCTAGGCCCTACTAATAAACTCCAGCTCCTTGTGTCTGTAGATCTCCAAACACTTTACACAGTGGAGCAGGGAGGCATAGTATTAGCTTCTTCAATTGTACAGCTGGGGAAACTGAGGCATAAAAAGGTTGGAGAGGATTAGGTGAGGTCCTGTGGCAAATCAGCGGTAGAGCAATGGAGAGATCCCGGATCTTTGACATCTCTTATTTACTGGACTGCGCTGATTCCTTAGTGGGGTTGGCAGAGCTGGAGGGGGAGATCCCCATTTTTGTCTGCCCTGCGGGTGGTGGGATGTCCAGCACCCAATTCTGGATGGTGCTGAGAGCTCTCCTCTCCCAGTGACATGAAGGGGAGTTAAAAGCTGCTCCCCACCAAATAATGGCATGTCCTTTAGTGTCTCTGCCAGTGGTTGGTGGTGGGACCCCACAGTATCTGGAGGGGATAAAATGGGGTGGGCCTGATGGGTGATTATCTCAACCTATTTAGGGTAACAAAGAACAGGTGAAGGGGTAACTCGATTATGGTCTTTAAGTACCTACACAGGGAATTAACGAGCTCTTCAATGTAGCAGAGAAAGGTCTCAGGTGAACCAAGGGCTGGAAGTTGAAGCTAAACAAATTGGGCCCGTGTTTCTCCCAAAGAGTAATTAACCACTGGCAGGATTCACTAAGGGGTGTGGTGGATTCTCCATCCCTGGCAATGGTTTCCTTGCATGGGAGGCTTTTCTAAAAGACCTGCCCTAGGAAGTACTTGGGGGCTTTTCTCTGGCCTGTGCTCCCCCTGCAGACAGACATGATGATCACCATGGTTCCTCCTGGCCTTGTAATCAAGGACTGTGGCCTGGGCTGGACAGGATCCCTCTACAACCCCTGCCGGAGATGCTGATGTGTCACCCCTGAAGAGAGACACCTGAAATGGGAGAGAGGAAATGGCAGTAGCCTCCAGGCACTACCAGCCGATTGGGCTGTCCTGTTGGGCTTCATCACAGCTTCTCCTCCCATTGCATGGGGGTCAAGGGCTGAAGCTGGTGCTCAGAGCCCAGCCCTGGAACTCTACAAGAAAGATGGGGTGCCCAGGAGACGTGAGTTGCTGCCTGTTTTGCCACCGACTCCCAGTGGGGACTTGGGCATGTCCTTTAGTCTCTTGGCACCTCTGTTCCCATCTGCACAGTGGGGAGAACAGCACAGCTTTGCCCCAAGGGGGTGGAAGGCTTAAGTACATTGCAGGTGGGGAAAGTGTTCGGGTCCTGCTGCAAGGGGAGCTGGGTTGGTTCACTGGAGCTCAACCTAGCAGATCTCCATGAATGACTGCAAAGGAAGCTTTGGTCTTCGAAGCTAGCAGGCACATTCCCAGAGTGCTCCTAGCAGCATCCTGACCTTTGCTCCCTCCTACTTTTCATTTCTAGCTAGCCCTCGAATCTCTGGAGCAGGAGAAACAGGCTCTGAGTGTCCAGATAGCTCATGTCCTGGAGGAGAGACAGCAGCTCATGCACCTGAAGATGTCCCTCAGCCTGGAGGTGGCGACCTACAGGTGAGTTGGTCCCCCTGCGGTCACCAATGTTTCCCTTTGGATGTGTGTATTGGCGAACGTGGTGCACAGACGCAACTGCCCTTAGCCGTGGTCACCTGCAGCCAGTTGCATCTCCCTCAGCTTCCATGGCTGATGGGAGATGTTCAGGCGGCAGAACAGATGACTCCAGAAGGGTTGTTCTCCCCTCTGCATCTCTGCTGACCCCAGGCTTCCAAAGGCTCCAGGCCACCAATGTTCCCCCCTCTTTGTGCTTCAGAGACTAGCTGTAAATACGCCCAATGGCCTGTGATGGGACATTAGCTGGGGTGGGTTCTGGATTACTACGGAGAATCCTTTCCATATGTCTGGCTGGTGAATCTTGCCCAGGATTTAGCTGATCTCCATATTTGGGCCAGGAAGGAATTCTCCCCCAAAGCAGTTTGGCCTAGGCCCTAGGGGATTTTCACCATCCTCTGTAGCATAGGGCATGCGTCACTTGCTGGTGGATTCTCTGTAGCTTGAAGTCTTTAAATCTTGATCTGAAGGCCACAGTAACTCAGTCATAAGTTAGGAGTCTGTTGCAGGAGTGGGTGGGTGAGGTTCTGGGGCCTGTGTTGTGCCGGCGCTCAGACTAGATGACCATAATGGTCCTGTCTGACCTTTATAGTCTATGAGAGACTGGAGAAACATTTTGCTGCCTAGGGCCGCTCAGCCCTTGCCAACATTACCAGTCTGATGCAGTTGGGCGGCTCCAGGTCTAGGAAATGGAACGAAGCCAGCTTCTTTCACACCCTCACCACCTCAGTCATCTCCAGCCAGTGCAGAGATGGTCTCCAGGGAACCCAGTTGCAAGTGAAGGGGCGGCTTCTCCAGCTCTTGAAATCTTCACCTCTTTGGAAGACACTTGAGTCAAAGACAAGTTACTTTGCAGAGAACAGCTTAGGGGACAGGCTGGAACCAGCTTGCTCCATGCCAGCTTCCCTCTCGTTTCTCTGGGTGAGGGAGGAGGTGGACAGCAGAGCCAATTGTGGGCTAGCCACTGCTCTGCTCCTTCCACCCAACCCCTGTGCATCCCAGTCATTGTCTAGAAAGCCCTTGGGGCTGCTGTCAGCTGTTTATCCACAGGGCAGGGTGCACCCTGCCTGAAGAGGATGAGGAGATTTCTGTTTCCAGGATCTTGACCCCGCTGCGAAGACAAGGTAGCCAGCTAGTGCCGGTTGTTAGCTACCCAGATACCTCTCCTCTGGGCACCTGGCCAAAAGTAACTGACCTCGCACACGTAGGCTGCCAAATGCGCACGTTTCAACACTGACCAGAGGCTGAACCTTTGTAACAATTCCTAACACTTGGCCGTTCCATGGGGGGAGCAGGGCCTAGGGCCAATCGGCCGAGGCGGGGCCCCCGCCCCCATGCTGGAGGGGACCGTGGCCCCCCAGGGACTGGGAGCTGGCCCTGGCAGGGACCCCAGGCTGCTGCTGGCTCAGCCACTGCCGGGAGCCAGCCCCGGCCGAGGCCACACTGCCAGCAGGGGCCGGCCCCACCCCAGCCATAGTCGGGAACCTTGTGTGGGGCTGGGGCAAGCCAGGCCTGCTGCGTGCTGGCTGCCGCCTGGCCCAGCCCACGTACCCGCTTGCCTCGCCCCTGGGCCAGCCAGCTGCTCCACCCTGGGGGCGGGGAGGGCCGGCCCAGGGGCCGAGCAAAGCACTCTCGCCCCGCCCTGCTGCTATCAGCCCGCTGCTGAAGGCGGCTGGGACTGGGGCGAAGCGTGGCCATGGGGCCGCAGCACAGGCCCCGCTTTTCCCCATTAGGAGTGGGACAGCGCGGGGCCCAGGTAACCACGGGGCCCAAGGCGATCGCCCCGTTCGCCCCCCTCCAAGGACGGCCCTGGTAGCACTTTTCACCTGTAGCTCATCAACCGCTTTACAAAGCTGCATTGTTGCCATTTTACAGAGGAGGCAGTTAAGGCAAAGGGAGGGAAAGTGACTCACCCACCGTCACCTCACAGAGCAGGGACTAGAAACGACACCTCCTGAGCCCCAGTTCAGTGCTCTATCCACTAGACTGCACTGTCTCCCACTGCCCCATCTCCTCAGACTGGAATAAGAGAGTCCACACAGGCAGAGGGTATGTGAAAGGCTGGGGTTATATCCGTATATAAATTCATATCCTAGGTTATACCCCCAAAATGCTCCTGTGTAGAAAAGGGGTCAAATTTTCAAAAGTCCAAGGGATTTAGGAACCCCAATCCTGTTGAGTGTCAGACTCCCAAGTGCCTAATGGCTTACGACACAGGGTGCTTACGACACACTGACCTGAGATGTATGCATGGAAATGACATGCCCTGAAAGCGCTATAATTGGGTGCCTGCTTTGCTAGTGTTATCATGCCGGGGGCTGATCAGGTAGGGGAAACAATTGTACCAGGGCTCCCAGCTCAGGGAGGGGACCCAAAACTTCTGTAACTGGGGTGAAATGAGGGGGTGGGACCCCAGAAAACATGCCGCACCCAGGCTCCAAATGTCTCTTGAGAGGCCACAGCTGCGCCACGGCAGCGTAGATGCTTCCTACATCAACAGAAAAGCCCCATTCCGGCCATGTAGGCGATCCGCCTCCTCAAGGGGCAGTCACTAGAACCCTTCTGCCAACCTGGCTGCATCTGCACTGCGGATTAGGTGAATTTAACTAGGATGCTGGGGGGGCGGGGGGGAGAGGGCATGAGTTATTCACAACCCTGAGTGATATAGGTAGATTGACTGCTTTTAAAGTGTAGCCAGGATAGTGAGTGCAAATTTAGGCTCCTAAATCACATAGGCCGGACCTACCCTACAAACATTTGCCAGGATAGCTCTGTCAGCCGTGTAGGAGTGAAGAGGCTGAGCCCTGACCCGCACAGCTGTGCCCGCCAGCAGAAACTCCTCGCATAGATGCAGCTATGCCGGCAATGCTGTTTTCCGCCATAGCTTATTTCGCTTCAGTTCCAGTGTTAGAGCTGCATCCATACTCAGAGCACTTGACCAATGGAACGGGGCCATTGGTGATATAGCTGCTGCTGTTCAGGGAGACAGCGTTCCTATCCCTGCAGAAAAACTCCTCCTGTTGGTGGAGTCTGAGTCTACGGCTAATCTCTATGGCTGCGTCTACACTGGTAAATTAAGTCGACTTAATTTAAGCTTGCTTAAGTCGACTTAATTTACCCTGCGTCTACACTACAGTTTCCTTAAGTCGACTTAAGCAACTTGCTTAAGTCAACTTAAGGAAAATAAAGTCGACTTAATTAAAATTAAGTCGACTTTATAACACCACCTTTCTATTAGACCTAAGGCTTAAGTCGACTCCCTAGAGTCGACTTAAGCCAGTGTAGACATGGGGTGGCCCTAAGTCAACTTAGGGCTAC
>ML685904.1:898140-921733 GCA_007922175.1 Pelusios castaneus
ATGCCCTGCCAGGGTCCCTGTCTCCCTTTGCCCCATTGTACCTATGTACATTGGCATTGGGCAAGGGGTGCCCCCCCCGTGGTCCTCCCCTAGGTCCCCCTAAGCCCCTAGAAGTCGACCTAGGCGTCCAGGGTGGATGCTCTAGGTCGACTTTCTAAGTTCCCCTTTAAGTCGACTTTACTTTTAAGTGTAGACACACTAAGTTGACTTAAATTAACAAGTGTAGACATAGCTTATGAGCTGTAGGGTGGACTCAGGCCTACTGAGTACTTAAAAGTCACGTCAGCAGAGCGACAGCACTCAGGGGCTTGAAAAATTCTCACCCCTGGGTGATGGGGTTAAGCCAGCCTGATTCCCAGTGTAGACAGAGCAAGATGGCTGGAAAAGTTCTTCTGTCGACTGAGCTATCGCTGCTTGTCAGAGCAGATTAACTGAATTGCTGCTTCCCTCACTGTAGCCAGCACTCCAGGGGTGCCACAGCAGCTGCATAGCCATGCCGCTGTTACACCCACAGTGTAGACATGGCCTAACCCTGGTGTCCTTAGAATCTGAGACCCTTCTGCATGTTATACCTGAGAGGCCTAAAGCCGCTTCCTCGAGGGGAAGGCAAGGAGGATGTTAAACAGCCAGGAGAGGCGACTCCAGACCTCACAAGAGCTTTTTCATTGTTTTTTGAAAAGCCCCTTTTGCAAAGGGATTATTAAATAAGTAACTGAAATCTGCGATTCATTTGCCGGTGGCGAAAGGCGCCTTTTGGCGTTCTTGTCTGTTTCTCTTCTCCCTCCCCTCCCCAAGGGATGTTCCCTGGGAACCTACCAGCAAGCTGCGTCCCTCCCCCACCCTTCTTTCCCATCCAGATGGCTCCCAGACAAAAGTGGGGGGGGGGAGATTAGCATGAGAATAGCGACTTCCATGGAGAAGGGGGAGCCCCTCCCGGACCTGGCATTATGTCATTGAGTGCCTGGATATTGGTCCCCCTGGAAGGAGAAAGAGAATAGATGGTTGCCCTACTGCTGAATACTGGGGATGGGTTGTGTGTGTGTGTGTGTACGTGTGGTATTGTGTGGGGAGGGGAAAAGGGAGCAGTGAAGCGAATGCAGAGTTGAAAAGCGTGGGCCTTGGGCACAGCTGTCCCATGAGAATAGGGTTCGGGGGCCCCGTCTGACCCACATCCCAGCATGTTAAGGGTTCCCAGCATTACTCCGAACATGGGGCTGGGATGGCGCCATAGGTAGTCAGCGCATTCGCCGGCGCCTGGCCTTTGGCTGGGATAGGCGTTCTGGGTACTTCAAGAAACACCCCACCCTACACGTACCAGCATGAAGGCAGCTTGAGAGGAAGGATGATCTAGTGATCAGGGCGCTGGCCTAGCACTGAGAAGGTCAGATTTCAATGTCTGGCTCATCCCGAAACTCCCCATGTGACCTTGGGCAAATCATGTAGCTGCTCTATGCCTTAGTTTCCCCATGTGTACAATGGGGGTGCCTGCCCTACCTCACTGGCTTTAGGGAAGGGGGTTTATGAGGATAAATATGTGATAGATTTTGAGTTGCTCCAAGTTTTCAAAGGTGGCTAAGGCTAAGTCCACACTGGGAGGCCATGTAGGTGCAGACAGACACAAGGATTCCTCTGTTCTGTTTGCAGCCCCTTCACTCCCAGACGTGTGAATGTCCCCTGGTTACTTTGCCTTCCTGGGCTTCAGTTTCCTCCCTGAGGAAATAGAGCAAAACTGGAACCTTTCCGCCTACATCCCTTTGAGTTTCAGGGGCATCTCTTTTTGTATCTGATTTGCAAACCCTCCCCCCACCCCCATGATTCTTCCAAGTTAGGACAGGATCCATTGATCGCTTCGGCCCTTTCCTTGCTGGGTCCTGTGCCATCCCCTTAGTCCCACGATGGCTGGAGGGGTGACAGCACCCCGCTGCCCACCCCAAATGCCCTCTACAAAGGAGCATGTCAGGGCACAACTTATACAAGCACACAAGGATTGCCTCTGACAGTGTCTAAGTGCAGCCCCTAGCACAATGGGGCCCTGATCTCAGGGGAGCGGCTGGACTCCATATCCATAAATAATACAGCATCTGATTATTCCTTTCAGGACGCTTCTGGAAGCTGAGAGCAGCCGGCTACAAATGCCTTCAGCCGAGTACAAGCTGGTCAATGGCTTCAGAGGTAAGAAGGCCCCCCCTCCACCGCCTAGCAGCTGGACACCCATGTGGTGGTGTGGGCTACATTGACATCCCTGTCACACAAGAATGCTCCTCACCTGTACAGTCTCCACTGCAGTTCTATGGCTGGGCAGTGCGAGCCTGAGTCAGGTGATCTGGGCCAGCAGCCACTGTGCCATGGGTTTTTTATTGCAGGGTAGACATGCCCTGTAGGAGGCAGAGAGAACAGACTCTTATCCTTGGTGGATCAGGTCCAGTTGGGAGGCACACAACGCACACTGAACAACATGGACATGCCTACTTTCCTCCTCTGGGGTGGTCACATCTCATCCCTGAGGGCGGAAGGGACGTGCTAGTAGAGTCTGTTGGATTCTCAGAGGATAAGGATGGGAAGCATTCCTGGAAGAAAGGAGGAGACATAAGGATGTAGGTCTTAAGGAGCAGAAAGGATTATTTCAGCTTGTTTCCTCCATTTGTAAAATTGCCAACCCCAGCCTTCAAAATCCAGGAGTCAGCCCCTATTTCCACCAAAAAAAAAAATCTATGAGGTTGGCTTAAAAAAATCAAGTTTTTTTTTTTTTAAGAATAATATTTGTGAGGTTCTCTGTATCCTCCTTCTGATTTTTAAGTCTCTGGACTCATGTTCCCAAGGTTTTCTCTGCAACTACCAAGGTCAGAAATTTTTTTAGTCCAAATGAAAGCTGAGGTTCCCCTATAATCACAGGAATCCTGGAGCTGTGTTTTTTAAGGAAAACACCAAGTAACACAGAATTTAACATAACATCCTACGCTCTGGCATCACCCACACACATGGGCACTGGGAGATGTAATAGGTGATGGTCGAATGCTGAATTACGTGGGTGAAGAACACTAGACAAGTATTATAATTGTTTTGGATTCCTCTGTGGCCCTGTGATCAGCTCTGGGTTTCTAAATCATTCATCTAACAATCTTCATGACAGGTTATTAAGTCTTTGAAGCTATATTGCAGTGTAATTCTAAGCACTCAGGGTATGCATCATTATCGTTTTTAAAAGACCTTATGCAGTTTTGTTTTCAATTACAGTTCATTAGGAAGCTGCTGTCATGCCCATCTGATGTGGTGTGGTACAGAATCATCTTCCTTGTGCATTAAAACAAAATGTGATTTTTAAGTTCTATCCACAGTACCAATATTCTGCTCTAGTTCACAGCTGTACAACCCTGTTAAATGTCAATAGGATTGCAAGGGAGGGTAGTGAAAATTGCTCTCGATCCTCCACCCCATACCTAACTGTGGGTGCGTCTACACTTGTAAATTGTTGACTTAAGCTTGCTTAAGTCGACTTAATTTACTCTCCGTCTACACTACACTTTCCTTAAGTCGACTTAAGCAAGCTGCTTAAGTCGACTTAAGGAAAATTAAGTCGACTTTACTAAACCTGCTTTTAAGTTAACTTTCGGCTTAAGTCGACTTTCTAAAGTTGACTTAAGCCAGTGTAGACCTGGAGTAGCCCTAAATCGACTCTAAGTCGACTTAGGGCTCTCCAGGACTCCCCCACTGCCCTCCCTGCCAGGGGGGTGGCACAAGGAGAGCCTGGCATGCCCCCCCACAGGGCAAGGCAGAGCCCAGCCCACCCTGCCCCTATGCCCTGCCAGTGTCCCTGTTCCCCTTTGCCCCATTGTACCCAGGTACAATGGGGCAAAGGCTGAGCCCTCTGGCACTTGGCAAGGGGTGCCCCCCCCCTGCCACCGTGGACCTGTCACAGGTCCACCTAGCCCCTACAAGTCGACCTAGGCATCCAGTGTGGACGCTCTAGGTCGACTTTGTAGGGTCTCCCCAAAGTCGACTTAAAATTTAAGTGTAGACGTGCTAAGTCGACCTAAATTAACAAGTGTAGACATAGCCTGTTTGAGTAGTGTTCTTTAGCACCGTCATACACAGCTACATGTTCTACCCCAAAGGTGGCTGCATGCCAGTGGTGGGCAATTCCTTAACTCATATGGGGCAAATCTGATCCCTGTCTCCGATATCCAGAGTAAGTCCTGTGCACCACTTCAGGCTTCAAAATAGTTGAGACTTGAACAGTGCTGCTGCATGACTGAGGGGTGAATTTCACCCGCCGTTTGGAGGAAAGGTGCTATACCAAAATAAGACAGTTTCTCTGTGTTTTAAGCAGCTTCAACTCTCTTGGCTTCCATGAAGTCATGTAATTCAGTGAAGTGTCTTTCCATAAAGACAGCAGGTCTTGATCTAAAGATATTAAGAGATGGAGAATCCACCATTTCCTTGGTAGTTTGCACCAACAGTTTAATCACCCTCACTTTCATGCCTGCCCCAGAGTAGCTGGTGTTTAATCCCTGGTGTTATCCTTCTGCATACTGATCATGCTTGTTTCCCTCTGCGCTCTTTGTAGATGCCAAACTGGAAGTGAGCAACCGCAAACTCCAAGCCACGACACCTGAGAGCAGGAGACTGATTTCCTGGGACCACTGGTCGAGCCCCACCACCTTCTGGAAGGTAGAGAGCAAGAGACAGCTACTGAAAAACCAAAATGATTCCCCCAGGCGACAAGCAGCTGCCATTGGGCTGCCGATGAGTGATGGTCCTGTCACTAGAGAGTTCCAGAAAATAAACTCGGTCCTTCAGTCCCCATTCATGAAAAGTGCCCATGCTGTGAGGGCCGCAGCAGCTCCGAGCAAATCAATTGCCATTAGTCTGGACTCGGCAAACCCCATCGAGATGATCGAAGCTGCCCAAGTAGAGACAATGGCCCAATCTTTCTCCCAGGAGCCATTTGAAATGGAGCTTGATGCCTTGCGTTCCACAGAGCTGGAGCCACGGCTAACGGGACAGTCCGATTCAGACTTGGAATGCAGGAGCTGGGCAGCAGAAGGTGGAGATCAAACTGCAAGCCAGGTGGAAGCAGGGGAGATGGACAAGGAGGGCGAATGTCATGAGGAAGCCAAGGAAGAGATCAAGGAAGATCCCAGCAAAGAACCACCTGGAAAGCTGGCTCCCAAGGATTCGCTCTGTCCCAGTCAGCTGGTCAGCGAAGCATTGGAAGGCGCACTGAAGGAAGTAATAGATCACGTTGTACCAAATGTGGACTCCAACTTTCTTGAAGCAGATAGGATCCCAAATGACATGCTCTCTTATGACTCTTCTCTCCTGGAAGAGGTGCCCAAACTAGCTGCTTCTCCCAGCATGGAGGTCCTAGAAGAAGGAAATGTGGCTGAGTGTGAAGGCCAGATGGAAGCAGAGCAGCTCATGACTGCTAAAGACACTGAAGCCACAGACGAAATGGATAGTGGCCTAGAACCCCATTTGGAAGAGTGGACCAGGGAAGCAGAGATACAGGAGTTCCAGGACTTAGAATGGTCACAGACGTCCGCGAAGCAGAATGAAGAAAGCATCCCTGACACTGTAGCCACTGAGGGAAGGTCTGAAATAGAGACCCAGGAGGGAGAGTGGTCTTGGGAGCAGAATGAAAGTGAAGAAGAAGAGACACCGAGATTACAGAGCACAGAGATGTGTGGTGAGTCGGATGTGGTTTGTAAAAGCACAGAGTCAGGAAGTCCATTGGACAAAGGTGGACTGCTTTCTTCAGGGGCAGAGAGAAAGAGCTGGGAGCCTGGAATAAGTGACCACAGCAACTTAGCTGCTGCAGAAGGAAATTTGGGAGAGTTTGACCTAAGAGAAGATGACCTTGAGAGAGTGAGCATAGAAGCATTGGATGTATCAGAAGATGAAGAAAGGCAAGAACTCTTGAACCCTTCCAAGGAGAATGAAGAATACAACTTCCAAGTAGAGATGCAGGAAAGTGAATTTCTGCAGAGAGAAATACAAGTGACTGAAGCTTTCCTCGTGGAAAGTCATCCTCCATTGCCTTCAGAAAGTCACCCAGCTTTGATTGTGGAAAGCTGCCAAGAACAGCATCTTAGTAAGGCTGAGACAGAAAAGTTTGAGCAGCAGGAAACATTGCCTCCTGAGACTGATGCTACATTAGGAGAGGAGGGGAGGAAAGAGATGTTCTCTGAAGGTCAGCACTTGAGCATCTTTAGGGATGAGGCTGTGTCAAGGGCTGAAGAAAATACCCTGGGGGAGGAGACAGTGGACATATTGAGAGAAGGCAGTGAAGGAGACAAGGGAAAGTTGGGAGTGGAAACTTTGGAACACGAGGATCTCAGCACAGATGAGGATGCCTTGAGTCATGAAAACTTAAAGCAGGAGAAAGATATCTTGGAGGAGAAGGTTGTGGATATGCAAGAGAATGGCTTTGAGCAAGACATTATGCCAGGATTCGAGGATCTGGAGAATGTCCAGAGACAAGAATCCTTGTACAAAGAGGAAGAAGCTGAGGAGGACTATCAAAGGTGCCTACCAAAGGAGCAGGAAGGAGAAGGGAAGGAAGATCCAGTGAGCTATCCAGAGGCAAGGGAAGCTGCTGACATGGCTCTGCAAGAGCCAGCATGGGCAGATACTTTAATAACCAGCACAGGAGTAACAGAAAGTGAACATGAGCAGATAAAGGGCAATTTGGGTGCAGAGATGGAAGAAATAATGGGAGATGAGGAGGAGAATGCAGATACCTTTATAGGCCAGGAGCATCCAGTTCCACACAGTGGGTCAGAACAGGAGGACAGCCCCAGTTCGGAGCTGATAAAAGATGAGTGCAACAGCAAAATAGAGCATGAGGACATCCAGAGCCAGCCTGCCCTGCAGCTTGGAGTCTCCCCAAGCCATGAAATCAGGGATGAACTGATCAAGCCACTGGAGGAGCCTTGGGAGACACCAATGAAGGTAGACAATGAGGGTGGAATGGGGGAAGAACTCTGCAAAGAACCTGAAAGGCCAGAGAACATAAACTTGGCCTCCAAGGAGTGTCATCAGGCACAAGGCACCCCTTCAGGGTCTGAGGACTCCCTGGAATCCCTGGAGGATATCTCCCCCAATGCCTCCCGGAAAATGGAAGGGGTGGAAGAGGAATTGGCCAATGGCCTGAGGATTATGTTGGAGGAAACGTTGCCAGACAGCACCCCACTGCACTTCTATGAAAAGGAGGTGCTGGCCAGGACAGCATCCACCCAAGAGCCTCCAGCAAGTGACAATGCTGGAAATTCAGCACAGGGCTCGGAAAGCACAGTGGTTTCTCCAGAGGAGGTAGGACAGCTAGAGAGCAGGGCCCAACCAACAAGCCCCCGAATGGAGGAAAGCAGCGAGGAGGGTGAAAATGGCAGGGCATTGGCAAGAATAGTAGAGAGCCTGGAGGAAGAAAAAGGTTATTTCATAGTTTCAGCACCCAGCCAAGAGACACCCGATGGGGGGGAAGCTACAGTTCCAGAGGACTTTGAAGAAATCCAGGTCGAAACATCAACTCTCCCCAGAGAAGATCCAGGGGTGCACACGGAGCAGTCTGAAGTGTCAAGGGATGAGAGGCTCCTTGCTGCTGAATTGGAGGAGAAGGCTGAAGGAACTGTCAGGCGGGAGACTGATGCTGGCAAAGGAAGCGAGGGTAGGGCGTTTCCTCTAGAGGAGAGTGAGCCCCACACCTTGGGTTTCTCCTGGGCGCCAGAAAAGGATGATGTTTTCCCAACGAAAGAAAGTGACTGCAGCAGCTTCCCAAGTGGTGTTCAAACAGAGAGTGATGGCCCTGCTGATCTAGAACCTGAAGATTCCCAGAAGGATTCTCCGTTGACCAGCATGGCTGACCTAGGAGAGACTCCGTTAGAAGAGCCACTGCCTCCAGATAACCAGAAAGAGAGCTCAGATTCCAGCAGCCCTCTTTCCTCTGAGGATGAGGAATCACCAAATGTCATCCAATCCCAGCTGGGTTCTGATCCAGAGGTCAGTGGAGGAGTTGACCCTGGGCAGCTGAAGGGTGCTCCAGAAACAAATCAAAGCAGTGTGGACCACTCAGCGGAGATGGTCACAAAGATTCCAGCAGATGTCTTGAGAGACTCGGACATCCTGGAAATTGTAGAGCAAGCTCTGGAGTTTAACCAGGAGTTAATGTTGGGTGCAAGGCTTTCAGAGCTGTGCGCTGAAGATGAGCAGGTTCCGGGTGGGGTGGAAGTGTCAGACCAGACCCAGGAGATTGGGAGCGATGGCGACGATTCCTCTACTGCCTTGCCCAGTGTGAATGAGTCAGGGGTTCTGCAGGAGACTGTCATGGACTCCTCACTGCATGCCAAGGACCTGATGACATCCAGCCTCATTTGGACGGAGAACAGTGCCAACGGAGAACTGAATGGGCTGCATGATGGACAGGTACTGAATGGGATCTCAGACCTGCAGCTGCTAACTGATCAGAATGAAAGTGCAAAATCCAGAGGGCCCGAGGTGAACTCTTCTGGGGATGAGTTATTTGGGAAAGTCACCATCACCCAGGAGTTTTATGGAGAAGAACCAGAGGCCTTTCCCGTCTTGGAAGCAACACTAAGCCAGAGCCCATTGCAAACACCTGCCTATGACGAAAGCCACAAAGCTGGGGAAGAATGCTCTGAGAAAGGCCAGGTCTCTGATGAAAGTGACGACAGCAAATTCACTGACATAATGCAGAGTGTTCAGAGCCTGGATATTGAGGCTCAGCCCATCTCTGTCCCACCCCCATTTGGAGACCATGTCATTCACCTGGGACCCAATCAAAATCTGAAATTCCAGCTCACAGATGACCAGGAATCATGGTCTTCAGAAGATGACTGATGCGGGGTGGAAACACGCTGACCGCAGATGCCTTACAGCTATTATCCCTGCTCAAGTGAAACCATGTAATTGTAGGGCAGATGGGGTATCTTCCCCCCCATTTTCTTCTAATAGCTGGCCCCCTTCTAAATTTAAAATAGGCAGTTTTTATATTGACAATCAGAAGCATCATTAGGAAATTTACCCTTGTAACACTTACCCACTTTTTTAATAATTTTTTTAACACACTTGTTTGGATTTTCTTTTGAAACACTTGAGAGTTAAATTCCAGTGTCCTGTAGAATGTAGCAAAGTAGAATCAGGGGTTTGGGGGTTCTGTCATGTCTCCAGAGGGTACACAGGTTATGGAGAGTAATACCCTACCTCTGTGTTGCTTTATGCGTTGGCTATCTCCATTCTCCACCCCAAGGGAAATTCACCCCTTTAGGGTGCAACATGGAGGCATTTAAGATTGGGAGGAATTCATCAATTGGATTTTTTTATTACTTTTGTTATACATCAAATTACTTATTGGGCCTGACTCTCAATTATACTAAGGTCCCTTTATACCACTCTGACAGTGTATAACCATAATTCACATCCTTAGTAAGGCCCCTTTACACTTGTAGGCCTTAGAATAAATAAGAATCAGGTTCATTTTCCCTACTCCATGGCTGCTCTAGAATGTTTCTTCTTCCAGTCTTCTGGTTGGTATGTCTGTTTTGTTTACAAAGCTATTTAATTGACAGTTTATGTCTTTATGAGACCTTCACTGCATTATTTCTGAATCTAAATGACTAACGTCTGTTGGCTTGTGAGTGGGGAAAATGACCTTGATCCACAGAGAAATACATTCTGACAGCACTTGGAAAGGTTACTGCATTGCAAAGACTGAGGTTGCTCTACAGTGTTTTCACAAGCCAGGTCTAGAGAACCATCTGATGTTCTTTTACAACAGTGCTCCTCCTAGAACAATGAAGGTCTCCTCCAACTGGTGGTGTTTTATCCATTTCCAGCTGAGGATGTGAAATACACCAGCCAAGAGAGAAATCATCACCCAGAGTAAAATGGGGCTAATTTCTATAGTTCCTTTTTCCCCTTGCAACACACTACATCTGAAAGAGTGTTCCCAGGAATCTTGATTGGGTGTTACCCAAGACAACAATACAGGATACAGCTCAGACAACCACCCATGTCTTTGTCTCTAGCTTTAGTGAGGAGGAGGAGGAGGAGGTCAGGAACTCAGCTGAACTTGAAGGCAAACTTTTTCCAGGGCATCTTCCTCTCTTTTAATAACGCCTTGCTAGATCTATCTGTATACCTTCACCCCCTACCCACAGAAATCCCAGTGATGCTGGGTCTGCCATGAGGCAAAGAGCAGCCTATCAGTCAGGTCCACACATTGACTTGCATGTACACGGGTTGGAGCCTCAGCTGGTATGTATCCCACCTCCTTTGAAATCAATGGGCAGACCTTCAGTCGGTGTGTATCAGCATAGCTCCATCAGAGACACGACCATTTACACAAGCTGAAGATATGGCCCAAGATGTTCACAATTTGGTAGTTCCCTGCCCTCCTGTTGACCTAACAAAGATCTGGGAAAAAACAACCTAATAACAGTGATATAGGGCATGCTCCTTCTTCTCCACCGATCATGAATGGACAGTCACTCAAATTCCTCACCAATGGAGGAAGTTTCTGTTGCACCATTTGTCCAACTCAGTCATTGCTATTCCTGATCCAAGGAAGGAGACCTCCCCCATACTGAGTTATCACCAAGCTGCGTGACTGGCATCGGTTCTGGGAAGTATATGAAGATGACACAGTGTAACCCAAAGACGAATGGACTCCTCCACAGGTATCTACGTGCATTCAGGTGCCTTTGAATCCTGCCAGACAGCTTTGAAGCAGACACGCAGATTTGTCGCTCCCGCCACACTTTCTGCTCTGCTGCATCATCTTCCAGCTCATAAAACCAGCTGAGACATGCCGGCAGAGATATGCAATGTGTTCTGTGCCTCGTCTGTAATTTAATAAAGCAATCCACTTCCCACCTGAAGGGTTCAGTGTCCTGCCCTTTTATTGGCCACCTGTCCCATTTAATTTCAAAATAATATACCAACCAGATTAGCTAGTCTGAATGCTCCATGGACATTTCCTCCAGGTCCCAGAGGCTAAGCCCTATTTGCAAATGTTTGCAGTAATGATCTCACAGAGGCACGGACTGTCTTTTTTTTTTGTTCTGTTTTGTTCAGCGCCAAGTCCTGGTCCATGACTGGGGATTCCAGGTACTGTCGCAATACAAGTAATAAATCCTCAGGAGCTAAAATTGAGTGGATTGGCAATAAGTTCGTTGAGTTAAAACAGCAGCGAAAAGTCTAGGCTTACTCTAGACAAACCCTAGGTGAAACCGCTGCTAGCAATGTGGGCTGAAAGTCAGAAATGAGTCCACAGCATCTGCACCAGACCGGCAGGCCTTTCACTTGAAGCAAAGTGACTCTGTGTGGGCCAGGGGGAGGAAAAGGGAATCCACTCTCTCTGCTAAGAGCCCTGGGAAAAGTTCCCTGGAGTTTGAATGGAGCGTGGCTAACATTTGGGGTGACATCATCTCCCTTTAAAGAGGCAGTCGCTTCCAGAAGATCAAAAGTGTTTTGGTAATCCTTCCCCCATGTCCCCTTTCACAGCCGTGAACGGTTAGCTGCCTCCACCAGCTCCTGGACATCTGCTTTGTTTCGGAAGCAGAGACAAAGAGCTGGTTACTGACGGAATTAGACAATATTCTCTCTCGCCCCTGGGGAGCAGCCTATGGGTAATTCCAAGACATAGCTTAATTTCTCACTGCCGGTGGGATTTTAAGGCAAGCCAAGAGCTGTTCTGGGCGTTGAGAGGCTGGCATGGTAGTATGATTGTAGTGTTTACCACAGTGACCCAGTGCGATGCTGCCTGAGGGTGACTGCAGCCAGAAAACTGGCATGCACCAGTTTACATCATTGCAGCTGGCCAACATATGAGCAGCTTCACACAGGGGGTGGAGAAAAGAGGATTTCATGATTACAGACGGGAGCTAGCGCTCATCTTGCCCTTCAAAGTAGGCGAACATCCTTAGTACCCAGACCAGCGGCCTCTATACACAGGAATTGCTTCACGTCTGTCTTTGGTGTAACTTCACCCTATGCAGCAGGAGGGAAGGGGCTGCTCGATTGTACTGCTGCATCCAACTGTGGCCTGTTACCCCAGCCTCTCCTGGAGTGACTCACTTATTTATCCGCCTCCCATCACCACAGTATCTGACATCTCACAATTTAAATATATCCAGCCCCCGCACTGCATCATCACCCTTGTGAAGGGCCATTAGCCCCATTTTACAGGTAGGGAACTGAGGCCCAGAGAAATTAAAGCCCAGATCCTCACAGGGTTGAGGCACCTGATTCCCATGGGCTGTGGGTGGTTTGCCCCACATCACACAAGAAGCCTGTTGTAGAACATGGAATTGAATCCAAGTCTCCCACCTTCTAGGCTAGAGCCCTCACCACCAGGCCCTCTTTCTTCCTTAGCAAAGATATATCATTTCCAGCCCTCACCCTGCTTGAGTGTCAATCCTCAGTCAAGCCCATAGTCTCAACAGGTGTTACTCAAGGAGTCAGGAGAGAGACAAGGGGGTATGTCCTCAGATCCACATCTGGTCCCACCTGGTCCTCACTTCCAAAGAGAACGAAGCTCATTTGGAATAAGAGCGCCCACGTGTGGAGTTAACCAGGAGTAGCGAATTCAGAGTCGTTGCCCATGTAGACAAGCCCACAGTGTAAGTAAGCCCCCAGGCCTCAGTGTCCCTTCTATAGACTGGCAATGTTAAATGTCCCACCTCTCAGATGTGGCCAGGGAACCTTTTGAGGAGGAACTGGCTACTGTATTCCCTCTACATCCGGACACAGATAAATACGCCTTCCGCTGTAGCCTGGGGCATGGCTCACTTGCTGGTGGATTCTCTGTACCTTAAAGTCTTTAAACCATGATTTGAGAACTTTAGTAACTGAGTCATAGAATGATGAGTTATTACAGGAGTGGGTGGGAGGTTCTGTGGCCTGCGTTGTACAGGAGGTGAGAGTAGATGATCACACTGGTTCCATCTGACCTTTGAGGCTATATGAGAGCAGCTTGGACTTGTAGCAGCTACCGCACTGATTCTTGCAGAATCCCTCGGTATAATCACATACAAAGCCAGCAGCGATGGATGAGAGCCATGTGGGAGAGTCCAAACCCAGCTGTTGAGCTGTGACACAGCAGAATGCAGCTGCTCTTTCTACAGAGACCAGGAAAGGACACCTGACCGTCTGCCTACCAGAGAGATGTGTCAGCTGGGATCAGCTGATGCAACTCCTCCATGAGCTGGGATGTATTTTAGGAGGCAAAAAGATAAAGGAGATTCCACTCTTTCCCCTCCCCTTGGCCACCACACCCCCGCTCCCGCAAGTGATATGAGGATGGGGTGGAAGAGAAGGGTTCGGCAAAGGTGCAAGTGGATAAGGGGCTCTGGCCTGTGATGTACAGAATGGGGAGCCTGGATGGTTCAGCCTTAACATCTGTGAATCCACAACTCCATTATGCATCTCAATTTTACGATCCTCTGGGGGCAGGGTGACCCAATGGATCAGACCGAGCCAGTGTGCTAGAAAATTGGCTGCTGCCCTGATCCACAAACATCAATAGATGCTTTCAGTGGGAGTCAGGCACCTAACTACCTCTGGGGAGGTGCTGGGCCATTAGAGCATGAGTTGCTACCCGAAGGCTCAGCTTCTGGGCCAACGAGACTTCCTCCATATCCATGAGGCTTTGTTCCATGTGGGTTAATGACACACAGAACGTGGTTTCCACCACTTCCCCCTGCAAGATGGCCAGCAGAGGCCGCAGCTGAGAGGTCACCTCCTTGCACTGATTATCTCCTGGGAGAAAGAGACTAGATGCAGCTGTGGCCAGGCTCCCTGCCCCAAAGTCACCTGGGCTAACCAGGATCTCCTCTCTCCCCAAGAGAGGCGATTTAGCCTGGGCACAGCACCACGGACGCTGACCTCCAGGATTCTGTTCCTGGCTCGGCTACTGACTCTCTGGGGGACCTTGGGCCAATCCTGTTCTCTCCCTACCTCAGTTTGCCCATGCTGTAAAATGGAGATTGTGACGTTTTCTCGTCCACAGCGGAGGTGGGACCATGGCTTTGTTAATGTCTGAGAGGGTGCTGAGGCAGGTAGATGTATACCACCCAAGCTAGAAAGAGATTGTTCGCTGCTGGAGAGGTTTTAAGCATGCTCTCTGGCTCTGTTGACTTCAAAGTCACACATGGAGTCAGCAGCAGAGCTGGGAACGGAAGTCATCCGTCCTGCTGCCCAGGCCTGCATCTTCCTGGCCAGCGAAACTGCCTGAGCGGTCATGGGGATGTCGGCCCTGCAAGCAGCAGAGAGTCCCAGAGCCTGGGGCCCACGGCTCAGGCTGCGGTGCTAAAAATAGCTGTGTAGCCAGCCAGGCTCGAGCCAGAGCCAGGTCTTGAAGCCTGGGGAGGTGGGAAAGGGGTTCTTTTTCAGTCCCACACTGTCTACACAGACTGTTTTTAGTACCAGCCTAGCCTGCAACTATAGCTTCAGTGTGCGGATGCACCCAGTGATGGAAAGGAATTGTTCAGGGCGGTTAATGGAGTGAAATGGAGGCCGCCGAGGGAAAGAACTGATGATGTTCCAAGAAGGGAGGTGGCAGTGAGCAAATCTATGCTTTATTTAATAAGGGCCAGAAGGCGCGTGCAGCCTCTACCCTGTCATGGCTCCGCCTGTGAGTCTCTAGCAACTGAAAATAAATGAGCAACACCCTGGAGACCAGCTGCTGCCTCTTTAATAGCTGAGGGCTAGCGCCTGACATGACATGATATAAATACCTCACTGGTTGGAGACCGATCATGTCCCTTGGGGAGGGGCTGAAATGTGGCTATGAACCAGGCTCCACCAGCCAGCCTGCCTTCTGCTACAGAAACGCCAGTGAACACTGTGGAGGTTCTGCACCCATGACACATCAAGCCCCAGCAGCAGAGATTTGGATGCAGGTGTCACCTGACACCTGTCTCAATTGACACCTGCCTCAATTTCCCACGACTCCTGGATTGTGTTTCCAGCACTGCCACAGCCTCTCTGGGTGACCTTTCACTTAAATCCCTGCCTGTGGAATGGGGGAAAACAAAACCTTCACCATCCTTTTTGCGGAAAGGTCTTTGACAGACGCAAGCAGGCATCTTACTGCCTGCAGATCCCAAGTGGATTATCGAGGGCTGCTGGATGCTCAGCGAGATCAGATTTAACAAGGCCAGCCCTTGGGTGAGGGTGATTAGACAGTGGCAGGATGGGTACAGATCTAAACAGCTGTACAGTGAGGAGTGTCAGGGCAGCGGCTGTCCTACTCACAGCTTGAGCCCTTTTTTCACACGGCGCCACCCTCTTGTGCCCTTGTTCTGCTGGCACATTGGGGCTTGAAATGCCAGGACAGGGGTGGTTTGATCCAAGTCAATCGGGCCTTTGTATTTTATCTGCTGAGCCGCCGCACACAGGGAGGAGAATGGGGGGCGTTGTGTGAGACAAAGCTGGCACAAGGGCTGAGTCACCAGCAGCCTGGACGGTCACTGCTGACACTGCAGATTTATGGGCACGGATGGGCTGGGATAGCAGCAGGGTGGTCCAGGTTAATGACCAGTGTGGGCAAAACCCAGCAGGTATGGATTTGGAGTGGAGAGCACGTGCCGCTGACTCTAGACTTGCTTTGCACTGGGGCAAATGCTGATGTGGGGCCCTGATTCTTGGTGATGCTATGGCCTTGTCCATGGTAAGAGAATTTGCTGTATATAGGGGCCAAAAATTGAGTGGCAGCAGCCCCTGTGCGCGGGAGGCAAGGCGTCTTCCCACCCTGCATGAAACAGGCATCATAAGCACTCAGCCTGCTTCCAGTCCCAGGCTTGTGGGGTATGGATTGGAGGTGTGGGCAGAGTGCTCTGCACTGTAAGGCTTTTCCCTGCTTCTCAGGAAGCAGTTGGGGCATGTGGTCAGTGTTACAAGAAAACAGAGTATGGGCAGAGAATGGAAGCAAACACATGAGAGAGCGAGCTCTGTGGCTGGAAAGATCTGGGTACCTGCAATGCATTCTTGGCATCTATTTGACTAGCACCTTTATAGCTAAGCATCAAATCTTACAGCGCACTGACACCAGCATTTATTATTGCCTCTAGTTGAGCTGTAGGGAAACTGAGGCACTCAGCGAGGGAGGGACTTGCCCACAGTCACCCAGCATGCCCTTGGCAGAGCTGGGAAAAGCGCTTGAGAGGCCCGATTGCCAGTCTCTGCCTCCTGTAACTCCTAGGCCTCCTTGCACGCCCAGAGCTGGGAAATAGAACCCAGGAGTCCTGACACCTTGTCCCCCGCCTGATCCCCCAGCACCAATTTGCAAATGAGTATCTCACCCACCTCTGACCAGAGCCTCCAAATCTGGCATTCCCCAGTCATCACCCTGCCCGATGGCGTGCATCCCCTTCTCCCAGAGCAATGCCTCGTCAAGGGGTACAGACTTGCCTGGCAATGCAAGTTGGCTCTTGGCCTTGGCTGGCTGCCTGCTGCCTGGCTGTCTCTCCTCCTCCTTGCCCACACTCTTAATTTAGTTTGGAAGCAGCCAGAGGCCTAAACCAACAATGGTCTCTTCCAGCTGTTGTGGGGAACACTGGACGCCAAGCCTGATAAGGGCTAACATTTCGCTGGCCTTTTCCAGCCCCACAAAGAGGCAGCCGTTTCCTTTTAAGGGCAAACTAACTCTTCGGACTGGGAACAAAAAATAATAACAGCAAAAAAAAAAGCCCCTTGATAGTTTATCCAGACGCATGGCCTGCGCTGAATCACAAGCTGGCCCTCCACGCTGGCTGCTAAATGTCAGGCCAGCTGCTAGCCACAGTTTCTTCTGGCCAGTTGCCTGAGTGCAGGAGGGTCACAGTGATGCCTGTTTTCAGGGCCTTGAGACACAATTGTGCTCATGGAGGTGAGGGAGGAGAACCCCTGCATTAAAACCGGCCACTGGCTGCTGTGGTTCCAGCAGGTTGAGGGTCTGGGCACCACCTCCCGTCCCAGCCATATAATGGGCATGCAGTAGTGACTGGCTGACAGAGGCCATTTTGAGGCAAAGTGGCAGGAGGAGGTGGCTCAGCAGCATGTTTCCTGGCACCAGATGAGGCTGTACAGAAACAGAAACCCCAGCCCTGGTGGCAGGGGCAGCCCAAGGGTTTTTGGTGCCCCCCTCCACCACGTTATAAGAGATAACACATGTAAAAAATTCTCTTCCATCTAGTCTGCCACCCCGTAAAGCCTGGTGATCTAGGCGACCACCTAGATCACCTATATGGTTGGGCTGGTCCTGCCTGGTGGTGAAAGCTGGCCAGCACCCCAGTGGGGCCGCTGAGCCAAGATTTCCCATGATGATGGCATAAAGGGACTTGACTTTTAGAGAGTCTGTGGCTCAGAAGAGTTTGAAAACCGAGCACCTTTAAATTAGGCAGCAAGGTCACCCCATCACTGGTCACTTTCAAAAATGTTGGCCCTGAGTCCTACACCTACGCTGGGAGGGGAGTGAGTCCAGGGATTGGAGCAGGCAGACAGGGAACTGGGCACCTAGGTTCTACTCCCAGCTCAGGGAGAGGATGGGGGCAGGTGGGTCTAGTGATTTGAACAACAGCATGGGGACGCAGGACTCCAGGGTTCTGAGCGTTGGTCCAAGTTAGGGCAAAGTGGATATAAACCACTACCTCATCAGAACAGGGTGACACCCATAGATGGCACAGATCAACAGTGAAGTGCAGGCCCTGTATGTTCAGGAGGCAGTGGAGTCTAATGGTTACAGCAAAGCGTGGCGGCCCAGACTGCTGGGTTCCACTTCCCAGCTGTGGCTCTATCTGCAAGTTATACCTCAGCTCCCCAGTCTGTAAAATGCCCTTTGCTTGCAACGTTGCTTTCAGAGCCGCCAGGGGAAGGTGCAGCAGACATGCAATGTATCCTTTTACACCCAGAAATGCCACCCTCCTCAATCAGTCTTCTGTTTCCTCCATCAAATCTCCCCTCAAGCCCAATGCCAACCTGTGCGGAGACAGCCATAAGACCAAGGTGTCGCCGGTGGGCGGGACTTTGACAGCTGTTTTGCTTGTGACTGGGACTGATTTAGCCAGTTTCAGGGCTACTGAAACTAAAGACCAAGATGAGCCCCAAACACAGTGGGGCACAACTGGCCATGAATAAACTGGGACAGGTAAGTCAAAGAAGATTTCTAACAGGCAGCAGATGGAGGCTCTGGAACAGCCTCGTGGCAGGAGGGGAGGGAGCAGACAGCCTAAATCGTTGGATTCTTATGAGTAATGAAACTAAGAATGAGAGACCCTGGTAGGGGAGAACGGGGGGCACCCAGAGCCTCTGGCATGGGAGAAAACAGGCTGAAGGGGAGTTCCCCACCTAGGTGCTTACAGGCTGTGATCAAGTCACCTTCTCTTTCATGAGCTAATTAGATGCAGCCCCTTGAGCCTATGGCCATGAGGCAGGTTTTTCAATCATTCTCCTGACTCATCTCCAAACCCTCCCCTCTCTATCAACATCCTTCTAGAACAGCCACGCAGGATTGTAGCTGTACCAAACATGGAGGTCATATAACCTCTCTACTCCTACTCAAGATGCCCCTGTTTAGGCCAGCAAAGATCACACCTTTTTGGCCAGCGCATGGCACTGGTGGGGGAGAGGTGTCCTGTTCAGTTGACTGTCCTCCATGACCTCTGTGTCATTTTCAGAGTCTCAGTTTCCCAGGATAGACCCTTCTGTCCTGTAAGTATGGTCGACACTCTTTGTTCCTAGATGCAATCAAGTTCCAAAGGGGGAGCCATGTTAGTCTATTGCAGAAAAACAAACAGAGTCCTGCAGCGCTTTGGACTTTCTCCCACGAAAGCTCATGCGATAAATAAATCTGTTAGTCTTTAAAAGTGCCACAGGACTCTGTTTGTTCCTGGATGGTTTGACCATCCATTTGGCTGTCTTGGAACGCATCTTGTTGGCCTGTGCCCAGCTTTCCATATCACCTTGGTTCAGTGACTGGCCCTCTTCTTTATTTACCACTCCCCCAAACTTGGTGCCAGAAGCAAACTTGGTGGGGAATAATTTTTATGCTTTTGGCCTGGGAGGCAGTGGACCTGGGGCTAGCCTCAGCTCTGCCACTAGCCTGCTGGGTGATTGTGGGCAACTCATGTCCCTGCTCAGTGCTGCAGTTTCCCCATCTCTAAACGGGCTAATTACATTGATCTCTCTGTAAAGCACACTGAGATCTGCTGTTGAAAGGTGCTAGATGAGATCTAGGAGATAATTACTATTATAGCACACTTTTTGTGAGCAAAGGGGGTGTGCCTTAATTGGAGAGCCAATCTGAGAATTGCCCACAGCCCCCCTGTCTGCCAAACCACACCCCCTTTGGGGCTCTGGAAGCACCCACTAGTTGCTACAGCTGCAATCCCATGGCTCAGCAGACCATGCTGAATCCTAGGCTCAGCTTGGTTGCTACCTTCTCCTGGGGTTGGGTCCAGGTGGTTCTAGCCCCCAAGACAACCTGTTCGGCCTCTGCCCTGATGACCCAACCAGTCCCACTGCTGCTCGGAACCCTTTTATTGCTGTTCCCCCCTCTCCTGGGAGACGTAGATCCGGTTACACCATCTGTCCTACTTAGCCTCTTTTGTCAACACTTGGGCAGCTAGGAATGTGTTTAATTTCACCAGGAATGTCTGCCATTTTTGTTGCTGCTGTTCCCCTGGCCTATGGCACCTCCCCTTCCAGCTCCTTCACGTCAACTCTGGTTCCTTCCAGGCTTTGAGAGGCAGGGGAGGGCATATGGCCTTCTGATTTTCTCTGCTCTGCCCTGACTGATCCTGCCCTAGTCATATAGAGTCCTAGAAGATGAGAGGTGGGAGACCTCAGGAGGTCATCTAGTCCAACCCCCTGCTCAAAGCAGGACCCAGGAATTGTATGCTTCATTGCCTCTGTGGGTCAAACTAATTGCACTCCCCACAGGCTCTGTCCATATCCCCACAAACTCCTGTATCCCTGCCCAACTCCAGGGCCGCCCTGCAAGCCCAGCTGTAACATGGGGTTAATACTACTGACCGCATTGGTAAAGCACTGTGAGATCCACCAATGGGCAGAGCTAGATAAGGCACACCTATACCAGGCCCCCAGTCTATGTCAGTGAGACCCTGAAATGAAGTCAGAACAAACCCCGAATTGATAACTGACAAGAAGCCACTGCTCCAAATCTAAGCCCCATCCTTGGCCAATAATGATCTGGCCTTGTTAAATCTAGACAGTAGAGCACATGTAATCTAATTCTGGGGATTCTGGTTTCTTTTATGAGGGGGAGAGTGGTATCTGCAAGACAAAAATTGCTAGTGTTTCCTGTCCCTGGGACACGCACACATATTCACAGATGGTGAATAGTCTCAGACACCCACTCCTTTGCATACAGGGG
Source organism: Pelusios castaneus (assembly GCA_007922175.1). Taxonomy (NCBI): domain Eukaryota; kingdom Metazoa; phylum Chordata; order Testudines; family Pelomedusidae; genus Pelusios; species Pelusios castaneus. Next base: position 918,527 of record ML685904.1, read on the forward strand.
ACATAGTGACACAGCTCCATGCGCACACACATGCACACACTGTCTCATGCACACATGCGGATGCACATTTTCACACATGCACCTTGTCACATGCAAATATGTACAGTCACACAAACACGGTCACGCCTTCATTTACAAACACAAGAACGCATGCACATTCGCTCAGACCCAGTCACTCACACATACAGTCACAAACACAGGCTCGCTTGCTCGCTCTCACACCCACAGACACATGCAGGCATACTGTGAATATTTCCAACAATCGACCCCTGCACTAACAAACCAGATCAACATTGGCCCATGCAAGGATTCAAAGGAGAACTTCCCTACGGTTCATCGGCCCGAACAAAGGGAATTGATGTTGCTTGAGGACTGACTCATGCTATTGGGTTACATTGGTTCCATTTTTCTTGTAAGCACACCCTTCACTTAGGTCTGGGCTCCTGGTTAGAGTGAGGGATCTGAAAGGCAGGAGTCCTGGATGCTGTCCTTGGGGAGGAAGTTTTGTCCTGTGGTTGGTGTGGTGGGGTACTTGGAGACAGGCATTCCATGCTTGCTTCCAGCATTGGCCCACCGCATGACCTCAGGCAAGTTGTTTATTATTTCTCTGTGCCTCAGTTTCCCCATCTATAAAATAAGAGAGTGAGTCTATCAGATCGAGCTTGCCGCCCAGGGTGATCGATTTCACACCCTGGGCACCGCAGTTAGGTCACCATAACCCTGGGTCAAGAGAAGCATTCCTCCAGCGACCGAGTTTCTGCCAAAGCCCCTCAGACAAACGGATTAACTACAGCAATGGGAAAACCGATTCCCATCTACACGAGTGTGCTACTGTAGCAGGACCATAACTGTGCCGCTGTACTGTACCCTGGGGGAGTGGGGGGCATTGATGCTGCCCCTTTAAGAGATCAAGACAGCTGCTGCTCTGCGTCTCTCTGTAGCCCTTGGATCCAAGCCAGACAATTAAGGGTTTTGTTTCCTTTAAGGCTGGGTTGAGATGACTGGTTCAATGGAGTCCAAACAAAGCCTGCATGTGGGGCCAATAGGGAAGGGGGGAAGTAGGATGATCTCAATAGGGTGACCTCACTCTGCACAGCTCCTGATATATGGGAGCCTTATAAGGAAAGGACCAAATATATATATATAGCCCGCACACACCAACCAAAACAGCCCCAGTCTCCCAGGGGATTCTAAATATAAGAGCGGCACCCAGGCCGCTTTTGCAACTGAATGAAATTGCCTTTTCTTTTTTTGCAAGCATCATGTGTGCATGTCATTGTTCTATTTATTTTCCCGCTCTTTGTCCCAGCTCCAAAGACTTCAGTCTGTTCCTGGAGACAATGGAAGGCCCTTGATAGCAGCAGAATGTGAGGCAATGTGGAATGCGCTGGTGGATTCTTGCGGCCCTGGAGGAATGCATGGGGAGGGAAAGAATCGATGTAAATAATTAAAAAATAATAATAACTTAATTTTTTTCCAACTCCATAGTTTGGCAGCTTTGTTTTTTGTTTCCTGGGGCAGTCTTGGCTGGAGTGGGAATGAGCTAGGGGGATGAAGCCATCTGGTGAAAGCAGGGGGAGATGGGAATCCAAACACCAGGGATCTAGCCCCTGTCCCATGGTTAGAGGAAGGGACCTAAGAAGTAGGAGTCCTGGATGCTGTCCCTGGCTTGGGGAGGGAGGTTTGTCTTGTAGTTCGTGCAGAAGGGAGACTAAGAGACGTGCTTTCCATTCTTGCTTCTGACACTGGCCCACTGCATGCCCTCAGGCAAATCGTTTTTCTCTTCTCTGCCTCAGTTTCCCCATCTACAAAATAGGAGGGGTAAGCTGATTGACCTGGCATGCAGAGGTGCACATTGAGAATGTGAATTCATTTATGGCTCATTAAGCAATGGGTGGTCCTGTTATGGAAGGCTCTGGAGTGGTCCCTGCAGCCCGGATGGGTGAAATCCGAACCCTGCAGAAAATTCCCAATGACTTTGTGGGAGCCAGGACTTCACCCTAAGATGCCATGTTAGCCAACAGGAGTGGCTTTCCGTTCGTCCACTAAACTGCGGCAGTAGTAAAAAGAAGGGCTCATACTAAACAGAAAACTTAGCGGCAATGTGGCCTGGATAGCGGCATAGCGCACAAGTGCAGGGTCTCAGGCACTCTGAGGTCTAGGCATGGCTTTGCCCCAGTGTGCTGGGTGAACTGGGGTGAGGCTCTGCCCTGACTTCTGCCTGAGAGCAGGAACCCTGGTGGTCTGCCTGTAATGCCCCAGCCGTGGAGCCTCTGATTCGTCTGAACAGAGCGCCAGGTGGGCAAGGTGCAGAGGGTGGCTCATGCGATCTCAGCCCTACAAAAACAGACCGGAGCCCCGAGAGCTTGTAGCATCCCAAGCCTGCAGCTCCCTGTCCCCTCATGTTCCTGTTGCAACTTGCATCCCAACGCCATGCTAGGGGACATGGGCAGCAATATCAACGTGCTGTGTCACTATGTGACCCCCCCACCCCCGAACAGCCTGGGCCACTCCGTATCATCGGGACGCTGTCATGGCAGTTGAAGGCGAGCTTGCAAAGTGGCCAGGCCACCCTGCGATCCTGCTGTGGCACTACCCCTCTGTGCTAACCCAGCACTAGGCAGGAAGGGGTTAAAGACAGCTTAATTGGCCCTACCCTGCTTCACCTGCCTGGAGAGAGCAGTTAAAAGGGGGAGGGGAAAGCCTAGTTCTGTCAGAGCTCAAGTGGGAAGAGAAGAGGATCTCTTACTGAATCCTTGAAAGAAGGCCTAGCTGGGGCAAGAAAATAGCCTACTACTGCTAGATGCTGGAGCTTCCTCCAGGGCAGGTAAGCCTGCCATGGGCCTTTTCTGTGCTTTGTTCCTTAGGGCTGTGTGTTTTCCTCTGTGGAGCAGCGTGCCCTGGGAGGGGCTGGTGGAAAAGCTGAGAGGCAGGTCAGGGTGGCAGTGGTGAGCCTGAGCAAATGTTCCAGGCTCCCTGGGCTGGATGCTGGAGCAGAAGGAGAATAGCCCCTGATGAAAGGGTGGGGCAGTCAGCTGCCAGCAGGGGTGTGCTGAGGAGGAGACCCTGCTGTGGCCCACCCTACCACAAGGGGGTGCACAACTCTGCATGTTAATCACCCCTCAAGTGGCAGCCATCCCATCCCATCCCATTGAGTGCTGCGGCCCTAAACCTGGCCTGCTGTGTTTTATTGCATCACCACAGGGT
>ML685904.1:921743-964916 GCA_007922175.1 Pelusios castaneus
AACCCTGCACTCAGATGGTCCCCCTGCAACCTGGCATTTGCCCCCTCTCCTGCTGCCACACTGCCCCAATCCCAGCCCCTGCTTCAGTGCTGCCCCGGCTGGGCACGTGCAGCTCTGGTGCAGCCGAGAATAGCCCGTTGGAGCCAGGGAAGGCAGCATCCTGTGCTTCAGGATAAGATCTCCCCTTACTTTGGGACATTTCCAGAAGGCAGCAGCTGCTCTACTAATACCTCTGTTCAGGGCATCCTCCCCCAGCTCTCTACACCATCGCAGCTGTTGCCAGAATGAGTCCCAAAAAAGCAAGCTGGGATTTTCCTGCTCTAACCCCAGAATGCCCCCCCCGGGACCCCTGCCCCCCGCCCCATTAAAATTGCCCCCGGGGGGGGGGGGAGGAGGCAGCGGCTGGAATGTGTGTTTGGAGCCATCCATCAGAGCTGAGATGAATGGGGCGGCCTTGGGGGGGACCCCAGGGAGTGAAGGGGAATCTGGAGTAAGTGAGCCAAGTTTGGGGCCAAGAACAGCTCACGTTACATGAAAACCCGGCCCTGATGGCTGTTGCTCCTGCAGTTCAAGATGCTGCTGTCGGATTTCATAGCCCAGGCTAGCAGTGGGATCCCAACCCCTTAGCTGCCTCTCTCAAGCACCCCAAGAACCCTGTGTCCCACCCTCCTGCCTATCAAATTCTGAGCCACTCCTGGGAGGCCAAAGAAGCCCCACAGCAGGCCAGGACAATGGGAGCACAGAGCATCCCAGCCATGCCTGTAGCCCACTTGGCTCAGGGGGATAAGCCAAGGGCTTCATTTGCTGGCTGTATGGTTCTTGTGTACTCAAAGTATCCCCACAGGGTCACTGTTACCCCTTTATAGTCCCAGGCTTAGGGAGATGCAGTTGGGATGAAGATCCAGCTAGCTCTCACTGTCAAATGTCCTTCTTGCTCAGGAGAGAGATTAAACAGGAGCGTTCTCCTTCCATCCTCCCCACCTTGCATAGGATTCAATGCTAAATTTATGCCTGACCCCCCTCCCCCAGAAGCATGGAGGACTGGATGGATTTTAATGATACCAAGGTGCGGGAACAACACAACACAGCATGGCTAAAAGGATAAATGGCACTCTGTCCATCTGCAAGAGCATCTCTCAATGCTTTCTATACACCAGTTATCTAAGCCCAGGAGGTAGGTTACCATTTTTTACATGGGGAAACTGAGGCACAGTGACTTGGCTGAGGCCGCAGAGCTAGGCATTAAAAAAGTGTCCTGGCTCCCAGTTTTGACTTTGAAGGGGTTGATGGTGCAGACTTGTCCACTGCATTTTGGGGATTCCAGGCAAAGGCTGATCTTGGCTAGATATCTCTACAGCTTGACTAAGGGGTGGCTTTAGAGTGGGATGTATCTGCAGGGCTTATAGACCCGAAGGTGGAGGGGAGGTTATTTAGTACAGAAGGAGAGGTTGTAACTAAGGGTGTAGAGATGACATTAAGAAAGGGGGTGGCAAGAGGCAGCATGGCTCAGTGGGTGGTACATTAGGCTGGGAATCAGGAGATGCTGTTCCCAGCTGCTGTGATATTTCGCTGGAGGTGGGAGCGGTGAGCTCTCTGCTTCTGTTTCTCTTCCCATCCTTTGTCAATGAAGGGGTGGTTTGGCAGAGGAAATTGACCCCAATAAATGACTCTGGAAAAGCTTCCCACGCAGACAAGGGATTCAGGAATGACAGTCGCTTCCTTCCAGAACAGTTGCTCCTCTTTGAAGCAACAACTCTTTAGCATGTGGCATCGTTGGCTCTTACATACAAGGTTCAGCAGCTTTCACGGGTGATCCTGCTCGCAGATGGAGCCCCACAGTGCTGCTGGAACACAAACAATGACCTCTGCTCCCAGAAAACCGTCTCCATCTCGAAAGAGCCCCTCCTGGTAATCCGAGGCGGGGATGTGCAAACCCAGCTCTAAAAAGAGCCCACCGGTCTGCAGCTCCAGCAAAATGAGCTTGTTTTAATTAGAGTGCGGGAGGGGTGGATGACATCATGTGGATTCCCCTGACCTCCCCCCTGCCTTCCCTTGGCTTGAGTTCAACCACACTCCATCAAGCTCACAATTAATGAGGAAAACAGCAGCTCCCTCCCATAGCCCTCAGTCAGGAGGAAAGGAATGACATCAGCCAGGCCAGAATTCTCCTCCTGTCTTTCTCCCATCAGCTCTTTGTCCTCCTTTCTCAGGCCTTTTCTTTGGGGCATGGCACTTTGGCAGCTCAGAGTCTTTGCACCTGGCTCTTGGCAATGCTGAGGCCTCCCCGGCAGCACACAGGGGCCTTGAAGGACTCCCTGAGAATCCACACACCTACATGCTGCACAGGGGGCATCTCTGACTAGTACAGAGGTGCCTGGCATGAAGGCCCTGTTCCCAGAGTACACTACCCTGTGGCTATTCATGGAGGCCACTTGGACCAGAGTGTAAGTTAGAGCAGCCTCAAGGCTACTCTGTTACTTCAGGGACTAGGATAAGGTCTGGGTGGCCCACGAATAGGAGGGAGGAGAAAAATGGTTTAAAATGGCCTACTACAGTGGCTTTCCAATTCTTATTTCCAAACCGCTACAACTTTCAAATGGTGGTGCAGACCCCTTTGGAAATCTTATACCTAGTCTCTGGACTTCCGGGGGTCTGCAGACCACAGGTTGAAAACCACTGGTTTAATCCATAAACTCACGAGGGGAATTTTTCCCCACCGTCCTTTGAAGTGCCTTTTACAGCCCCTATGAGTTGGTGGAGTGGGAAACATAATCTGTCCTTATGAATTTGGTACAACCTATGGCTCCAGCAAAGGGTCTATCTGTCCTTCCCATGCTGCAAAGACCCCATGGAGGCTTTGCTTAGAAACATGCAGTGATGTTAATAAGAAGTGTGGTTGCACCATCCTGGCTAGGATTTAAAACTGCTAAATCTACCAATCCTCAAGCTTCAGGGCATTACTGAAGGGTCAGGAAGAAACTGCCGTATGGAATAGCCTAGTCCAACTAGGTGCATGATGAGGGTTATAATTTATTGTTTGTATTATCATAGCACCTAACCAAAGCCAGGGCTTTGTGCTAGGCATTACACAGTGAGAGACAGACCCTGCCCCAAAGCATCCAGGCATTGCATTTAATCCCAGCTGCTCAATTCCACAAGGGTTAAGTGACCCTGATCCATAACATTTTGCCAGCGGTTGAAACCTCTGGGATCCTGAATTCTGGCTGAGTGGTTTGTTTCATCTCTGCTGGGTGGTGGCGCTGGACCATAGACACTGATCACACCTGGATCTTACCTAGCCACAAGCCGGCTGCATATTCTGTAGTCCGCATCCTTCCTGCAGAGATCAAGCATGATCTCCAACTGCGGCTTCTTGGTAGCTCCTGCCGGCACTAAAACCAAGACCAGCCCCCAGACAAGACTTTCAATTTTCACCATTAAATCCACTGCTAATTTTTCTGGACCAGGTTCTGTCCTTGGTCGGGGTTGCAATATGGAGAGGCTCCTGTTGATTGCAATGGTAGTGTTCAGGGGTGTGCGTGGGTGGGCAAGCAGGGACAGAAATTGTTGGAGGGCCAGAACTCCTCCGGCCCTGGAGGGCTGGGAGAGAAAGTGAGCTCTTGCCAGGGTGGGGTGAGTGGGGAGGGAGGAAGGGAAGAGCAAACAACTTGCAGGCTCATGGTGGGGCACAGAACATGCCCCTGCAAAAGAGGTCTCAGTTAAATTCTGTGCATGCCCTTGATGCCGTTCACAGCTGGTGCAGTGAAAGTCAGAGAGCGCGTCTGCTTCTCAGGACCTCGTTTTAATCAAGAACAGGGGTTAGAACCCAGGAATTTGGACTCCTGCTCCCTTGCTCTGTCTGGCTCTTTTACACTCAAGACCTTTTTGGCCACTCAGGCAGCATAAAAGGGACTTTTCATCGACCCCCTGACACCTCCCCAGTTGGTGCATAGTGGGCACCAGGATCTGCACCAGGCTTGCCGTTAGGGGGGTACAGCTGGAACCTGCTGCATCACAGCTGCTCCCCATCCAGGATGGAGAATGTGAGTTTGTGCAGCCAAGGGGCTGCTCTGTCTGACTCTGGAGCTGGGACGGTCAGGAGGGACTGGACAGGAAGTGCAAAAGTGGCTTTGAGCTGCCTTTGCTCCCTTGCCCTCTCAAACCATCTAGGAGCAGAGCAACTGGGAATTGGGCCCTACCTCTGCTCATTGCTCTAGGGAGCCATGGCCCCTGGGCACCTCACATACTGTTCTGATGCCTGTGGGTATCTAACTTAGCTGTATTTGTCCCACAACCCGTGCCAGGGTCCCTAGAGATGATCTGGCCTGGTGGGAGTCAGGGGGAGATAATAGGACAATCGGTGCCATTTGATTGCTGCTCCACGCCCTGAGTCTGAGCGTTTCCAGCATCTGGGGTGGAATGCTGCCTTCCAGAAAGCAGATGCTATGTCCCCCAGCAGAGCCAGGATTAGGATGGAAAAGAATGCAGCCCTGGAAACCTTGGCCAGGCCCAGCAACAGCAGCAGGAAAGTAAATCCAATTCAAGACAGATAGCAAAGAAAAGTTGGGGGGAACAGGCACAAGAGGCTTGAGTTTGCTGGGTGTCTGCTTCTCAGGCCATGGAAAGGCATACAAGCCCCGCTCCGCTGCTGCCCAGGGCCTCCTGCCCCTCTGTCAGACAATCCCCCAGCTGGCCTGGGGTGCAGCATGAAGGCATTCTGGAGGGAGAAGGGGCAGGGGTAGCCTGTCCCCCCAGTAATGTTGCATAAAGGCAAAGGCTTGCAGCAGACAATGAAGCGGAAACAGGTGGATCAGGGCAGCCGACCTCCAGTAGCAGCCCTGGCCCCAGGTGTCCTGGTGCAGGGCAGAGGCTGGTCAGAATGGCTGTGAAGCAAATCTGGATGGTGATTGGAAGCGCAGCACCCAAAGGGTTAACCAAACCCTGATCAGGAGTAGCCTGAGGGGGGTTAGGTGTGAAGCAGGCATGGGGCAAGGAGCAGCCGGAGATTTCTATGCATGGAAAACTGACTCAGCGGCCTCCTTGGTAGAGGAAGCTGGGACAAAGCTCCTCTTTTCCTTCCTAGCCATTCAGCTGTTCTCTGGCCCTGCACTCCTCACAGGTGGTGTGAAATAAATAAGAAGCTAGCCACTGGCATCAACCCACTGACCTTGCGACACAGGGTGGGTGTTTTTAAAGGCTGAGCATGATCACTGGACACCCACTGGATGGAGCTGTCAGTTTGAGGACCCCAGAACATTCTGGCTAAGTGCTGTGGCAAAAACATACAAAGGATAAGGCACCTACTACTGCTGCAGCCTTGTGGAGTGGCTCCCTTAGCGTAAACTGGAGCAGGCCATGTTGTCCGCACAGAACCTCTCTCGTGGATGACCGGTGGGGGTGGGGGATTGCATACCTCAAACCTACGTAGTTGTCCGTTTTGTCTCATAATAGCTTTTTTTGTGTGCTCCCCAGATGTTCCCAAAGCACATCCCACTCACTCCCCAATGCTTGCGTGTCTTCTGTGATTTAGCTGAGCATGGATTTAGCCCTCTACCAGCATCACCGCTCAAAGGTGCGTGGAGATAGTGGGCCAGCATAGTGGGGCCCTGGCCCATGATGTGGATTCCTAGGCCTTACTCCAAGGTGAATCACAAATGCCACACAGTGCAGGACAGGAAGTGAATGGGAGTACGATCACTAATGGAGACTGCTCAGAGGTGCGAGATTGAGCAGGCAAGATTCATTTGGTTTATTCCAGTAGTGCCACAGTACAGGGCGGCTGCCATCCAGAGTCAGAGACAGCCCCGGAAAAGCTCAGTGTCTAAACAGATGAGGCAGAGAGGGGGGAAACTGAGGCACAGAGAGAGGCAGCAACTTGCCTGAAGGGACCCAGCAGATCAGTGGCAAAGATGGAAATACCATCCAGGTCTCCTGAGCTCAAAGCCAATTCCCTGGCTGCTAGAGAACACTAGCTTGGAGACTCAAAGATATTTAGGTGTCAACTCCCCTGGGAGTTAGGCACCTAAATCCCTTTTGGGATCTGACTCCTCTCATCTCAGAAGGCTCAAAACCCCCAAACTTGGTTGCATCTCCAAAACCCATGAGTGTAATTGAAGCCCTGGAAATCTCTGGAGGATGGACTCCATGGGGTTCCTGTTCCCTGCCCACCCCTTACCCAGTGCCCACACCCCAGTTCTAGCATAGCTGAGATCTGTCATGGGAGGCTGGGGGATGCTGCGGGGAATGGCATTCCCAGCCCCTCTGCCATAGATCACATTCTGGCAGAAGCATCCCAATGGGCCTAGTGCGATCCCAGCCCTCTCCCCGCCCCATTTAGCGAACTGAGCCATTTGAACTCGGGTTTGCTGACAGCTGCAGTGCTGGGTTGGATTTCAGGTCGGCATGTCAGGAACCAGAGATTTATAATCTCCCTTTAGATGGTGGGGGGAGTCCAGCTCAGAGCTGCTGGGTGGCTTCCAGATAATCTTATCCTAGTTAAACTCCCTGCAACTCCACTGTGGTTATTATTTTATGTATTGGACTGGCCCTAGGCATGAATCAGGTCCACACCATGCTAGGTGAACAAAAAGACGGCCCCTGCCCCAAGGAGCTTCCAGTCTAAATAGCTAGCAAGAGCCAATGACGGGTACAGACAGGTTGAGCACAAGGAAACAATGTGCTCGTACTGGATAGTACACCAGCCACTTACGACTGACCGGGTTTTTTCCATAGGCATCATAGCCAGACAGAGTTTTCCAGAGCAGGTTGGAGGACAAGGCAGGGGCTTTGTAGGTGTTTACGGGGAGCGTGAGGGGCAGCAGGGAACAAAGCCCAAAGGGGCTTGTTTGAAAACGTAACAAGAAGGCAACAGATGCTGGGGCCAACCAGAGATGGGGAGGTGACTTCTCGATAACTAGAGCCCTGCAAATCCACAGATATCCACATCCACATGCAGGGGTTAAAGTAAGGGAGAACGCACCAGAACGCAGTTCCGGGGCCCACAAATTTGAGGGGCCAGAGTTCTGGGGCCCCTAAAAATAGAAATATCCGGCAGAACGCATGTTCCGCCCTGCCCTGGCTGCTGGCAGGTCCTACGCCCCACTGTTGTTAATCACAATACTTATTGTATTATGCAGTGTTTGCTAGTTTGTGACAATAATTGCTATAGACATAAATCCCATATACAATTATAAATATTTTTATGGAGCGATAACCGATGCATGTGGTACTGAGAAGTGGTTGCAAATGCCTACCTGGGCTGGGGCCCGCACATGCGTGAAGAGGGCCCAGACAATATGGGAAGGGGGCCCGGAGATTAGGAGGGTTCCGGGGCCCATCAAATTATACTTTAACTACTGTCTGCATGCGATGCGGATATCCGCAGACCATTTCTTGTGGATGTAGATCAGATGCGGATTTATATCCACACAGGGCACTATAGATGAGTATTGTGAAATTGACCATAAAATTAATTTTACATTACCAAAAAAGCCTTAGAGGAGCTTTCGATTTCTAATGCATGCCTCAACCGTAGCATACAAGTTGTGTATCAACGCTAATGAGAACAAAAGGAACTAGATCCAACCTATGGCAAATGGGGTCCTTGACACTTTTGCACATGTGCAGGGTCTGAAGAATAGTTGGAATCACATTGTAAGACGGCTGGGAAAACTGAACTCCCTCTGGGAAAATGCCATCCCTCCCTTGCTGAGACTATATAGGGTGTATGTATGACTGGAGCCATAATTTGTGCATGGATATATGTAGCATTTATCTATGCTTAGGTATTCATAACTTGGTTGGTAACTTCATTGAAAGATAGTAGATCTTGTTCTTGTGAATGTCTGTAACTTTCCTTAGTCTTCGGGCATTCCTAGAAGCTCTAGATCTGAAACAAGTGACAGAGGTCATTTTGTTGATTGTAGCCACCCGAGCCAAACCCACAGTGGTGTAATACATCTCTTAACTCACTTTAAAAGGCTACACTTCTATTCCTCCTGCATCTCCACCTCCTTCATCTTCAACTCCTCAGCACCCCACAGCTTCCCTACAACCTCCCTTAAAAAAATCTAGTCGAAGGGTTCTCCCTTTGCAGTTTGTTTTTAATGCTACAGAGCTTCTTTCCCCATTTCTTCTAGGCAGCCCCCCACACATACACACACACCACCACCAGCAGCACATTGGCTCGCTCCGATCCACTCCCACCTCCCAGCGGAGACCAGGGGAATCCAATTCCCCCCACAAAGACAGAGGGGGGAAAAGGCAGTTCTTTCCAGCCTCTCCATCTGCTCCCAATCAGGGGCAAAGATGCAGCTCAGTGTGGGGGGAAGTACCAGCCTCCCGAGAGCAGGGAAGACAGAGCAACTGGCAAAGCGAGCAGGAGAGGAAAGAAAATGTTGGGCCTGAGTAATCCAGCATGCAATGAACGCTCAGTTCTTTCCCTTGCTCTTTCTCTCTCTCCATGGCTCTCTGCTTCCCTGCACATGTGCTTTCTCTCTCATTTGCTCTTTCCCCTCCTGACTTCACTGCAAAAAGAGGGTGTGTTCTTTCTTCCCATCCGGACAGCTGTCTCAATGTCAAATCCTAGTGGAAACAAGGCAGTGTAGAGTTGACCTCCATGGAACTAGTCAAGGCCAGTCCTAGCTCATGGAGTGTTAGGGATCCTCTTTGCTAGTCACTGCCAGATAAAAGCTACCTGGGACTCGTGTGTCCTACAGTGTGTGAGTGATCTCCAGGAGAAAAGCTCATCTCTCCGTTCAGGGAAGACAGCCTCACCTCTTGCTCTCTGCCAGCCCTGCCCTCAGCCCTATCTACACACACATGCTTTTGCAGCTAATGCAATGACATCAGGCCCTGGTGCTCAGTGACTAATGCATTTCTGAAAGGGAGCGGATATGGCTCTTTCCTGAGCAAGCCACTCAGAATAATAAGCGAGTACCAGAGGAAACAAAGGGCTGGGATTGATGTGCTTATTTTAATCCCTCATCTCACTCTGCTGCAGGTGGAAAACAGCTGACTCAGATCCCAAAGGCAAATTTCTCTCCAGTAAGGGAGTTATTTCACTGCTTTTTTTTCCCCTCCAAAAGAGGTTGCAGGGTGGGCAAAAGGGGATCAGGGCTGCAGCGCAGAGAGCTGGAGGTACCCTCTTTTGGTACAGCGTGGGCAGCAGCAGAGGGAGATTTCCCATTTATCGGCCCTGCCCTGGAGGGAGCCTGTTTAGGACTGAGTGGGGAGTTCATTCTGCATGGACTAGTCAATCGTTAGTCTCCAAGGGTACATCTACACTGCAAAAAATAAAACCCTGCGGCATCAAATCCCAGAGCACAGATCCTCAGCTGGAGCTTGGGCTCTGGAAACCAATTCCTCTCCCTGAGAGTGTAGACCACGGCTCTGAGACTCATTACCAGAGGGTGTTTTTTGTTGTTGTTGGCTTGTTTGGGGGGTTTCTTGCAATGTAAATATACCCCAAAGGGCCGGCTGGGTTGGGTGCCTTGATCTGCTCATGGGGGAGTGGAAAGAGACCCCACAAACTCATTTCACACAGGCCACTGAGTAGCCACGCCAGTGGCAAACCACTGTTGTGACCACCAGGGACTAGAAGCAACCCTTTTGGCCTTGTGGTTAAGGCACTGGGCAGGGACCCAGGAGATTCAAAATGTCAAACTCCCTCAGTGATCGTGAACAGGACACCTCATCATTCTATGCCTCAGTTTCTCCCACCTTCAAAAGAGGGATACTAACGCTTCCTCTGTCTGCCTAGACTGCGAGCTCTTTGAGGACAGGAACCGTCTTTCACTACAAGTATGTACAGCACCAAGCGCTGTGAAGCCATGATCTCACTGAAGCCCTCTGCGTGCTGCCAAGACATAATTTCCGTCCCAGTCTTTTTCTTCCGTCGGATTTGGTTCTACAGACTCAAAGTAATGAAATTAAAAAAATAACGATAACGATAATTAAGCAAAACCAAAGTGTCACCACTGGCCCCAGCCGTCTTTCCCATCCCCGGAGGTATTTTAAAAGACTCTGACAGATCTGTCACAGCTGTCGAGCAATAACATTGACAGCTACTATGCCCTGTCTCAGGGAGTGGTCAGGGCGCCACCTAGAGCCCCTGATGGTGTATTACAGAGGCCAGGAGGCTGTTGCTGGAATGCTTTTTGCATTGCACCACAGGGAGTTTCAAGTTGGAAAGAGAGCTAGGCTTCCAGGCTGAGATGGGGGTATGGATATGATGATGCACCCTTGGGAGAGCTCACATTAAAGCAACTGAAGTCTGGCCAGATCAGTCGTCTGGCAGGATTTCCCATGTGTACAAACCGGAGCCAGGATACAGTCCTCTCAGGTGTGTGTCCAACTTGGAACAAAAACCAGCCGGGGTGGGGGAGAGAGGGTGTCTGATTTGGTTTAAATCGCACCTCCCGATTTTAACTGGTGTGCAGGAAGGTTGGCCTTGTGCTTAAGGCCCTGACCCAGAGTCAGTTCCTGCTTCTGCTACAGACGCCCTGTGTGATCTTGGCCAGTCACTTCATCTCTTGCTGTACCAGTTCCCCATCTGTAAAATGGGGGTTAATAAATAACCCTTTCCCCCATGCTTTGCCTGGACCAACCTGTGCAAGTACAGTGCCTAGCACAATGCTGATCTTTGAGGTTTCTGAGGGTATGGCTACACAAGAAAAACAACCCCCCATGGCAGTGGGTCTTAGTGTCTGGGTCGTCACATCCAGGTTCACCAAGCTTGGGTGCTGAAAATAGTCATGTAGGCATTCCTGCTCACACCACTCCCCACGTGCCAGAGCTGGAGCATCTATGGATATTTCTAGCATCACAGTGCAACTCCCAGTCTGTAGACCTAGGCTCTGATTAGCTGCTTCAGGTTGTTTTAGTTTTGCCATGTAGACGTACTGGAGTGCTACTCTAATCCAAGTGCATGCTCTATTCCAGGCTGTTATCTCACTATTATTCTATGTAATAAGGTCAAATCTTATTACAGCGCTGAGTACACACTATAAATGTACATTTTGATGGAGGATAATAGACCTTAGCTCTTATCTATTACCACTTTTCCTCCATAGCCATTTACAAGGGAGAGCAGGATCGTTATCCCCATTTTATAGATGGGAAAACTGAGGCAACAGAGCCGGGCTATGACTTGCCCAAGGTCACCCAAGAGGTTTGTGGCAAAGCCAGAGGTAGACTCTGAGTCTCTTGAGTTCCAATTCCATTCCCAGCCAATTTAGTGTCGTCAGTAAAGTCCTTTGGATGCCTGTAGGGCATATGGTCCGGTGGAAATGTAAAGTAATCTAATTTCTCTGTCTCTGCAACTGTCCTCCTGTAGCTGGGAGGACGTGATCTAACCTCTATCGAGCCATGCCACCATATCTAATGTAGCTGTCTAAATTAGTTATCTCTAATGTCTGTCATATTAGTCACTGAGCACCACTCTAATATTTCGGCTATTGCTCCAGCAGTAATTGTTAAGTCTATATAAATATTTTCAGTTATTGTGCTTGGAACATGGAGGGGTTAGGGAAGATTTAAGACCCTCTTTTGCACCCTCATTTTCTGGGATCCTGTAGGGCTTTCCTTGGAAAGTCAGAGCAGTCTAAAGGGTGCTCTAATTTACTCTGCATCTCAGGGTTGCTGGGAAGCAGAGACTGCCACAGTGCAGTAAATTCCAGATGCTCTTCTGATCTGCCTTGTGCACTAGAGGTTGAGAGGTGCTGGTGCAGGGAACGCTCTCACGACAGCTCCATGGTCAGTGCAGATTCTCAGGCACCCATTCCCATCAACCTCAAGGCTCTTTTGCTGCCAGAGCAAGATGGTTTTAAAAAGCAGCTTTTCTCCCAGGGAACAGTCAGCCAAACATGGAGTATTTCTCTCCTACACTGTTCTAAAGTTGCTATGTTCCTTGCTAGCTCAGTTAATTAAATATATTTTTTCTGCCTAGGAGAGAGACAGCTATCCCTGGTCACTGACCTCACTGAGTCCCCCAATGAACATGCTAGGGCATAGCGAGACACTTGGCATTTCATTGTATTGTTGCTCTGTGCAAATAGGGGCTGCAGTCTGCATTTTTCCTGCAATATCCCAGGCTGCCATCATTCTTGTTCCATTATAGCTGCCCTACAGGGTCACCTTCTTCTGTTCACTGGTGGTTATAAGATCAGTCCTACAGGAATTGTTAGATCGGATCAACCTTGTGGTCCACCTAAGAAATGTATTGTGGCTCCCATGACACTAAACCCTTTAGAGAAAAGTGCATAAACCTCCTAATGGACAAATATGGAATGACCTGGTCTAGAGCTCAAATTCCTTCCTGATCCTTGGCAATTAGTGATTGTGTCATGCCTGGAAGCATGAAGATTTATATTGCTTATAAATGTGTCACTGTGAGTGTTCTCATCATCCAAATAACTGTCTAATCCTTTTAAACAAAAAAACAAAACAAAACAAAAAAACACTGCTGAACCCTTAGCCTCTTTTATCTTATGGCAGTGAGTACTCTCCTGGTCTGCGGGACAGTGGGTCCAAGGTTAGATTAATGCAGGAGCTTTAGGGCTGCACCCCAGTGCCCTGAGCAAAGGGGAACCCTGCAAAAATCCAGCCCCGGCCAACTGGCACCTGCTCTCAGGGAGGCACTGCTTGGAGGAAATGTAGGAGAAACCTTCTTTACCCCACTGTTCCAGGTAGAGTTGCCTTCTCAGTCACCCACTCCCCCCCCCCCCCCCGAGCTGCAGGGGGAAGATTTGCTCCAGGCTGCTCCCAGCTGAGCTGACTGCAATTTCCCCCAACCCCGGGGAAACTACCACCAGCTGCCTTCATTTGCAGAGCAGGGGATGCAGCCTGCTCCAAGCTTGACTCCTAGGAGCCAGAGCCACAAGGCGGCTGGAGAGGGGCAGGAGGCTGTCCCAGAGGAGGGAAGAGGGATGGGGGATGAAGAGAGCAGGGCAGGATGGCAGAGGGTAATGGGTGAAGTGATGCAGGGGAATCAGGACATGGAGGCTAGGGGCTGGGGGAAGAAGACTGGAGCAGAGGCAGATGTGAGGGGGGACACTGGGGGGGGAATATAGGGAGGCTGGAGGGAGAATGTGAGAGTAGGAGCCCCACTGCCCAGGCTGCCATAGCTTACAGGCAACCAGGGTGTCCTCCGATCCAGGCATAGGGAGGGAGCCATGCATAGGTGGTCTTAGCGCTGGGTGGGCAGCACAGGCAGCTGTGCACGGCCCCCCAGGGAGAAAAGACCCGTGCTGCTCGGGTGAGGAGCCAGGGCAGGCTGGCAGGGGCAGTGGAGCCCAGCAGCGGCCCACGGCAGACCAGCCGGGGAGCCCGTGGTGGGACTGGGGAGCCTGGCAGTGGGCTCAGGGAGCAATGGTTCGGTGGGGGCCCTTGGGGACTGGGGAGCCAGGCGGGAGTTTGGTGATGGGTCCGGGGAGCCAGGGGGCAGGGTTTTGGCAGGAGCCCTTGGGGGCCAGAGAGCCAGGCAGGGATTCGGCAAAGGGGCAGGTGTTCAGTGGGGGGCCTAGGGACCCTGACATCGGAGGGCTCGGCGGGGGCCCTTGGGTCCATGGGAGCCCGGCAGGGGTTCGGCAGGAGCCCGGTGGGAAAGGGGAGTCTGGCAGTGGGGATTTGGTGGGGGCCCTTAAGGACTGGGGAGCCCAACAGTGGGGCTGGGGAGCCCAGCAGCAGCCCATAGTGGGGCTGGCAAAGGGGTTCGGCAGGGCCCTTGGGGGCTGGGGAGCCCAGCGGCAGATATGGTGAGGGATGGGGGGGGTCTGTGAGGCCAGTGGGGGGTGTGAGAGGATGCAAGGAGGTGGTGAGGGCCTGTGAGGGCGGGGGGACCAGGACCGCTTGGAGGGACTGGGGGGATGGCAGGGCCCTGGTGAGGAGGGGCAAAATTCAAGGATGGGAGGCCCCATCCTTGAATTTTGCTTGGGGTCCTGGAATCGCTAAGACCACCCCTGGAGCCATGGAGAGCCTATCACGGCTGCCCTGCCACCCTCACAGTAGGGGAAAGCGGGACATGGGCCCAGCCAGGGGTGTCCAACCTTTCTGGGTGAGGGGCCCCATTCTAACTCTTCTCACTCGGAGGGCCGGTGAGCAAATTTTGAATAGATAAGGCGTAATAGAAATTGATCTTACTAGTCATAAAATGTGAACAGTCAAAAAATAAACACCGGTTTACAAATTGTTTGGTTCTGTAAAGCCAGAAACTTAACATTTCATACCTCAATACAATTCTCAAATACCCATCCTCCCTGCAGGAACTGTTTATATAAGTGTCACTTTCACAACTGTACACAACACATTTTCACTTGTTAATTAAACCATATTTGTGAAAACTTGTGTAGGGCTCACTTATTCTTTTTCAGGAAACGTCAGTGTGTCCAGATGGTGGGGGAGAGTGGCAGGGCAAGGGAGGGCGTGGGGAGGCCGTGTGTGGAGGCAGGGGAAAGCCTGGGGAGCAGCAACAGGGCAGAGCTGACGAGGTCAAGGGAGGTCAGTGATAACTATGTGGGGTGGAAAGGGGGAGCAGGGCAGGGGTGGGATGGCAAGGGAGCATTGCAGGGCAGGGGCAGACAAGGGTGGGCATGTGAGGTGGCAGAGAAAAGTGTGGGAAGCAGGGCAGGCGCTACAAGGGAGGGCTGGAGGTGGTAGGTCAAGCTGAGGACAAGGGATGGCCGTGTCGAGTGGCAGGGGGGAGCATGGGGAGCATAGCAAAGGAGGGTAAGGGAGCATGGTGGGGTAGGGAAAGGGAAGGAAGCAGTGTGGCCTAGTGGTGGGACCCCTGGGCCATTACTTCCCTTGCTCGCTCCCTGAACCCTTCCTCCTGCCCCACGCCAAATGGGTTTCCCAACTCCTTCACCAGCCCACACAGTGCAGGTGTCCCTTCCCTGTGGGCTACTTGACCCCGCTCTGGCCTGTGCTGTGTGGGCTCTCTGACCCTTCCCTGTGGGTTCCCCTTCCCTGACTCCCCAACCCCTTTCCCAGCCTGTACTATTTGGGCTCCCTGACCACTTCTCTTCCCCAGCTCCATCAGCTCCCCGACCCCTTCCCTGGCCCCTGCTGTGCCATGCCACGCTGCATGGACTCCTCTCCTTTCTCCCTGCTTGCTCTGCTCCTCACCTCCTTCCAGCCTCCTTTAACTCAGGCAGACTCCTCTCCCCTCTCCTCTGTTCCCTTTCTCTTCTCCCTGCATGCTCTACTCCCCATACCTTCCCTCCCCTCCCCTTCCCTTTCTCCTGGTGGGCTCCTCTCCCCACCCCCACCTCCCACCCCCGCTTCCCTGTCCCCGTGCACGGCGACTCCTCTCCCCACCCCCTTCTCTTTCCCCATGCAGCTCCTTTCTTCTCCCAAGTCCCCAACCCCCTCCCCGCCTTTCTGGTCTTTCCCCATGCGTGGCGATTCCTTCCCTCCCCGCAACCCCTTTCTCCCTTCCCTGTCCTCGCGTGCACCAGCAGCCCCTCCCTCTCCCCAATCCCCTCCCTTCCCTTCCCCACATGCACCAGCAGCTCCTGTCCCCGGTCGGCCCCCCTTCCCTGTCCCTGAGTGCAGCAAATTCTTTCCTTCCCCCACTTCCTTGTCCTTGCGCGGCTCCTTCCCTTTCCCTGTGCGCAGCAATTCTTCCCTCTCCTCAACCCCCACCCCCCCATCCCTGCGCGTGCCAGAAGCCCCTGACCCTCCCTCTCCCCAATTCCCACCCTCTTTCCCTGTCCTCACGCGCATGTCTCCTGTCCTCCCCCCTCCATTCCTTCGCAGAGGTTACTCCTCCTCTCCGTCTCCCAACCTTTTCCCTGTTGGGGCTCCCCTTCTGTGTCTGCATGCCACGGGGGCTGCCCGATCCCTTCACCACCCCGCACCCGCCCAAAAGGGGCTGAGTCAAGCCCCTGAAGGCAGCTGTCCGGCCAGGCCAGTCCTGCACTGTGGCTCGGAGCAGGGTGGGAGATTTAAAAGGGCCCCGGCTGCTACAGCTCCCAGGCTCCTGCAGCAGCACTCCACGGGCCGGATGAAAACCCTTAGCAGGCTGAAGTCCAGCCCATGGGCCGCAGGTTGGACAAGCCTGGCCCAGAGCCTCTCCCTAACCATGTAGGGTGCTGCTGCTGCTGGGGGAGTTGATGGGGGAGTGTGGGACATGGGCCTACAGACTGGCCCACAGTACGCTGCCACTGAGGAAGGGGCACCAAGGTAAGTATGCCCCCTGGATGCCAGAGACCCCACTCTCCTGCTCTCAGGCTGGCCTGGAGCCCAACAAAAATCTTATAGCTCTAGGCCTACAAGTGCATTAGTCCATCCTTGGGGGCCACGGAGTTCTGCATTTGCTGAACCTCCAATGTTAGGATCCATCAGATCTTGGGTCACCATTAAATCAACAACTGGGAAACACACTTCCCCCAAACAAGTGGAAGATAGAGAAGCGTGGGCAGTGAGGCTAGCTGGCCGCAGTAAAGCCCATGGGAAGCTCAGGAAAGCCCTAGTGCAGTGGTTCCCAACTTTTTCAGTAACATGGCACACTTCAAGGAGACAATTACATGGTACACCCACTTTTTTAACTGAATTGATTACTCATAAACATCATATTTACTTACATTTATTATGGTTATGGTCTTACTAGAAAGGTTTGCAACCTCATGCATACAACAAGCTAAAGCTGGATCAAATGCATTGATGTTTCGAATCCACTGGCAAAAATACACGCCATCTCAATTTTTCCCTGTGGCCACCTGCATTTAGAATGCTCACGTTTTAGAATCGAAAGATTGATACCTCCCTTTTAATTTGATGACTAATTTTTACAAGTTTTATGAGTTGTAATTTTGGTTGGCTAGAATATTGTTTAAGATGAAACAATTTTTGTTTTACATTGATTTTCGTTTGTTCTGTACAAAATATCACAGCACACTTGGACAGTTCTCAGGGCACACCCTAGGGGAACCTTCCCCCATTTCATTATACTATTGTCTCCTCTCCCCCTTTCCCACCCATATCCTTTCTACCCCTCTTTTCCCTTCCCTTTCTAACTTCTCTCCCCATCTCCCCCTCTTCTTCCTCCTCCCTTCCCTTGTCTTTTTCCTTCCCTCCCTCCTCATTCCCACGCCTTTTCTCTAAGAAGAATTTGAAATGCGCATCCTTCAAGCTGATTGGCGAACGCTTTTGAGAGGCCTGACCAATCACAACTGCGTCTTCCCCTGGAGAGGCGTGACCGCAGCCAATGTCTGGGGCGCATGCGGAGATGGGGAGGAGAGTCCAGCAGCCAATCAGGAAAGGGACGGGGCGGAGTCACACGCTCCCTGCGGGAAGGAGAACCGGGAGGTTGGAGCCCCATCAGAACGCCAGCCAATGGGTGGCTGGGAGCGGAGGGGGCACTGCCCTCCCTGCACTGGGGCGGAGTTAAGGAGGCCATCCAGCCAATGGACGATGCGGAAGCGGTGAGGGGCGTGTTCCTGGGCTGGGCTTCAGCCAATGGGTGGAGAAGGGGCGTGTCCGGCCTTCCAGAGAGTTCGAAGCGGCGAAGGGTGGAAGCAGCTGGGGAGTAGGTGAGTTACTGGGGGGGGAGGGTCCCCGGACGCCTGGGTCCCCTATCTGTGTTCCCCCCCTTGCGCCCCCCCGCTGGACGCTTGGGTCCTTCCCGTCGGGTACTCCCTTTCTCAGAGGCCTGGCTCTCTCCCCCGCCTCCGGCATCTGCTGTCCCCGGGTACCCCCTTTCCCGGACGCCCGGGTCCCTTCCCTCTCCGGTATCTGCTGTCCCCGGGTACCCCCTTTCCCGGACGCCCGGGCCCCTTCCCTCTCCGGTATCTGCTGTCTCCGGGTACCCCCTTCTCGAATGCCTGGGTCCCTTCCCTTTTGGAGCCCTGGGGTCACCCCTCCACCTCCCCTTGCTGGATTTACATCCTTCTCGGACGCCTGGGTCCTTTTCCCACCCCAGGGACTGACTAACGTATTTGTCCTCGCTGGGAGATCAAGAGACTACCGCCCCTCTGCCTCCCCCCGCCCCCTTTCCCGGATGCCTGGGTCCTTTCCCCACTCTATGGATCGATGCCCTCCAGGGGAAAATCCCAGACAGCCCCCTGGTTGCCTGGGTTACTCCCGCACCCCAGGGATCGATTGCGCAGTCCCTAGATGCCTGATATGCACTGCACCGCACCCCACCCCACCCCCGAGTCCAGATGCCTCCCACTCCAGGATGTAAGGTCAGGGCTATATACACTGTGTCTACACACACCCCATGCTAAGGGTGTCTGGGAGAACTAGGGCAGCCCCACCCTGCCCCAGGTGCTTCAGGGTGGAGTGCCATCATCCCCCTTGGTGCCCTGAGCAGGGAGATCAGTGACCAAATGGGCCATGGGGACCAAGCACCCCATTCACCCTCTCAGGGATGTGGCGGGCTGGTGCGGTACATAGAAGATTCGTTCTCCAGCAGTGCCCCCAACCACAAGTCCTCTGATGCTCAGGCTCATCCCTGACAGTGACCCATGGGCTTTCCACCTGATGGGCAGTGAGTGTTTTGTAGAGCCCGCCTTCCTTGGAAAATTAGCTGGAGTTCATTAACTTCCCTTGAAGTTGATAGCCCTGGAGCTGGAGATCTTTCATTCATCCACAGAAATGGTACAGTATAACTGGCACCATTCCCACACCATCCTGCTAGCATCTCAGCCAGGATCTAGGGCCTATCATACCCTTGGTCTCTCCTTTGAGAGAGCCCCTTCAAAATACTTTTATACTGTGTTGTCACTTGCTAGTTTCTAGTGGCATAGTACTTGGTCTGGGCACAGAACTGCCCTCACTTTATTAAAGGTTCAAGTTTAAAGAGGTTTAATTAATCCACTGTAACTGTGGGAGAACTCTCTTATTTTGGTTTAGCATCTGTTGGTTGATTTACATGGGTGAGTTAAATGGATGTACCCAGTTTCAAACCTATATAAGCGTGAGGGGTTTGTGCCAACCCCCTTGGGTGTAAAGCACCATTTAACTGGAGCAAAAGATGTTTGGGAGTGGACAGGCATCAGGTCGGAGGTGATGCTCAAGCTAACTGCACGGTGAAGTCAAGCCCATAAACTCTCCTGAAGTGGTATGGGAGGCAAAGGCCTAGCTCCAAATCCTGGCCTGGTTAAACAAACTCTTGTGAGCTGCCAGGCCCACTCCACTAGCTTGCTGCAAGCATTAGGGGTTTCCAGTATGGAGAAAGGGGTGTTCTGTTCTAGTTAGGTTCTTATGTGGCCTCAGGATCAGAGGTTTGGAGCACCTAGTGGCAGGGCTATTCGATCTCCTAAGACAGTGGTTCTCTATCAGTGTCGGGACACATTACTGTGTCGCCGCACACTAGTAAATGTGCACCAGGGAGATGACTGGATTTGGCTTGGGGGGTGGGATGGAGTGTCCACCAAGTGTGTCATGACCTGCAAAAGGTTGAGAACCGCTGTCATAAGAGATTTGAGGAAATTTGGCATTTTCTTGAAAAACCCCAATCCCGTGAGTTGAAGGTGCCTTTCCCAGCAGCAGCTGCAACACCTTCAGCTTTCCTTTTAATAACTGTTTCCAGCCCTTGAAGTTGCAAAGAAAAACCATCCAACCAGGCACAAAGCAGCCCAGGGTATATGAATCTTCAGAAAGACATCTCCCTACTGTGGCTAGGAGCTGTGCTGGCCCTGTAATTAACAAGAGTCTTGTCAGTTTCACAATGGCTATTGGAGCCCTGTAGAGTGATATCCATGTGCTGCTGAGGAGCTGAGAAGAGAGGACATGGGAGAAAACTCTTTCCAGCAGATGGAGGATGGTGGAGCTTTGATCTTATTAGGCCTGTCCTAGGCAGAGGCTGTTACACCCGACAGGGTCCAGGGACAGCACCCTGCTGACACTGACACAGCTGATGTTTGCCAGGCCTCTCACCAGGGTGTTAATCCTGCAGCCTCACCATCTTTCACACCTAGTCCTGGACTAGCTGGATCAACCTGTCAGGGATGAATCTTCCAACTTCTGGCCTCAGTTACTGTGGAAGGAAGTTGGTAGCCGCCACTGCAGTTCTTTGCCCTTTAGAATGGCTGTCGTTAGCAAGGGTCTAACCCTGCTCTGGATGACTTGGACGACACTGTGCCAAGCTGGTTTCAATTGGTCCAAACTAAGGTTCCGGCTGCAGCCTTTAGGATAGGAGTAGGAGCGCAGAGATGCATTATGTGGACTGGATGGCGGCAGGAAGTCAAGGGAACAGATCACGCTGGCTTCAGACCTTCCCTGTTTAAGCTCCCGGCTGTGTAATTTACACCATGCCCTCCTGTTTCTCCGGCATCCTGGGCCAGGGATCTGTAACAAGGGCACAGCGCTAGGAATCCCACAAACTCAGTCAAGCTGGGTGGAGATCTGGGAGTGGATCCAGAAGCACAGGACCTGCCACCTGCTGAGTGTCTCCTGCGAGCTACCGAGCACCCTCAGCACCTGTTGACTTTGGCAGCAGCCAAGGGTGCTTGTCCCCCATCGGGAGGCGTTTAGCACCTCATGGAATCAGGCAACAAAGTTTTCATTATTCAACCCTCTTTAGCAACATAATCGCAATGGATTCTGCCCAGGGTCGGCTGCATGGCCCCTGGGCCGCTCTGGTGTTGTCAGCACAGCTGACTTGGGCCAGCCTCCTGCTTGTAGTCAAGATGGTCCTCTTTTTTATTACCCAACCTAAGAGCCTTTTCATTTCCCTGCACTGGCAGGCTTATCAGCCCTGGTTTGCAGGGGAGGGGAGCTAGGGATGAAGAGTGGGGAGGGATTAAATAGGGGAGCGTAGGAAGGGAGAGGCATCCTTTGCTTCCACTTTATGCACCACACCCCTGGTCCCTAATGATTAAAAAGTAATTCCTGCCTGATGGCTCATGTATGATGTAAATTCAGAGGTGCCTTGTCCTAGTTCCCCACAGGCACTAGGATCCACACTGCACCCTCGCCACCAGTATTCATCTATAGACTGCAAGGCCACAAGCAGGGCTGGGGTGTAGGGGGGAAGGTAATCTGCGGTGGTGGTTCGGCTTCTGTCCTGTAGGGCTGGACCCAACTTCCTTCTCTGGGGTCATTCCGTGTGGGGTCTCTGTGCAGCTCAGGTTTGGCCCAGCTGTCTTGGAGAATCTTTTGGAGAGGAGGTAGTTTATCTTGCTGTCTGAATAAACAGAGGATTCCAGCCTGCAGTGCTTTTAATCATGGCGCTAACACTGGAATCCCATTTGGGGATATGTTCCATGGCTGGGCCAATAGCCTCAGACTTGGGAGTCCTGGATTCAAATCCCAGCTTTGCCACAGAGTTCCTGTGTGATCGTAGCTGCTCTGTGCCTCAGTTTGCCCATCAGTACAATGGGGATAATAGCCCTGCCCTGCTCCACAGGGGTGTTCTAGGGATAAATATGGTTTTTTGAGGCGCTCCAATTCTGCAGTGAGGGGTGCCATACAAGTATCCTAGTCTGCCATCTCAGGGCCAGGGGCTTGTCAGAATGGGTGCAGCAGCCTAGGGACCTGGTGGCTGGCGTTGGAGTGGTGGGAGGGACCTGTTTGAACCTGCTTCATCCTCCTCCACCAGTGCATCCGAGGGGAAAGATGGTGAAAGAAACGGGCTACTATGACTTGCTGGGCGTCAGGCCTGGCGCCACGTTGGACGAGATCAAGCGAGCGTATCGGCGGCTGGCACTGAAATACCATCCTGACAAGAACCCTGGTGAAGGAGAGCGGGTAGGTAGAGAAGGCAGCCAGCCCTCTGTGGTGGGAACAAGCCAGCTGCTGAGACATGGCTCCTCTAACCCTCTCTCTTTCCCCAGTTCAAGCAGATCGCACATGCCTATGAGGTGCTGTCAGACAACCACAAGAGGGCGCTGTATGACCGGGGTGGGGAGCGAGCCATGAAAGAAGGTGGCATGGGTGGCCGAGGTGGATTTGGTTCCCCAATGGATATATTCGACATGTTCTTCGGAGGAGGCGTGCGGATGCCTGGTGGGCCCGAGAGGAGAGGTACCTGCGATGGGTTCTGGGGTTAGAGGGGTTCGTGCTGATTGCCTGGGATGGGCTCATGCATTGGAGAACAGGGTTTAGCTCAGAGCTTTGCCTGAGCTGGGAGGGACAGATGTTCAGAGGGGTCAGTGGGTGTCTGGTTCTGGGAGTGTGCAAGTGACCGAGACCCCCACAGGCCCAGGATCTGCATCAAGTGACTGCATTGATGGCATGGATTTTCCCTGCCCAAGGCAAGCTAGGGAAAGAACAGTGAGTTCAGATTCATTCTGGGGACAGGGGTGTCTTATCCGGTTATGACTCCCCACAGCCACCTGGGGTTTTGAAAGCCTGGAGGATGGATTCCCAAAAAATGGCCATGGCGCCTAGGATTTGCTGAGGCCTGCCCTACAGGGTACTGTGTTGCCAGGGGTTCCCCTTTCCCAAATGAGGTCCTAAGCCCTCGTATTCATTAGAGACCACTAACCAGGAGCTGAGGGGAGTTAACCCTGGGCTGATGTCCAAATTCACACTCAGATAATTATAGCCTCTCTCAATTAACTACAGGGTGTGAAGGAAAAGGGGCAGTTCTGTATTAATAGAGGATATTGTGTGACCTGCCCATGGGAAATGATTACTGTATGACTGTATAGGTATGGTTAATGTGTGCATAGGTGGTTCAGCTTAATAGCAGGGTTGTTGGGAACCATGCTGGAAGGTGACAGGTTCCAGATCCACCCCTGCCCAGTAGGCCAGAAAGTGAAAAAACAAAACCCAGGCTTGTAGTTGGGAAGATGCACGAGTTACCCCCTGTCTCGCGAAGGCTGGGAACTGACATCAGTGCACAAATAAAAGGTCTTTCTCTAGTGTCTAGAGAGCACGGCATGTTGCTGTTTGGAGAACAGGCTGAGATAAAGACAAAGACTGAAATATCTGGGCTTTCTTCCGTTTCTAGGGGATGGTAAGCCTTGGAGAAAGAGGGATCTGGAGAGTGGGTTAAAATCCTCTGTCTCTTACATGTTGCTGTTAAGACTGAGCAATACTTTAAGAAAATTGTCTGGTCTCTGTATTGACCGTGGGTCATGGCTCCCAAGGAGAAGAATTGCAGGGACCAAATCCAATCACACCTGCTGTCAGGGTTGGTCACGGTGCTGTTCCTCTTGTACCAGGTGCAGAGGTGGGAGAGCTGTGGCACCTGTAACGGTGCACTTAGAGAGACTGAAAAGTGTCCCTGGCACAGATAGCCCTGTCGTTCTGATACTAACTTGTTGCATGACGTTGTATAGCTGCTAAACTGCCTCCATGTTCCATCTCCAGAGGTGGCTTCCTTTTAAATGATCCATGTGCAGCATTTCTCTTTGCTGTTGAAAAGCTGCTAATTTCCACCCTAGAGGTGGCTGCATTTTGGGGTTGGACAAAACAATCCCTGTATGTATTTAGCTTGTAAAGCTTTTTCTCAGGCACTTTATTGATGTAAGACTGCTGTCCCCGTGGGGCATGAGGACTGGAGGAGCAGGGAGAGGATCTTGGTTTTCTTGATCTGAGTCTGATTTCTCTCTGTCCTGTGATCAGGCAAGACAGTGGTGCATCCACTCTCTGTGTCCCTGGAGGATCTG
This sequence comes from Pelusios castaneus, assembly GCA_007922175.1. Lineage (NCBI taxonomy): Eukaryota > Metazoa > Chordata > Testudines > Pelomedusidae > Pelusios > Pelusios castaneus. Next base: position 945,305 of record ML685904.1, read on the forward strand.
TACAATGGCGCCACCCGGAAGCTGTCCCTGCAGAAGAATGTCATCTGCAGCAAGTGCAATGGTGAGCGAGCCACGGGCTCTGTCTCGGGGGCTGTACGGGAGTTCCAGGCCCTGCATCTTATTTAAGTGGGGTGGGACGCACAGCTCTGCCCCTCCAGGCTCCAGCCAGTGAGGAACAGAAGGGGCAGAGCCTGATGGGACTTCCTTTTTCCCATGTGCATTTCAAAGCTCCCTGTGGCCCAGCAGGGTGAGTGACCCTGATTTGGGCGTTGGGCTGTACTGGTGGGCAGGGGGCTAAAGAGCGAGACACTGCTCAAGTGCAGTCTGCCTGGGCTGCTTCTCACTAGGGCTTGCCATCAGATTATGGAACCTGCCGTGCAGGTATGGAGAGGAAACAAGGGCTGGGAGCCAAGACACAGGTTCTGCTCCAGGAGGGGACTGGAGTCTAGCGATTACAGCAGGGAGGGTTGGGAGCCAGGGTTCCTCAGCTCTTCTCTTGGGTCTGGGAAGGAGTAGGGACTAGTGGTTAGAGCAGGGGACTGGGAGTCTCTGTCCCCCGCTCTACCTGACTGTCCCTGTGGGCAGCTCACAAATGGGAAACGGCGAGAAGGATTTTGCACCACCCCTTCGCTAGGCCCTGTCCCACCCAGGGACCCACAGGCCTGCGCTGACGCCCCCTGTCTTCTCTCTCGTCCCTTTGTCCACAGGCTGCGGGGTGCGGGATGGTGTCGACAGCAGGTGCCCCAAGTGCCACGGCACCGGCAGGGAGTTCCACGTCCATCAGGTGGGACCCAGCATGATCCAGCAGATCCAAACCATGTGCTCGCAGTGCCAAGGCCAGGGCGAGTGGGTCCGGCCCCTAGATCGCTGCCTCACCTGCAACGGCAGGAGAGTGGTGCGGGAGAAGAAGATCCTCAATGTCCACCTGGACAAAGGTGAGAACAGGGCACTGCCTGGATCCTGATATTTCGAGTCAGGGGAACCCAGGCATTAGCAACTGGGGAGCCAGAACTGCTTGTTTCTGTTCCTGCATCTGCAAGGCAGCCTGGTCTTATGGCTATAGCAAAGGACTCTGGGAGCCAATGATGGAGATTCCACAACCTCCCTCGGCAATTTATTCCAGTGCTTAACTCCCCTGATGTCCAACCTAAATTGCCCTGGCTGCAATTTTAGCCCATTGCTACTTCTCCTATCCTCAGAGGTTAAGAACAATAATTTTTCTCCCTCCTCACTGTCCTTGTAACAACTTCTTATGTACTTGAAAACTCTTCTCCTGTCCCCGCTCAGCAATCTCTTCTCCAGAATAAACAAACCTAATATTTCCAGTCTTCCCTCACGGGTCACGTTTTCTAGACTTTTCATCACTTTTTTGCTTTTCTTTAGACTTCCTCCAATTTTTCCACTTCTACCCTGAAAAGTGGTGCCCAGAACTGGACGCAGTACTCCAATTGAGGCCTAATTAGCATGGAGTAGAGCAGAAAAATTACTTTTCATGTCTTGTTTACCGTACTCCTGCTAATACATCCCAGAATGATGTATACTTTTTTTTGCAACAATGCTATGCTTGACTCATATTTACTATTTGATCCACTCTGACCCCCCCCCCAGATCCCTTTCTGCGGTACTCTCTCCTCAGGAGTCATTTCCCAATTCATACGTGTGCAAAGGAGGAGTGCTTTGCATTTGTCCTGCAAAATCGAATTTCATCTTACTTCCTTCAGGCTATTTCTCCAGCTTGTCCAGATCATTTTGAATTTTAATCCTAGCCTCCAAAACGCTTGCAACCCCTCCCAGCTTGGTGTCATCCTCCAGCATATTCTCTGCCATTATCTAAACCATTGATGAAGATATAGAACAGAACCAGACCCAGAACTGATCCCTGCAGGACCCCACTGAATATCCCCTTCCAGCTTGACTATGAACCACTGTTAACTACTCTCTGGGAACAGTTTTCCAGCCACTTATGCGCTCACCTTAAAGTAGCTCCATCTAGGTTGTATTTCCCTACTTTGTTTATGAGAAGGTCATGCTAGACCAGGGATCTCAAACCCAAATCACCACGAGGGCCACATGGAGATTAAGATATTGGCCCGAGGGCCGCTTCACTGAAACCTTTTCATACAGTGATACAAAAGTATAATCAAAAATGGGAAAAAATGAAGAGTAATACAGTATGCTATTAAAAGATGGCGGTATCATCAGAAAGACAAAGGGTAAGCAAATAAACACACTATAAATTATAATTATTTTGCAAATTCCGGGTGTCGTTGCAGAATTAATTCTGTGGACAAGTGTTTGAGACCCCTGTGCTAGACGGTATCAGAAACTTTGCTAAAGTCAAGACATCACTTCCCCTCATCCACAAGGCTTGTTACCCTGTCAGAGAAAGCTAGCTGGTTTGGCATGATTTGTCCTGTCTGTTACTTACCGCCTAATTATCTTTTAGGTGTTGGCAAATATATAAAATTCTCACATCAAATAAGTTAATTTAGTGCAAGTTGATAACTTAATTGGTTAATAACACAGTGAAAGCATGCTGATTGGGTATAACCTAGATTAGTTAGTAATTAAATTACACTTAAGTGTTTTTAATATCATGTGCTGCAATCAGTCACATATGACACATTAAAGAGCCATTGTGGCTCACGAGATGCAGTCTGATTATCCCTCATCTGCTGCATCAGACCTTTGGTTCCCATGGTTTTCACACCTCCCTAAATTCCTCTTGTAATCTGAGGCCTGTATGGGAGTACCCTTCCCGCCCTGTCCTGTTGTTTGGCTGTGAATCAGCCACTGTGTTCCTCCCCACATGGGGCTGTATCTCAGTGCTGGGTGAACGCTCACTCAGCTGATATGTTCTAACCCAGAGGTGGCAGCATTCCTGCACTGGTTGAAGTCATTTTTGTGTCTGTAATGTGAATATCAAAGAGATAGGTGCCTTTACATATAGCCTGCGAGGTGATCTAGAGCGCCGGGTCATCAGTGTTGATTTTGCAGGCATGCAGGACGGGCAGAAGATCACATTCCACGAAGAAGGAGACCAGGTGCCTGGCCTAGAGCCTGGGGACATAGTCATTGTCCTGGATCAAAAGGAGCATCCTGTGTTCAAGCGTATCGGCAACAACCTGATTGTCAGAAAGGAAATCAGCATAGTGGATGCTCTCTGCGGCTGCAAGCAGGTCATCCGCACACTGGACAACAGGACCCTGCTCGTCTCCTCACAGCGAGGTGAACTGGCAGGCTGGAGTAGTCGGGACTCCTGGGTTCTGTTCCTGGGAGGGGAATGGTTAGGGCAGGGGAAGGACGCAACACCAGGACTCCTGGGTTCTGTTCCCACCTCTGCCTTTGACCTGCTATGTGAGCATTGGTAAGCCACTTCCCTGCTCTGTGCCTCAGTTTCCCTACCTGTAGCATGGGGTGATGCCTGCCTTCTCTGGAGAGATCTGACCTCTCTAATTGTGTGCCCATCACCGTGGCATCTGGTCACATGACTCGGGTTAAGGGCAGCTACGTGGAATCAAGAATATTCCCCAGAGCTGTGCAAGGCTGCAGGCATGTGGGTTTCCAAACCGGTGTCCTGCACGGGGTCTGAAACAGCCTGGCTTTCTTTAATCCAACCACTTAGGTGACGTCATCCGGCCGGGGTCTGTGAAGTGCATTCCCAATGAGGGCATGCCCGTCTACAGGAACCCCACCCAGAAGGGCCAGCTCATCCTACATTTCCAGGTGAGGAACCTTGCCAGCTCGAGTGGGGGAGGCACCTTCCAAGGGACCCAGCCCGGACACCATGGGGCTGATGCTCAATTGATGTCTGGGGCTCTATCCCCATTGATGGCACTAATCAGGTTCAGGCCAGCTGAGGACACCGTCCATCCCTGAACTCTGTAGCAATGAAATGACTGACTGCCGCAAAGAGACACCCAGTAAACCCCATCCAGGTCAATCCTGCACCTAGCAACAGAGCCAGTTGGGAGCTGAGATGTAGGAGATCAGGGATCTGTTCCCAGAGCTGCTGCTGGGTGACAATGGACAAGTTGTGTCCTCCCTTCCTGCCTCAGTTTGCCAGTCTGCAACATGCAGCTCAGTGATTCTCAACTTCTTGTGATTGTGACGCACTTGGTGGTGTGTTGCAACCCTACAGGACACACCAGCACAGTCCCACCCCTCCCAGGCTGTATCCAACCATCTCCCCAGGTCTCCGCGATGCTGTGTAGCAACACAGTAATATGTCCTGACACAGTAGTTGAGAACCACTGATACAACTAATAAATAATACCTGAGTGGCAGGGATTGATCTGTGGTTTGCAAATGACTCCGAGACCCTTAGATGGCAGCTGCAATAGCAAAGCCCATTGTTTAAATCCAGCAGAGTCCTGTGGCACTTTTATAAATCTGTTAGTCTTTAAAAATGCCACAGGACTCTGTTGTTTTTCTGTAGTAGACTAACACGGCTCCCCCTTGGAACTTGTTTAAATCCAGAAGCTGAGTCTCTCTAGACCAGGGGTTCTCAATGTCGTGACACATTACTCTCTTGCCACACGGTGGTAAGTGTGTAGCGGAGAACCAGGAAAATGGCTGGATTTGGCCTGGGGTGGGTGGGCTGGTGTGTCCTTGTAGAGTCGTGTGTCATGACCCGCCAAAGGTTGAGAACCTCTGCCCTAGACCACTGGGTTCAGTTCCCCTTCCTAGCTTCGATAGTTTAAGTATCCGCAGCCCTCGCACTGGTCTGTGTGTAAATGATTAGCCCCTCCCTATGTGGTTCTGGCAACCGGAGCCACACCTGGAAGGGGGCATCCGTTCTTAGCATCTCAGGGGAATGAGGAGGTGGCCCAGTTAGCGGGGAGATGTGATCGAGGATGGAAGTAGCTGCAATGTCTCGTGACCAGTGAGGGTGGTTGGCAGTAGCCCCTGGTGACTCTGTCTTCCCCTACTGCCTGGCTCACAGGAGAGGCTTATGAGTCCTCTGCTGCCTCCGGCGACTAGACCTCAGTGCTCTGGTGTGGTGGTAGCAGCCTCTGTTTTTAGGAAGACACATCCTGGGTTCAGTCCATGGACTCATTTATGGCGTCATTTCCATCTGGAGGGAGGATTGTTTAGGATGGAGCTGCTGGGTGTTGGGCTGATGTTGATGGCAGATCTTCCTGTTAAGGCTCTTTCCACCCTCCCTGGAGACAGGCTATAATAGGTCTGCACCCTTGTCTCTCCATCCTGGATGTCCTTCCACATCTTGCTTTCCCTCCCCCAGGTGAGATTCCCAGAGCCAGGTTGGCTTCCCCCTGACCGTCTCCGTCAGCTCCGAGCTTTCTTCCCACCCCAGGAAGAGGTCATGGCCACAGAGGACATGCAGGAGGTGGAACTGAGCGACTGCTTCCCTCAGGGGGGGCACTGGTGGCACCCCCACGCCGGTGAGGCCTACCATGAAGACCACTTCGAGGAGGCCTTCCGCCCGCATGTCCAGTGCCAAACATCATAGCCACACAGACTACCTCCTCTCTCCCTTTTCCTGGAGCTGGGAGGGAACGCAAGGGTGGGACAAAGAGGGTGGTTGGGGCAGTCGTGCGGTTCAGGGAGGTGAATAGTTAACGTGGCTACCGGTCCATTTCGGCGGAACTAGCATAGTTTCGGCCTAGCTCAGCCGTTCCCCTGGTAGGTGCCACGGAGCCCCTGTGGCAGGAGGAAATTCTGTGCTACACACCACAGGCCCAGGGGAGTTCCCTGCAGCCCCTGCAACCCATCAGCATGTGCTCAAGAGAGACGGAGCTGGGTACAGGCTTAAGATCCAGGGATGTGAAATGGGGAACGGACAGCATCCAGCTAACAGTAGCTGCTGCCTTGTAAGGCCGTAGTCTTGTTTATGGATCTCTGGACACAGTGTGTCAGGATCAGTGGCTACAGGCGATCGTACTCTGGGCCTGACTTTCACTCAGGCTGAGGCCCCTTTCCACCCCACTAATGAGGCCTCAGAGTGGGGATAACTGTCCCTCCATGCTCACCGGGAGTCCCCATTTGTGCTGCTGGAGTGGCATAAAAAACCTTGGTGTCATCAAGAGTCAGGTTCTTGGGTGTAAGGCCCCTTTCAGATGCTCCATTCAGACCCATGGAATTGACCGGCTTCGGTCCCGTGCCGTTTTTGCAATGACGCTTCATGCAATTTCGCAACCTTCCTGGGGTTTTGCTTCTTCTTCTGCTTTGGTGGACTGTCCAGCTTTCCCTGCCTGAGCTGCAGGGACACGCGCGCTCACTTTAGAGAGCTGCTTTTGCACATTTTAGCAAAAAGGGTCATTTTCCCAGGGAGGGAATAACAGGGACTTACAATACAAAGCAGCTTTTCCTCCGCTTGGGAAAATGCCAGCAGCTTCACAAAAACGTTTCCACCCACCTGGGTTTTTTGTTGATTCATGTATCCTTACTGAGTGGCAGAATGGGGAAAGCCTCGGATTCGAAGGGGTCAGCAGCACTTAGCTACAAATGATCCCAATCCTGCAATGGGAGCCATGCAGCTGCCCCGGTTGAAGTCAGATCTGGGGGTCAAGATCTTTTATCAGGAGCTTGGGTCTGTTTCACAGATCTCTATTTCTGATCTTGTCAGTAGAACTGAAATCCCAGCCTTGATTCCCAGTTCCCTTGCCCTGGGGTCGTTTACATCCGTGAGTGGTGTAGTGGTCCCAAAACTTACGTTGCATTCCCCTTGTCCCTCTCTGTGCCTCCACCCAGCGGGCTTAGGGCTGGGGCCGTAGCTGGAAGCTACGGTGTGGGGCTGGGTGTCAAGTCATGGCTGAGCGTGGGGCTGTAGCAGAGCTTGGCGCTTCTTCCCTGACCCTGCCCTGCCTCCCCCCAGACATTCCTTCCTACCTTCTGGACCCACAGTTGGGGTCCTGTGGCATAGTGTGCAAAAAGCTACCAAATCAGAGCCAGTGTAAATGAGTGTGCCGGGTTTAGGGATTATAGCTCCACCTACTGATAGTCCCAGGATAAAGCCTGACTCTGCTGTTTCCTTCATGGTCACACAGTTGCATTTTCTTTTAACTGGGTGGAAAGGGCTCTCGGTGCCTCCTTGTTTTGATCCCCTTCCGTTCTGGTCTGCCGGGGTCATGGTGCTGCTTCCGCCCCACAGGAGTGGTTGATTGCAGATCTGCTCTGCCTCTCACAGTACCCAAAGGCACTGCCAATCGATGCGGAAGCAGATTTGTTAGGCGGTGGTTAAGGAATGGGTCAGGAGCCCTCTGATGATCATGGGCTGAGAGAGGAGTCGGGTAGATGTGTTTGAGAGGCTCAGTGGTGCCTGGTAGCAGAATGCAGGAGTGTATGGTTGAGTAGTTAGAGCAGGCAATTGGGCGGCAGAAAAGGCAGCTTCTGTTCCCACCTGTACCACTGCACCTTTGGCAAGGCTCTGCCTCAGTTTCCCCAGCTGTAAATTGGAGATCATGCCTCTATCACAGGGGTGAACTGGGAGACTTCTTGCCATCCTTTAGCAGCTGGAGTGAAACAGCCTCCTGAACCCTGCCTGGTTCACAGTACAGAACTCTGGGCTTTCTGCACACCCCTGAGACTGGCCCGTCCTGCTCTCACAGCTGATCAGCAAAGAGGTGGGTTTGCAAGACTCTTCTTCCTCCCAAAGTCACACCCAACCCTGGAGCTGCCAGAGTCCCTGCAGCAGACGGATTGGAAGTGAGTAGACTGCTTTGGGAGAAGAAGAGCTGTGGGCTAGGTCTTCCGGAGCAGCTGATAATGGACAGTTGCCTGTTGCTGGCAAGTGGGGGGTACAGGAGCACATGAACATAGAAGGAACCCGTCTTATGAAGACAGGAGTGCTGCGGCCACATTTTCTGCCACGTTCCGTGAAGTAGTTAGTGCTGGCCACTGTCTGAGTCAGGGTGCCAGACTAGATGAATTCTGGATCAGAGCCAGTTTGGTGGTCCTTGTGTACCATGGGGCAAGCCGAATGGGAATGCATCATCTGGGTTGAAGATTTAAACCAGTGCTTCCCAACGTGTTCCCCACGGGAGCTTTCAGAATGGCCTGCCGTTCTCCTCCTGCTGGCTGCAGAAGGAAGCCATTGCCTAAGGAGCCAGGCAGAGTGCATTTCCACAGTGCAGGCACTTTGCTGCAGCCAAGAGGATGAGAGATCAGCATTCCCTCCTCCTAGCTGAAGCAGGGAGCACAGCAAAGCGCTGTGAGTCCTTGCTGGAGCCAGCAGGAGGGGAGCTCTGATCTTCCATTCCCCTGGCCACAGAAGGAAGCCACTGCCTAGGGACCCAGGTGGAGTTCACAGGGCTACAGGATGTGTGCAGGAGGCTTGGCGGAGATGCCCCCCTCATTCCTGTTTCTGCCTGGAGCAGGAGTTTGGTGTTGATGCGGGTGGCGTGGGCATTCCTTTCTCCAGCTGGCTTCTGGTGTTTACCTCTCCCCCAGCAGCTCTGCACAGTCGTGCCCAGACCGGGGCTTCGATTCTCCCTCTGACAATCTCCCTGTCCAGTGTGTGTGAAGCTTGTAGCTCTTGAGTTGTAAGTTTCCTGCAGGGAAGGAGCAGTGACTAGTGGTTAGAACAGGGGCTGGGCTCCTGGGTCTTTACCCCAGCTCTGGAAATGGCAGATGGATGAAACCGGATAGAGTGGGGGACTGGGCTCCTATTCTAATAGGGCAGAACCAGCCGTGGTCTTGATACGCACCCCACCATTGGTGATTTCATCCCTACCTGCAGTGCACCTAGATATCCTCAGCTAGTGGCAAACCCAAATCATTGGCAAGGGGGATTCCTCCCCAGGAGGAAAATAGGATCAAGCTGGCAAGTTGCCTGATTCCACGCCCTGTGATTAGCTGGGAGATCAAAGCAAAAGGGGAAGACAGGAGGAGGGGTAGGGTCCTCTGGTGCATATCCTGGCATCAGCTTCTCCCAAGGCATTGGGGGCGGGCACTTTGTTCTCAGACCATCCAGAGGAGAAAGAGGCCAATACCACCACGCCCATTCATGGCCCTGCCTGGCTCTTTCTCAGACTGAGGATACAGGGTACAAATCTTGCTCGCTGTCTCTAGAGATCTCAGGGCAACTACTCATCCCACACCCATGGGACCCTTTGCCCCAGTTCTGGCAGCGTAAACGAGTGGGGACGATCGACACTGGGACTAAGAGCTCCGGACTGGCAGAGCAGTGGAAAAGGAGAATCGGGCCCTTCTGTTTCACTTCGTTCAGTCAGTTTCTTTCTTTACTCTAAGCCTAAATTAGGCTCCAGGGAGTAGCTGGGGTGGTAGAGGGGGGAATTTTCTTTCCTTTTTGCCCAGACAAAAAGGAACCCTTTAATTTATTTTTGAAAGTGCTTTAGCGGGCATCTCTCTTTTCTTTTGGGAAACTTTGTACATGGCATTAAAAGCAAATCCAAGTTGAACAGAGGCAGTGTCTGCTGCTTTATTTCAATCCAGCTGACTGTCAGGACGAGGCCTAAGAGCCAGGAGTCAGGAACCAAGTTGCTTGGGATCTATCCCGAGCGAGTCTGGCTTCATTTTTTTTCAACTCTGGACACTTGGGCTTGAAATTGGCCTGGGGAGTCAATCTGCAGTGACCAGACAGCAAGTGTGAAAAATCTGGACTGGAGGTGGCACTTACATAAGACAATGCCTCAAATATCGGCACTGTCCCTCTAAAATCAGGACATCTGGTTCACCTAGGTCCACCCTTCAGCAGGGAGATGCAATCAGCATGCCCTGCTTCTATACCGGCTGTATCTGCCCTATATTTGTAAGGGCTGGAATGGCTGCCCTAGTGCTGAATTCAGCTTAAAAGCATGGGCTGCCTGTTGAGAGCTGAGTTGTGACTCCCAGACTAGCCTTTCAAAGAGGTAAAGCAATGGGAGAGGACACTGTGATTGAGTCCATCCTGCCTGTGACCTTCACCAGATCTGGCATTTGCTTTGCCAGGGAAGGAGTGTGGCCCAGTGGGCAGAACAGTGGCCTGGGACTCAGGAGCCCTTGGTCTCCATCCCCCGTTATTTGCATGCCCAGTGATCCTGAGTAGAACTCTGCCTGTGCCTCAGTTTCTCCATCTGTAAAATGGGAGTGATGACAGGCCTCCAGTTTAGACAGGATTGTTGAGGATGGGCTGACAGACTTTGAAGCTCTGTTCCTTGTCCTTAGAAGTCCTATCGAGTCTGGTCTGACCTGTTGGGTGCATTTTGCTTCCCAGCTACGTTTGAAATTGCAGCTGTTGAATGACTTTTTTCCAGTCGTGGAAAAGGGGCTGGGGTGCAGATTGAATTTTTTTTTTTTAACAAAGACAGCTTTTCTCCTTAGTGTCTAGTGTTTGAGTTGAGCATTGTTAACAGGGGCTTTTAAGCCAAGAATGGGTACCAAAATCCCCGCCCTTTGCCCTCAGGTTTCCCCTGGTTCATTTCTTTGACGTCCAACCAGTTCTGCGGGCAGCCATAGTTACTTGAGTCTCACTCAATGTGAGGCTAGATTACAATAATTGAAGGCAGCATAAAGCACCCTCTACCTGTCTCATCAGTTTGAACTGTGAGCTCTTTGGGGCAGGAACTGCCTCTGACTATATATGTGTACAGCACCTGGCACTCTGGGGGACCCTCAGTGCTCCCACCATGCACAGAAAAGAAGCACTTACATCATAAACATCCTGTGTCTTATACACTGCCATGCTAGTCAGCTGTGAGGATTTACACTCCACGTAGTAAATCTGGCTGTCTGAGGTTGCCGTTTCCCCAGAGCTCTTAGGAATCTTTCACTCAGGAAAGATTTGTAAGAGGGAGCCAGAGCTGTAATTTAGGAAAATGGACTAAAGGAGGTAAATCTTCCCTGCTTCCCAGCGTAATCAACAACCAGGACGAGGTGGTGCAGATGGATGAAGTGTCGGAAAGCAGCGGTGGGGGTGGGGAAGAAAGAGGATTTAGACTGCAGGAGGAGGTAGAAAAAGGGAAAATGTTTTACTGCTGTTAATTCTCAAGTGGGTTAACAGGAGTGTCATTTGTAAGAGCTGGTAATTGTCCTGCTCTGCTCAGCACTGGTAAGGACTCTGCTAGAGGATTGAGTCCAAGAAAGATGGGAGTGAATTGAAGAGAATCCAGAGAGCAGCAACAAGAGTAAGTGGTTTAGGAAGCAGGACTTGTGAGGATAGGGCTGGGGGCCGGGTCATTTCTCAGCTAGGGCAGAGAAGGCTGGGGAGGGACGGGATACATCTAATGCCATGACCCCCAAGAGCAGGAAAAGAAATGGGCTCAATTTGTGGCAAGGGAGGTTGAGGTAGGAGATTAGGAAAATCTTTCCAACTCTAATGTTGGGAACAGGTAACCAAGGCGGCGTGGAGGGGAGTGAAGTTCCATCGCTGGAGGTTTTTAAGAAAAGGCTGGGCAAATACCTGCATGGATGGCCTAATGTTTCTTTGCTCCTGCCTCACTTTGGGGGTGGGGTCATACTAGGTGACCTCTTGAGAGCCCCTTCCAGCTCTGGGTTTTTATTATTAGGCAGAGCACCAGCACATCACATCTCTCTGTACGTCAGTTTCCCCATCTGTGCCAGACTTCTTTGTTCTCTGGGTTTGCAGACTTCAGGGCCCTTCTACTCAACCCCCAGGTCAGTGAGCTCAATGGGAGGTCAAACCAGTCCCACACAGAGTCTCCCATTGTCCTGTGGTGACCCTCTAGGCTAGGGTTTGCTGTAGCCTGTCTTGTTGACAGCCCCTGCCTTCCTTTTGTTTCAGAAGTGGAGTGAACCCTGGAGAGTCCCTCAATAAGGGTTATGTTGGTCCATCACAGAGCTGCCCTACATCTGAAACAATAGGGTTTTATTTACCCTCATCATCGTTATTTGCAGCTAATTAAATAAGACGCACACCTGCCTACAGCAGAGGGCAGGATAAATACAAGGTGGCGGTGATATCTACATGCATGCACCCCCACCCCTGGAAATGAGTCAGTGCCATTAGCCTCGTTTCACAGATGGGGAAACTGAGGCACAAAATGATGCGGCTTGCCTTATGGTCACACACTAAATCAGTGACAACTGCAGGAGTGGAACCCAGGTGTTCTGACGCTCAGGCCCCCCAATCTAACCCTTTGGCATTCTTCTTTGCTCTAGGAAATATGTAATAGCCCCAACTAATCTGAAATCCCAGTGCTGGGGGCAGATTTTGCAGCTGCCCACGCATTGCGTTGGTTGGGTGGCGTGCGTTGCAGCAGCCACGGCCAGCAGAGGACAGCATTGCCTCAGCAAAGCTAACTTGCTGGCACCGAGGCTGGGCCTTCAGCTTTGTTTCCCCCTTGTTTTGCTGGGTGGCTGGAGACAAAGGGGTGACAGGGCACTGGGGCCTGTGGCCACACCATTGCCTAGCCAATGCCCCCACCCCATCCTGAGCCCTGTGTGAGGTGGAGCACCCTGAAAAGCTCTGTGTGGCAGGAAGCAGCATTTGGCACCCATTCAGTCCCTTTTTTGGGGGGCAGGCCTATCTGCACCCCAATAACAGCCACGGGGGGTGTTTTGCAGCCACACATCCACTAAGCCCTGGTGGGGGAAGCGCTGTTTTATACACATGCATTCAGAGAACCTCCCCACATGTGGGGTGTTTTGCAGGCTTTTGTGCCATGGGGCAGTGACATGGAAGTGTGGAAATGTCAGGCTTCAAGCTGTCATCAAGGCTGCCCCCCGGCTCTTAAGCCGGGCCAAGTGGCCCCCCCCCCCCCAAATCCTTGGTCTTAGCACATGTTGTGCCCAGCTGGTCTTTAAAAAAAATATCCCACCAGCGATGGGCAGGTCCCAGCCGCCTACTCTGGAATGTAATGTCCAAGGGCAGGATTTTTTCCTAATGTGTCTGTTCTGGGGATTTAGGCTTCTTGGTGCCTGTATGGCCGTCAGTGAACACAGTGACGGCCGGTACTTCTTGCTCATGTGTACATTATTAAAAAGGTGTAAGACGAAGACAAAGATGAGACGGCCCCTGCACCCCAGCTTCTCCCTGCTGTTACTACACTGGCTTGTCACCATTGTAGTCTTCATTTCGAAGCTGGCCTAGTCAACAAGGAGGACTGAGGTTGCTGGAAGTGGCCCAATTATCCAGCGATCGTTCGTCAGCTGTGCTTTGGGCTTGATGGAGCAAGGGAGTAGGTGCTGTGTTGAGGGGGACGCTGGTGTCATGGTGGGGAGAGGCCAGATTGTGGGGCAGAGGGCGTGGGAGCTCAGGACTAGCCTAGCGGGATGGGGTGGGGTTCAGGTTTGAGTTTTGGGGGCTGACGGGAGGGATGGAGCAACAGTGGCTAGTCCCCAGGCTTGCCAGGTGCACAGTGGGCGAGTGCAGCATATGATTGCTAGCACTCTGGGCCTAGCACCACATGGCAGCTGTGGGGCTCGGACTGTAAGCCAGGCGTGGTGATGGGATTTGAGCTGGGTACATGCAGGAAGCAGGGATCCTGTTCCAGCCCTCCCCGCAGAACTGCTCAGCACCAGGAATTTGCTGATCGGGACTCAGCATGTAATGCTGCCAGGCTGAGCATCCCAGGGGAGAGGGGTTCTAAATAAAAGGGGCTGCCCCACGGCCAAATACCAAGACTGAAATAGCAGCACACACAGCCACTTGCCCCCAGAGCCCTCCCAAAGGGCACTGGACAGGCACTGATGGTTGGATGGGGGCACAGGGCTGAGTGCTGCAGGCACAGGGCCTGCGCCTAGCAGCTGAGAGTGGGGCAGGGGCAGCATGGTGGGGTGGGGGGGCAGCTAAGCCTGAAGAAGGGGAATAAGAGGAGGCTGCAGGGTCAGGATTGAAGGGCAGTGAAAGTGAGGGGGTGGGGTGGAGGTAGGGTCAGCTAGGGCCAGACTACCAGGGGGAGCTGTGGGATTGGGGGGGGGTGTCAAAGAACATATGGGGGGGCAGTGAGGGCAGGACTGGAGTAGCAGATGTGAGGGGCAGTGAGAGTCAGACCTGGGGGACTGGTGGAGCGGGGGGGGAGGGGAGCTGGAATAGCTGAGGGGGTGCAGTGCTGGATTGGGATTGAGGAATACTGGGGTTACCCTGAGGTGGGGCTGGGGAACCCAAGTATGGACTAGCAGAGCTAGGACTGAGGAGCATTTGGCAGGGGTGGGGGAGAACGGAACAGCAGCTGTGGGTCAAATAAGCTGCCTGCAGGATTCACTTCCTTAGGCAGAGCTGGGGCCTGGGCGGATGGCCAGGAAAAGTGATTGACAGCAAACAAGTTTGTGGAGGAAGGGGGGAGGCAGGGAAGGTGGAGGCCCAAGAAGCCCCACATTCTCCCTTCTTTCAGCCAGGAGAACAATACTGGCAAGGTGCCAGGCCCCCTCCCCGACCCCCAGGGCAGGGAACAAGAGAAAGCCCAATTTGGGCATTCCCCACCAAGCTGAGCTGGTGGGACTGGGAGGAATTAGAATGGAGGGAGAGGGGGAACTAGACTCCTAGTCCTCAGTGGGTGGTTGGAGTGGGAGGGGGAAAGCTCATGTCTGATGATTATATCAGGGGGCCTCAGAGACAGAATTTCTGGCTTATTGTCCCCATGCTGAGAGGAGAGTCGGGAGCCAAGTTGTGAGAGCTGGGCATGGAACCCAGGAGTCCTGGCTCCCACCCCCACCCTTCCTGCCTGCACTAACCCACAAGACTCCATGTCCCAGCCCTACCCAAACGAGAGCCCATTCCATGCCTACAGCTAGGGAGGGAACCCAGGAGTCCTGTCTGCCAGGCCCCCCTCCCCCCCCGCACTAGCCCATGAGACCACCCCCCCATGCCCTGCCTAAAACTGGGCATGAAGCGCAGGAGTCCTGGGGCCCAACCACCAGCACCCCCTGCTCATTCTAACCCACAGGACTCCATGCAGAGCTAACAATGGAACCCAGGAGTCCTGGCTCCTAGCGCCCCCCACCCCACTCCACCCAAGAAAACCCCACCTTCCTTCCTATAGTTGGGAATAGAACCTAGGAGTCTTGGCTCCCAACCACCTGTCTGCTCTAGCTCATGATACCCCCCATGTCCCATCCAGACCTGGGCATGGAACCCAGGCGTCCTGGCTGCCTGGCCACGCCTGCTGTAAGTATTGTTCTGTGCTGTCTCGCTTTGGCCCAGGTGATGCTATGATCTCAAGGGGTCGGGCTGAGGCACAGCCAGTTCCTGGCCACCCAAGCACACCCTTCCTCTCCCGGTCCAGCCCCCTGCTGCACCCTGGTTGCTGGGTCATGGTGCGGAACCATCTCATGGTGCCTGAGAGAGGCTGGCAGGGTCGTCCCTCTGCCACCAACAGAGCTCAGGCCCAGTCAGGGTGCTGGGGACAGGTTGGGCAATCTGTGCCCATCATGTCTTTGGTGCGGGAGGGCGGGTTGACAAAGGCCAAATGCTCTGCAAGACATAAGGAGGTATGGAGCTGAGTGACCATGGATGGATGGGCTTGATGCACGCTGTAGAAAATCACTGGAGGTGGCCGTTCACTTCTGGGGGCTGTGACTGAAGGGAATGCCATGAGTGGCATTAATTTGGTGTTCTCAGCTGGTGGAGTGGGGGGGAACCTGGCTGAATGCAGAAGGCTGGGAAGGAGCAATGTAGGCCTATAATGAGTCTGATGGTCTCAGCTGGGGGAGCAGGATCGGGGTGGGGGGTGGGTTTGGAACCAGAGCTAAGATTTGCATGGTTCTCAGCCATGGCTCTGCCTCTCTCTGAGATCTGAAACACATGGGATTCATAGCCCAAACCCTGATCCCAGTCCTGCCTCTCCACTGCACCACGCTTCTGCCCAAGCTGAACACTTCCCCCCCCCCCCCCCCCGCTTTTGGCGCCATTAGGAATTTGGGACATGGGGCAGGGGGGCAGGGGGGGGGCTCAAAACCGGGGGGGGGGGGGGCTGTTGTGAAGGGCTACTTGGGGCTTCACCCTGTAGTTCTGTGCCTGTTTCCTTTGGTCACAAAGGAGAAGTCATGTACAAAATAAGTTTGGACAACCTCTGCCAGATCCTAGCTGACAGAAAGCCTTGGGCAGCGGGTGCTTAGCATGTATAGAAAGTGTCTCCTACAGAGCACTAGTTACACAGATGTCACTTATACAGAGCGTCCTTTTCATTCATCCTTGGGGCCTATCATTCACTGGAGTCTGTGCCATGGACCCTAGTGAATGATAGGCCCGTGCACTGGGGACCAGAGGCGGCTTTTGGGGTAGGCGAAGCAGGCACACGCCATGGGCCCCAAGCTGTAAGGGGCCCCCTTGCCTGCCCCCAAAGCCGTGTCTGCCTCGGTTGGCAGCCAGCAGAGTAGCTGGCCCCTGTATCCAGGGTTGGTGAGGGGGAGATGGGACTGGAAGTGAGCTGGGGGTGTGGGGGGGAGGAGCAGGGCCGGGACTAGCAGCGGGGAGCTGGGGCTGGTGACAGGGGGCCCCCGTGGGCCTATACGGGGCCCCACAGGTCTATAGGGGGCCCCACAATGTGCCTTTGCCTAGGACCTCCAATAGCCAAAGGCCGCCTCTGCTGGGGACCAGCCCCCACACACTCAGAAACCACCACCCATGAAGCCCACATGATCAGCTCATTAAAAATGAAGCTCCTCTGTCCCCCGCAAGTCCCATGTGTTTCAGTAGCATGTCTAAGAAGGGCAGCATCCAGCACTGGTGCGCTGATGGAAGAGGGAGAGTTTGATCTTGTCTGGCAGGACACAGAGATGCAGTTGGCACTGGAGAAATTCGTAGTGTCGCCCCCCTGTTCCTTGTGTCTCTAGTGGGGAAAGGGGGAACACAGCAGCCAGGGTCAGAGCCAGACGGGATCCTTAGGAGAGAATGCTGACATCATCCCCTGATTGTACAGAAGAAGTTGGTTGAGGGGAAGAGCCTCATGGCTGCCAGCCTCGCAGTGTAGACAGGGGAGATGCATGTGATGGGAACCCGACTGAAATGGGAGGTGTTGTAAGTATACCCAGTCAGAGGAATGAATGGGTCGGTGTCACCGGCAGGAGACAGGTCTCTGGTCCCTCACCTAGTGAGGTCTGATAATGACTCATGTAACATTCTGACAGATGAGTGTTATTATAGGGTCTGTGTGACTTCTGTTCCATTCAGGGTCTAACGCTGCGTTTAGGAGGACTCTGGTTGTGCTGCCTTCTCCTGTAATAATGGCAATCTGGCTGCTCCTGTTCTCAAAGCTAGGGGAGGGAAGAAAGGTGTGTTATGTCTGAAAGCTGGAGTCTATGGGGTACCATCTACCTGGGACCCAACCGAGCTATTGCAGAACAGCCCATATTTAATGTCCCTTGCTGATCGTTGGAATCACCAGACTGGATCAGACCCAAGGATCAGAAACGTCTAATCCAACATCCTGTTTCCCACAGCAGCCAGTCCTAGCTGCTTCAGAGGAAGAGGTGAGAAACCCACAGTTTTACATGTGAGAAAATCTCCCCGCCACCCCCCGCCACGCCAGGTTCCCTGATTTCTAACAGAGCTCAGTTTAAACTCTGAAACATGAGATTCGGCATCCTCTCTAAAATGGTGCTATCAGGCATTATAACTCTGGCTATTCTTGCTGTCCATGTGAATGTCCAGTTCCTTTTTAAAAATCTCATTACGTTCTTTGCCTCAGCAGCCTCCAGTGGCAGTGAGTTCCACAGGCCACTCACACAATGGGTGAAGAAGTCTTGCCTTTGTTCAGTGTTTAATTTGCCACCTTTTCCTTGCAGGCAACATCCCCTTTCTAACCTCGCTCGCGTCGAATTGCATCAGCCATTTTGGTAGGTTTTCCCGGCCAGGATTCCGCTTCCTTGTTAGATGGGTTCCCTCCACCTTTGATCTCACTCCAGGCTACTTGGGAAGCCGCCACGTAGGGATTCTCTCTCTGCCCTGAGAATGCCTGGGAAAAAGAAACATCTGAAAACGTCTCGGGCCCTTCGGAAGAGTAGTGAGTCACTTACGGGCCTCTTCCAGGAATGCCGGCCCCCCATTCATGGGCAGACAGCGTGACTAGCGGGACAAAGGGAAAGGGGCTGAGAGCTGGAGACATCAGAGAGGCCCCCGCTAATGGGAACTCAGAGGCGCTGAGCTCCTGGCTCCTATTCACTCGCTCCCCACCTGAACTATTGACCCCATGGCCCGTCCGCGGCCTTCCCAGGCTGCAGGCTCCTCAGGGCAGGGGCCATGGGTGCAGAAAGCTTTCTCCATAATACCCTTTGCCAGGGAGGTACCTTGACTCATGGCAGCACAGCCCTGCCCCGAGGCTAAGATTATGCGGTGTCGCAACCGCGTGGCTTGGGACGCCACCTGCATGACATGCCTGTGGCCACCACGCCAAACCTCTCGCCGCCCCCCCCCCCCGCCCACGCCCTGCGCTATCCCCGCCTTGCGCAATGAGGCGTCTGGACTCCGGAGGACACCCAGGATCACCCATGGTGCGGGAAGGGGGGGGCTAGCCCCAAGACATTGAGGGAAGGGGAGCCCACGGGGAGTTAGCAATACCGAAGGGTAGGGAGAAAAGGCAGCATTTCACCACTGCACCAGAACTAACTGGTGGCCGCTAGAGGGCCACGGTGCCTTGCTGGCCCCCAATCGATGGGACCGGCTAGCAGAAGAGCATGCTGGGAAAGGGCTACCCAGCCTCTGCCAGTTACAATGGCAACTTTACCACGTCTCTGGTGACAGCCGCTTTACCCACACGGGCACGCTCCTGCTGTGATCCATACAGACATGGCCCTGTGGTTGGACACTTCCCCTGGAGACAAAGGCTGGGAATTTTGCCTAAGGGAGTTAGGCACCTGACAGTTTCCATTGAGTTGGTGCCCCACTCCCCTTGGTTCAGCCCTAAATCCTCCCCCCACAGCTAGCATGGCAGCCCCCCCCCCAGCGAACCCCTCACCCCAGCGCCTTCTACACGCCTCCTGTCAAGCGCCCCTCCAGGCTTGTCAGCCCAACCCTATAATTAGTTGCAGGGGGAGGGACAGACAGCGCTGGCTGCATGATTTGGCAGCTGTCCCGGCTCTCTTGGGTGTCTCAGTCAGCGAGAATCTTGGCCTGGAATCAGAGCCGCCCAGACGCGCAGCACAGAGAGGTCACCAGGAGACGGGACTGGAGCTGGGCCCAGCTGTGGGCTCAGCGCCATAGGACGGAGCCACAAAGGAGTGGAAAGGCAGGGCATGGGGTCAAAGCCCTAAGCTGGGTGACAGGAGCCCTGAGTCAACGTCCCAGCTCTGCTACTGACTCCATCTGTGATCGTGGGTGAGTGCGCTCCCCTTTCAAGACCCCTGCTGCGAAGTAGGGTGGATGATCCCACGCAGACTTCTGGTCCAGTTTGCCCAGAACCAGTGGTCTGGGTCCCACTCCTAACTCTGTGGTTGACCCCAGTCTCTATGCCCTAATAAATATTTAGACACCTTACGCCTGTAGAAGTCCATGGTCGTTAGGCTCCTCAATACTTTTAAAGCCCTGAATCTACAACTCCAGTCCAAAGCTAACTGAGCCCAAACTCTGAGCAAGTTCAGACCTTAGGTGGACAGCCCTATTTCTATGGTACATATATGGGGAGATAAATATCCACCCGTACAAAAGCTGGAGGGCTAGCGTTGCAAACAGAAGTACTTTCTAGAAAAGACTTGCCAAACGCAGCCAAAGCTGTGACTGCAAAAAGAGAGAAAAGACAGAGACGCTATGAAATCC
>ML685904.1:969916-1167382 GCA_007922175.1 Pelusios castaneus
TTATTAATCGCATGAGCTTTCGTGGGAGAAAATCCCACTTCGTGGGAGAAACTCCCACGAAAGCTCATGCGATTAATAAATCTGTTAGTCTTTAAAAGTGCCACAAGACTCTGTTGTCTTTCTACAATAGACTAACACGGCTACCCCTTTGGAATTTGACTTCCCAGGTGAGTGAGCTAGGGGAGCATTTGTCTTCACAGATGGGAGCAATTCAGAGCCCTGCGGTGTTAACTAATTCCTTGTGGGATGCAGAGCTGGGCTGACCGGATCACTCAGGGCCTGGGATAGGGACTAGCAGAGTATTTGTGCTGAAAGCAGTGCTGTTTGGTCCAAAATGACTGGATCACCCCAAAAAGAGTGTCTTTCCTGCCCCATTTATCAGGGCCTCATTTTTAGTAAGGCCACTTTAAAGGGAACAGAAATGCCCCCACCTCCCCGCCCCGATTCCCCCTTTGACTGGTGTGGAGCTGGCACAGGGATCTGGTCCTCCAGCCCCTGCCATGGGGAAGTGGCGCAGGGCCACAATCCCTCCATTGCACAGGAATCACTCACTCATGAGAGTGCGTCTACATTTACAAATTAAGTCACCTTAAGGAGGTCAACTTAATTTACTCCGCGTCTACACTGGGGCTATGTACACACAACAAACTTGTCCCGCAATAAGCTGTTGCGGGACAAGGAAAGCACTATAAATATAGCGCTTTTGTGTGTGTAGATGTGCTCCTTGTATCACAAAGGACCGTTCACATGTCTGAAACTCCTTTGCAATACAAGGAGCAGTGGATGGTGGGCACCTGACTCGAACCGGCAAGGGCCAGCCCCCTAGTCCAGCTGCAGGGGTTTGGGTGGTAGCAGGGGCTGCGGCCCCCGGCACCACCTGAACCCCTGCAGCTGGACTAGGGGGCTGGCCTGAACCGGCTGCCCTCGCCGGTCGAGGGGGCCAATCCCCTGGAGCCACCGAACCTGGCAGCTCCAATAAAAGTCAGTTTCACTGCTCTGCTAGAGTAGTGAAATAGACATATTTGACAGCTCCAATGTCCCAGAGTGGCCTGGATTGGCACTCTGGGACATTTCTGGAGGCTGTCTATTGCAGGAACTCTGTCCACACGAGCACTACCCGGAACAGCTGTTCCACAGTAAGCCTAACACTCTCGATTTGAGTGGTTTAACTGTTGTGGGGCAAGAGGGTGTTGCTGCGCAACAGGGAAAATGATCGTGTGGACGCTCCAAGCTTTATTGCGTGGTAAGGAGCCTTATCGCGTAATAAAGTGATCATGTGTACATGGCCTGGACTTTCTTTAATTTGATTTACGCTGCTCCTTAAGTCGAATTAAGGAAAAGTTAGTTTGAATTAATAACACCTCGTTTTAATTCGAACTAGCGACTTTATTAAGTCGACTTAAGCCAGTGGAGACACGGAGTAGTGCCTAGTTGGACCTTTTTAAGTTGACTTAAAATGTTAAGTCGACTTAGTAAGGTCAAAAAGGGGCCACGTCTACACTTGAAAAGTTGTCGACTTTTGTTAAGTTGACATAATAAGGTCCACTGTAAGTCGACTTAAAGTCGACCTTATTAAGTTGACTTCGTAAAGTTGACCTAACTTGTCAAGTGTAGACATAGCCTCAGTGAGGAAATGCAGCCACTTCTGGTGTGGAACACAGCAGTTATTTAACAGCCACACCACACCACTGCACAGAGATCACTCCCCAGCACAGAATGCAATTGCCACTGGAGTGGAGTGTGGCAGATCACAGTTGGAACAGGAGAGGGAATTTCATAGCTACTGACCTAGTGGATTATCTTTTGAAATATATGGAGGCTGGCGCTTGCCATACCAAAACAAACAAGGAGGCCTGGGGCACTTTTAAAGACTAAAAAATTTATTTATCGCATGAGCTTTCGTGGGAGAAAATCCCACTTCGTCAGATGAGCGGCTGACAAAGTGGGATTTTTCTCCCACGAAAGCTCATGCGATAAATAAATTTGTTAGTCTTTAAAAGTGCCACAGGACTCCTTGTTTGTTTGGCTGAACTAAACTAACATGGCTCCCCCTTTGAAACATACCAAAACTGTTGTCCTTTCCATCACCATGTGGTACCAGTGACCACATCAACAGCTACCATTCACTGGGTGTTATAAGTGTTTGTGATCACAGGACTAGCAAAGAAATTAATCTTGGCCATGAGTCTCATATCAAGGCTTCACACAGCACTGAAATATGGCCATCTCTGGAGTAGAACTGACAGTTGTTTAACAGCAATGCTGCATAGGGTAGCTACATTGCTCTGAAAAGTTAAAAGGGCTATAAAGTGAGTGAGGTCCAGTGATGTAGCCAGAGGGTTGGTCAAATCTTTCTGGTCTCTCTTTTCCAGGAGACTATTCCTGGGACCAATGAACATATTCCTCTATTTGCGTAAAAATGGGGAAGTAGATGCAGCAGGGTTAGGTGGGACTTCTTTCCCTTTACATAGTCTCTTTCAAAAGCAGCCCAGCTCAATGTGCAACTAGTTTAAGAAAAATCAGTCCAATTTATAAGCAGGTGGGGTCACAAATTTAGCAGCCAATGGACCACATCTCTACTACTGAGCATGTTCAGAGGTTTATAACGAGGGCAGTTTTCCACAAGGATCCAAAAGGCACATCTCTGACACAAGAGTGACCCCCACACCAACCAAAATGAAGTCCCTGCTACAAATGGGGCACTAGAGATTCTCAATTACAAAGCTCTAGGGTTGGTTTGTTTTAAACAGGGGAAAAAATATATTTCTTTCCTTAATCTCACCCCAGGAGACAGCTAAGCATTATGACTGGAACTTCTGCCAGAAAAGTCAGTAAAGCTCTGCAAATCTGCGGCTATCCATTTTAAATCCGCAGCCCATGTCTGCGGCTCCTGGATCGTATGCAGACGCAAGCTTTGTATCCACACAGGGCTCTAAAAAAAATCAGCCTGAGGCAGAAACCCAGCATGGGAAATTTCAGCCCCCAAATCTGGCAAAGTTACTAGCAGCTGAAAACAAGAGTGCTAACATCTCAGGTTAGACGAACAAGTCTAGGCATTTTTCAGATTCGATGGACGGCCCGGCTATTTGCTCTGAGGCTGCACCACTAACGTCAATGGGAATTTGGCTTTTGCCATTCATGGGGGCAAGACCAGAGCTGCAAAATAATTAGCACGTCTGGATGGGGATACGTGGGAATGCTCACCTCCAGTTCCAGAAGGGGAAACTGAGGCACAGGTTGACCCAGGCTATGAAGGAAGTTATGGTTGGGATTAGAATCCAGGATTTTAGAGTCATAGATTATAAACCCAGAAGGGGCCACTGTGAGCATCTAGTCTGACCTCGTGAATAACACAGGCCACAGGACTGCCCTGAATTAATTGCTGGTTGAAGTACAGACTATCTTTCAGAGAAACATCCCATCTTGATTTTAAAAATGCCAGTAATGGAAAATCCCTCCTAGCTCACAGTAAGGTGTTCTGATGGTTAACTATCCGCCTTGTTAAAACTGTACACCTCATTTTCCAGCTGAATGGGGCAGAGGGGGCATGGCCACCCCCTATCCACAGCCCCTTGGGCATGATTTGCATCCCAGAAGAGCACTGCCCTGAATTGAGGAGCTGTGCCCAGCTTATATTTAACAGGCTTGCTAAGTGCATCCTGTCCACATAGATCAGTGTTCCCCAAACTAATTTGACCACAGAACATTTTTGGGCTTGAAATATATTGACAGAACACATACGTGCTAGTTCAGGAGGGAGGGTTTCCAATCCATACTGAAAAATTGCTGCATTTGTTGCTCAAAAGTTGATTTATAATTTTCAGAGGGGTAGCCGTATTAGTCTGTGTACAGCAAAAATAACGAGAGTCCTGTGGCACCTTATAGACTAACAGATTTTCTTCGGCATAAGTTTTCGTGGGCTATAACCCACTTCGTCAGATGCAATTTCATATTTAATAGTTGAGAGGGAAAAATATCGCTAGTATTGAATTTTTTCATGGAACAGCTATTCACATCGCATGGAGCACCAGTGTTCCACGGAACACAGCTTGGGAAACGCTGACATAGCGGATAAGAGCTTACTGCTGCTGCCAGCACATGAAGTTACTCCTTCCCCTCAAATGTCAGAAGTCCCCAAGGGCTGAAGGTTGAGGGCCAGCCCTGCTGATGATTGGTGGCAGGGCATGCAAAGGAAAGGAAGTCTGCTAGCATCCTGGCACTGGTACATCAGACAGGTATGCAAATATTTGGCCTCAAGGCTCTTGAGATCAAGTCCTTGCTCTCTTTCAGATTTCCCATGTAATCTTGGGCAAGTCACTACCTTTCTGTGCCTCTGTTCCCCATCTGTACAATGGGGTGGATAAATGCCTTTTGTCTAGTCACCATGGAAGCTGGGGGGGTGGGGCAGAATTAAACTCTGTGAACTCCCCTCTGCAGTGGTGGTGGGGCCTTGGAAGAAGTTGGGGAAAGTGCTGGAGGAAATCAGCCTTCAGCAGGGCAGTGAGAGAGAGCAAGGCTGGAAACAGTAGCCTCCTGCAGAGAATAAGCTAGTGGGAGAGTTCCCATCTGAACTGCCTGAGGGCAGCTCCAGATTAGAGCCCCCCAACCCCTCCTCCCGCCACATGGGATGCAGTGATCCATCACTTTCAGAGAGAAAGTTAATTAAAGAACGGGAGGGCAGGGGGGTGACGCATCAGCCCGGGCACTCATTAACCATCACACAAAGCGATGATGGACCAGGCTGGGGGGTGGGGGTGGGGTCCTCTGACACAGGCGCCTGGGAGAGAGGAGGCTGTTGAAAGCCATTCCCATCTGGGCAGCCGGGAGACAACTGCAGCCTGGCTTTCTCTGGCAGGGATGAAAGGGGTGTGGAGAGGCCTGTTTCCCCTTTCTCCCTCCCTTTCTTATAGCCCGGAAAGCAAGACTGTCTCCCCCAGGTGGCTGCGGGTCTAAGGTCACTGAAGGAGATTAGATTCAGATTAACCAAAATGCCCCATTCACCCTGGGTCAAAAACTTTCTGTCACTGTAAAGAGAGAGCTGCTCCTGAGGGACTAGAGCCCCAGGACAGGAGGCCGGGGAGGGGGGCACTGGAAACTGAAAGCTTTTACTCTTGGAAGGCGGCCCTGGTGCTTAGAACCACAGCAATGTTGGGCAGGACAGGATCTCACGGGGTCATCAACTCCAGACGGCTCCATCTCCCATGTTAACCTAGATCATCCCTGATGTCAGTTTGTCCAGCCTGTTTTTTAAAACCTCCGGTGATGGGAATTCCACAGCCTCCCTCGGGCACCTCTTCCAGAGGATGCTTCCTCTTCGAGTTAGGCTATGCCTACCCCAACACGTTTGTCAGTCCAACTTCTGTCAAAGTCAGGGTGTGAAAAAATATACACACCTGCCGAACTGACATCAATGTCACCGACCGGCACACCAGCGTGGACAGCGCTAGGTTTAATTATGCTGACGGAAGAGTGCTTTCTGTCTGCACGAGAGACTTACGGTTGTACCGCTGTAAGATCTCTAGTGTAGACACACAGCCTTAGAGGGTGTGTCTACACTTGTAAATGAAGTCGACTTAAGCTTGCTTAAGTCGACTTAATTTACTCTGCGTCTACACTACACTTTTCTTAAGTTGACTTAAGCAGCTGCGTAAGTCGACTTAAGGAAAAATTAAGTTGGCTTTCTGAAACCTGTTAAATCGACTTTCTGCTTAAGTCGACTTTCTAAAGTCGACTTAAGCCAGTGTAGACGTGGACTAGCCCTAAGTCAACTCTAAGTCGACTTAGGGGCCCCCAGGGCTTCCCCACTGCCCTTCCTGCCAGGGTGGCTGGCACAGGGAGAGCCTGGCATGCCCCACCACAGGGCAGGGCAGAGCCCTGCCCAACCTGCCCCTATGCCCTGCCAGCGTCACTGTCCCCCTTTGCCCCACTGTACCAAGGTACAATGGGGCAAAGGCTGAGCCCCCTGGCACTTGTCAAGGGGTGACCCCACTGCCACTGTGGGCCAGTCCCAGGTCCACCTAGCCCCTAGAAGTCGACCTAGGCATCCAGTGTGGACGCTCTAAGTCGACTTTGCAGGGTCCCCTCAAAGTCAACTTAAAATTTAAGTGTGGACATGCTAAGTCAACCTAAATTAACAAGTGTGGACATAGCCAGAGAGACAACGTAGCGGAGGTCATATTTATTGGAACAAGTTCTGGTGAGAGAAATCAGTGTTGAAGCTACTCTGAGCTCTTTCTTCAGGGCTGGGAAGATCACATAGTTATAGTCTGAAAAACAAACAAGGAGCCCTGTGGCATTTTTGTTTCTCCTACCCTCCAGCTGAAATGGCCCTTGCTGCAAATACGATTCATTACTTCTTATTCTGCCTTTAGTGGGCATGGAGAATTGGCCACTGTTTTCTTTATAACAGCTCTTAATTTATTTATTTATTTATTTGCCTTAGGGACACAGCCATCGATCCTAGCTGCTTTCAATACCCGTGCTTGGTCTAAACCAGCTGCAATCGGTGTGAAAAAGACAGGCGAACTTTCAAAAAGGTTCTGCTCCATGCAGTAACTCCAGAGGCGGGCTCTGGCTGCCTGGCGCAGAACGCTACATTAGCAAAATGCACTCTGACAGCCCTGCCTTTTAAAGGAGTCTTGCAAATGGTTCAACTCCCAGGCGGTATTAGCACCATAAACAACCCAGGAGGAGGAATTCTCTTTTGTTTAACAAAGAGCCGTGATGGCAGTACCAAAGCTGCGGGCAAAATTACAGCTCACGGTTCAGCTGCACGCCACTGGTAACAGAAAAACCCAACTTGGGCAGGAGTTGTTTGTGCTTTTCTGCATGGCTTGGGCCCTGACATTGGGGCTTGGAAATATGTATGTGTCAGCAGCCTCATATCTGTCAGAGATGCACATGGTCACTAATTTATGCCCTTTGCACATGTACTGTGAGCCTGATTTTCCCCACGGTGCCGGAGAGACAGCAGGAGTCTCTTCATCAAGTTCAGTGGGTTTTGGACCAGACCCTGCCTCCTCAGAGTAAAATCCCTGAGCCACTGGAGTTGGCACAAAGGTCACCAGAGAGGCACCTGATTATTGCCCACATAAGTCAGAGTCAAATCAGACCCTCTGCTTTCAGATTAACTTTAGCCCCGGAGCAGAAACATCCTCTCAGTCAGAGCCTCCCGGGAGCTAAGGGGCACACAGCAGCACAGACATTTTAAAGATGTGCCTAGGAAGAGAAATCAACAGACCTAAACCTGCTCCTGTCCAAACCCAGCACCACATTGTCTGTTACCCAGAAAACTTTGGGGCCCCTACCCAGTGCATCCTACGTTACCCAGAAGCATTGGTGCCAAAAATGGGGGTGGGGGTGACCACTTTTTAACAAAAGAAATATAAGTGCGGAATTCATGTTCCCCGCAGATATTCCTCCTCCCTCCACGCACATGCAGAATAATGGATTCTCCCAGGGCTAATTACACCTTTCACCCACCAGGGGCTGGTGTGCCACCAGAAGAGAGGGCTGCTGGCTCCCTGCTGGAGCAGCCAGGCATGGAGAGAGGAGGGCTTGCCCATGTGTACAAAGGTTCCCATGCCCTTGCCGAGAAGCCCCTAGAACCCCTGTCCAACCTCAGCTCTCAATTCTGTCTCTCCCCCTTGCCTTAAAGCCCCCCAGCTATTAAACTAAGACAGGGGTCAGCAACCCAAATAAGAAGAGCCATTAAAAAAAATTCCTTCAATAACAGAGTGTTTTGAGAGCCGCAGTGGGTGTAGCCTCCTGGTGATGGGGGGAGCTGGGCACTGGGGGCCAGGGCACCTGCCACGGGGTCCCTCAGTGCTGGGGGGGGGGAAAGGAGGTCTGGAGCCCAGAGCCACAAGGGGGCAGCCATAGGTTGCAGACCCCTGAGCTAAGACATCGCTGAGGCCAATACAGGGAGATGAAGCAAGGTTTCTTTTCACGAGAGTATTTTAAGGAAAAGAAAGGTTAGAAAGAGAGTGAACAGGTCTCTCATTAAAAGAGTTTTTAAGAATGATTTTAAGGTTTTTTTCAAAACAAATCTTTATTAAAAAAAAAAGACCAGTTTTTTTTTAAAAGATGGAGGGTATGATGTGTGTGTGTGTGTGGGGGGGGTGTCTTGTTTGCTTCGAGAGGTCCAATTCATTAACCTTCAAATGGAATTCACACAGCAAGCCGCGGCCCAACCCAATAACCCCGTTACATATTCCTGGTGTCACAGTTAACTTTACAGGCCAGCATCTGAGCTCAGTTACAGCAGTGTGATGCTGAAGTTGGGGGAGCCTCAGCGAGGCAAATAAGATGTGAATCAGACCCTATATTTAACATATACCAAGTGTTTGCCCGAGGGTAACCAATGTGAACTTTCCATGAGCATTTCAGGAACAGCAATTGTAATTATTAGATTCGCCAGCCCATTTCATCTGAAGATCTCAAAATTCTTGACCGCCATATTAATTACCACCCTCACTAGACATTAATATACCCCTTGTATCGCTAACCACAGGTACAAAGAGGTGAAGGAACATGCCCAGGACAACAGAGAGAACAGAGCAGAAACCAGCAGTCTCCTCTGCACCACTCCAGCCAGTAGAGCGTACTCCCCTTCCAGAGCTGGTAACAGATCACATCCATCCTCCTGCCTCCTCCATCCCCCTGGGCTGACAAATAGATCCTGCTCCCCACCCAGACCTGGAGGAGGAAACAAAACCAAACCAGATGTCCTGGCTTCCAGTCCCCACTTCTCTAACTACGAGACAACGCTCGCCTCCCAGACTTGGGAAAAGAACCCAGGTGTTCTGGCTCCCAGTCCGCGCACATTCCCTCTTCATGTCATGACTCTGGCATTCAGGAAATCAGCTTGGCTTTATTTTCAGGGAAAGTGCATCTGGCATGCACCCTGGGAGTCAGGAGAACCTCCCTGATGTAATCTTTAAAGGGCTGGTTCTTTGTTCTCATCCAGTTTCTCCAGCATAATCGCACTTTGATCTAACAACTAATCATGACTCTGTGCAAAGACAGCACGGCGGCTGATGCAATTATGCATTGCTATTCCCTCCCTGCTAAATGCATTTTGTTGAGGCAGAATCCCCAAGCCACAGAACCCTCACCTCCCCATATCCCACGACATAAATATACAAGGTCTTTACTAGAAATGGGCCTGAAATCACATTTCTATCCAGAAAGCTTCCTCAGCATGTGGAAGAAGAGGGTGAGTGGAGCCACCGTTTTGGTTCTATTAGACCTTAAGTCAGAGAACCCCCAGGGCACAGTAGTGGTAAGTATTTGTTATGGGGGGGATCACCAGATGGCGCTGTTGCACATAGTCTTACAAGCTTTCTTAGTGGGTGAGCAAGTTTTTAGTCTCTGAAGAAATGCTGCATTGGTGTTAATTCTGTGATGCTGTTTCTTTTAGGGAGCAGCTCTTCCACAGAGCAATCTTCGCTGCCTTAATGCTGTTAATTAGAGTCAATTTTGGGGTGCAAAGATGCTCCCTAGATACTGGGGTGAGATTTCTGACTGAAGGGGTGCGTCTACACTTGTAAATTAAGTCGACTTAAGCTTGCTTAAGTCGACTTAATTTACTCTGCATCTACACTACACTTTCCTTAAGTCGACTTAAGGAAAATTAAGTCAACTTTATTAAACCTCGTTTAAAGTCGACTTTAGGCTTAAGTCGACTTTCTAAAGTTGACTTAAGCCAGTGTAGCTGTGGTGTAGCCCTAAGTCAACTCTAAGTCGACTTAGGGCTCTCCAGGACTCCCCCACTGCCTTCCCTGCCACGGGGTGGCACAGGGAGAGCCTGGCATGCCTGCCCACCCTGCCCCTATGCCCTGCCAGGGTCCCTGTCCCCCTTTGCCCCATTGTACCCAGGTACAATGGGGCAAAGGCTGAGCCCCCCGGCACTTGGCAAGGGGTGCCCCCCCTGCCACCGTGGACCTGTCCAAGGTCCCCCTAGCCCCTACAAGTCGACCTAGGTGTCCAGTGTGGATGCTCTAGGTCGACTTTGTAGGGTCCCCCCTAAGTCGACTTAAAATTTAGGTGTGGACATGCTAAGTCGACTTAGCTAAAGTTGACCTAAATTTACAAGTGTAGACATAGCAAAGGGGATTGCCCAAGTGTCGCTTATGACCAACTCTCCTCCAGGGCTACAGCATAAAGGCTGAACAAACAAATTTCACTAAGAAGATCCCCAGATTCTGCCACACTTATTTCTTCTTCAACAAGAAACTGAGATATAAGGCTGTCCTCCCCATAGATCCACTACTACTTGGCAGAGGGGAGACAGTACAAGGGGAATTCTTGAGTCATCTGGCCACTGGTCTGGTTTTGAGTTAGGCAACCCTGCTTTTCTATGATTTATCCCCTGCCTGGTATCATGCATGGAGGACGCCATTTTGAACTGCATGTGGCGGTGGCCGTTTCACCAGGATCTTGCCCCACATGATGTGTGCCATGTGGTGGGCTTGGAGTGCTCTTCAAAGTGGCATCCTCCATGCAGAATGACCTGACACACATTCCGGGCTAGAGCCCCTGGATCTTGCAAAGACTCAAGCTCCCCGCTCCGCTCTGAGAATGAGATTAGTCAGTCCGTGGTGCAGCAAAGCAGCATTAGCTGACTCTGAGGGCATGGACTGAGCCCCTAGTTTGCTGGAAATTAAATCTCCTCCTGGCTCCCTTTCCCCAGCAAGAAAAAATCCGCACGCAATTCCCTTGGGCAGTGACGAGGGGGGGGGGGGGGCAAAGAAAGCCCGGGGCTAAGGGGTAAGTGGGGAGAGGGAGACCGCACAGGCCAAGGGATGTGATTCCCTCCCACACATGACAAATGGTTTCATTATTTCAGTGGCAGCTTTTGAACGGGGGAAAGCAAATGGGGAGCTGGCCCCGCTTGAGCAAAGGGCAAACCCATGACAGAAGCAGCAGCAGGAGAGAGCCTGGAGTGTCAGGAAGATGTATTGGAAGTTAGGTCCCACAGGGTTTGAAGGTGACATGCATCCCCCGTCCCCACGCTGATTTGGAGGGAGGAGGTCGCTCCTTTGTTTCACTCCGTTGAACCTAAAAGTAAAACCCACAAGCCTGAAGACCTGCAAGTCCCTGCTCCCATCTGCCCCAGGGTGGACTGCCTGGACCTATTTCTGGAAATTTCATCCCAGGCCATAATCCTTAATTAAAGATCCATCATTAATTCCTGGAGACTCCAGGTCAATCCATGGGCAGGGGGGCTGGCAACCTTGGGAGAGTGGGGGGCCTCAGTGGGGAGCTGTGGAATCCAAACCCAGACCCAACTTGGAACGTGGCAGCTGGCCCAGGACTGAGCAGTCCGCTAGCACTGAGGAGGATGTTAGGGGATCATTAAAAAGGGGATAGAAAATAAGACTGCAAATGTATTATTGCCCTTATATAAATCCATGGTACGCCCACATCTCGAATACTGTGTACAGATGTGGTCTCCTCATCTCAAAAAAGATATTCTAGCACTAGAAAAGGTTCAGAAAAGGGCAACTAAAATGATTAGGGGTCTGGAGAGTGCCTCGTATGAGGAACGATTGAAAAGGCTGGGCCTCTTCAGCTTGGAAAAGAGGAGACTGAGGGGGGACATGATAGAAGTATATAAAATTATGATTGATGTGGAAAAAGTGGACAAGGAAAAGTTGTTTAAATACTCCCATAATACAAGAACCAGGGGTCACCAAATGAAACTGATAGGTAGCAGGTTCAAAACAAATAAAAGGAAGTTCTTCTTCACACAACGCACAGTCAACTTGTGGAACTCCTTACCTGAGGAGGTTGTGAAGGCTGGGACTATAACAATATTTAAAAGGGAACTGGATAAGTTCATGGGGGCTAAGTCCATAAATGGCTATTAGCCAGAAAGGGGTTAAGAATAGTGTCCCTAGCCTCTGCTTATCGGAGGATGGAGACGGATGGCAGGAGAGTGATCACTTGATCATTGCCTGTTGGGTTCACTCCCTCGGGCACCTGGCACTGGCCACTGTCGGTAGACAGATACTGGGCTAGATGGACCTCTGGTCTGACCCAGTACGGCCTTTCTTATGTTCTTATGTTTATGTTCTAGGAGGAAGCCGGAAGAACCGTGCACCAGTCCCCACACTAATAGCCCTTTTGCAGCTGCTCCGTGCCCACAGTCCAGCTGTGCTTCCTCAGCGAGCTCAGCTCCTGTTTGATGGGAAGAGGCTTGGTTCACCGGGACTCCTCCCACCACAGCAGCTGAGCACCAGCCACTTGCCCTGGCCTCTGATGGGGAGCAGAGCCCTTTGGAAAACGCAGCGCTGGGAACTTTCTAGTGCAGAGCCAGGGACCGGGAGTTCTCTATGCAGCTGGCAATAGGACCCAGGATGCAATTCCAGTTTTGTCTCCAAATTCTCTAAGCCCAGTATGTTTGCTAATAAAGGCCTTGACCTCTGGCCATGTAGACAAAGTTTACTGCTGGAATCCACAGCCAGATGGAGGATCAGGATCCAAAAAGCCAACACTAGTCCCACATTTTGAATTCCTCCCTCCTCCTCCTCTGACACACACACACACACACAATAGAATTTAGCTTTTCAGATTAAAATACTGAGGCTTGTGGGTCAGACTTGAAGGACCAAGGCTCAATACACTAGACAGCAGGTTTTACATTCCCCTTCACTGCCCATCACCAGAGTGAACTCTCAGTATTCTGTTTTATACCCTGTAGAGGGCTCCCATCATGCCTTGCTCTTAAAGGGGTACTCAGACCTGCTAAATTCTGCCATCTTTTCCCTCTGGGAAGGACAGAATAGAATACACTGATCCAATGGGCAGAAAAAGGCCTGGATCCTCACCGGTTGTAAATTGGCCTTCCTCCATCCATATCAACACCAATTTACAGCCACTGAGGATCTGGCCCTCTGCCAGTCAAGGGAGTAAAGACCAGCATCATGTCCGGGAACCTGATCCTCTTGCAAGTCAGGGATGGCACAGTCCCCAGCCTCCTTTGGCTGTGGCATTGAGAGTGGATTCTTGGTGCATGATCTCCAGCAGGAGAACAGAGTCAGTGAAATCCAGTTTGGGTCTGGTTACCATGGCCATCAAGGGAGTGACACATGCAAAACACACAGGATCAGAAGCAGCAAATGTACTGATTTGAGAGGCCAAGATTAATCTAGGCAGCTAATAAAGAGGAATGACCAAAGAGGATGGAATTAAGAGACCCCTTGGGAGTCCCGCTTGGCCTGGGAATCTAGATTGTCTTGACTGACAAGGCAGCATTTGTGTCCTTCCTCTGAGGGTTGGCAGGGTTGGTGTTAGCTGGTGTTTTTTAGCACCCTCTGAGTCCTCCGCATGACTTTGATTGTTGTCACACTTTACGTCAGTGGGCTAGATCATTCTGGGGCTGGAAGAGCTGGGGTTTTAATTAGAATCAAAGGAAGCGATTGTACAGGCAGGGGTCCCGGCCAAATTGGTTCCAGGAGCTGGGGCATAACCTGGGCAAAGGAAAAAAGCTGCAAAGAGCCTGTCCTCCCCAATCTTTCTCTTGGGATGTTTCAAACCTGGCTGGGAAATGGCTCTAGAACAGAGCCCTGAGGATTGTTATGAGGGGACTTACATTAGCCACCACCCCCGGTGCACTAGGAGCTGTACAAAGTCCCTTCCTCAAAGACCTCACAGGCTACAGTGAGACAACCTGAAAGGGAGGATTCTATGATCCTGATGTCACAGATGAGGAACTGGCTGGGGCCACACAACCCGCCTTCCTTGCCGACGAGGATGGCAATTGGCTGCGGGGAGAAAAAAAACCCATTGCTTCTCCCACACAACTCGGCCCTGACCTTCCCTCTACACTCAGTTTGCTCTCAGGTGCATCATCCCAGTTAGGGATAAAATACCCAAGGCTTTGGTGCTGCCATCATATCTGGCTCTCAACCTCTGTCATCCTATGATTTCCCATCTGTTAACTCCACCTCATTACTTTTAGCAATAGCCACTGCCATTCACAGCTCTCTGTCCTTGGTCCTCCGTCCCATCCTTTTAGATATCCAGGGGCATTGCTGCCGGGCTGGACTGGTTCTTCAGCTGGCATGAATCAGTACAGCCACACTGGCTTCAATCTGGCTCTTACATAGCATCAAATAGGAGTTCCCTTCCTTGGCTTCCAGTTCGAAGCTGGAGCTGGGACTGGACTGAATCCAGAGCAGTGGATCCAAATTGGATCAGACTTCAGCAGGTGACAGATGAGAGCTCGGCTTTGGAGCTCAGACCTTTGGCTATGTCTACACAAAGTAATTTAGGTCGACTTAGCACGTCCACACTATAAAATTAAGTCGACTTAGGGGGGAAACTTACAAAGTCAACCTAGAGCGTCCACACTGGACACCTAGGTCGACATCTAGGGGCTAGGTGGACCTGGGAGAGGTCCAAGGTGGCAGGGGGGCACCCCTTGCCAATTGCCAGGGGGCTCAGCCTTTTGCAAAGGGGGACAGGGACCCTGGCAGGGCATAGGGGCAGGGTGGGCAGGGCTCTGTCCTGCCCTGTGGGGGGGGCATGCCAGGCTTTCCCGGTGCTCCCCCCCCCCAGCAGGGAGGGCAGTGGGGGAGTCCTGGGGAGCCCTAAGCAACTCTAAATTGATTTAGGGCTACTTCAGGTCTACACTGGCTTAAGTCAATTTTAGAAAGTTGACTTAAGCCTAAAGTCGACTTTAAAGGAGGTTTAATAAAGTCGACGCAATTTTCCTTAAGTTGACTTAAGGAAAATGTAGTGTAGACGCAGAGTAAATTAAGTCGACTTAAGCAAGCTTAAGTCGACTTAATTTACCAGTGTAGTCGCACCCTTTGAGCCCTGTTGGGTAGCTATCCTGACCTTTCTATACTTCCATCAGACTCCAGGCTTTGTTCACCTTGATGCCTCCAACCCCTGTAGCAGAAAGGTGTCACCATACGTGATGCTGCCCAAGTGGTGTAAAGCGGACTCAGGCTCTCAGACAGCAGGTTAGCAGAGCCAGTGAATTTCACCACCAGTGAAGCCTCGTTGATTTCCAAGAATGACCAGAACAAGGCCTACGTTCATCAGATGTTTATTAGAAAGAGATGGGGTAGAAGGATGTTGTGTTCAGGGAAAATCCGATGCTGCGCAGAGGCACACAAGATGGTTTTTTTCCCTTGGTAATAAAATATTAACAAATAAATACTCAAAAAAAGTTTAAACTACTGAGAGAGGAGAGAGAAAGTAAAAGGCCCTAACCGGGAAGAGGAATGCATCTCAACTAGGTTACAGCTTCTTCCTATGGGAATATGAAAAAATATTCTGTATAAAACAAAATCAAAGCCAGTTAAAGAACAAAACAAATAAAAGTACTTTCCACTTTTCACCTTGTAACTTTAAAATGTTGTCCAAACAGGTGTGATGTGGGGGAAGGTGTCTCAGAGGCAGTGAATTACCCCAGTGCACAAGCCCGTGCATTAAGTGACCCAAAAACACAGAATAACATCGATTTTATGAACCACAACCTTCCAAAGGACCTGTTATACAAACCAAGTGATGCAAATAAAGAACAAATCCCTTCCCATTCTGCAACCTTCAGTGCACCGGGAACCACTCTGCAAGGTGGCTGGCAGAACATGGAGAAGGAAACGCCATCAGTGCTTGAAGCGGAGGGGATCACCAGGGCTCGTAAACCCAGCCAAAAATATTGTTTTCAATTGAGCAGGGTCACAGAGAGGGCGCTCTTTAAGTGCCATCTCATCAAAACTGCTGCTTCCACACCCTTTTTTTCAGGCCACTTCAAGCACTGGATGCATTGCACCATCCTGTAATTTATGCATCATCCCTACTGCCATTTGGTGTTCAATTTCACAGACTTTTCCATTTTATGGATGCCTCAATCTCCAATTACTACATCAGTGAGGGGGTCCACTGGAAGATGAATAACATTGTAAGGGAACGATTATTCACTAAAATTGGCTATAAAAAAAAAATCGCTTCGCACAAGAAAAATACCCCTTTTTGTTCCCAAAATTTCAACCGAGTGAAGCAGAGGCCCAGCTGAAATCATTGCACCCCGGTGTAATGTACCTCTGAAGACAAGTCTGGCTCAAAGGCAATGCACCCATGTGCTCGCTTATGCTCCGTTTTGAATGGTGTTCAGGTGATATATATAAAACAAGCAGTGCTTGCTGAAACGTGTCCACCAGAGTGTTCCCCGCCTGCCTATGAAGAACAGCTTTCCACTGCAATGGAAATGTTCGTGGGGAAAAAAATGGCTCTGAAAATTGAGATTTCATTGAAACATGAATTTTTGTTTAATGAAAATCCGAAATATTGTGGGTCTGCTGATATTTTTCACAGCTGGTGGGGGAAAAAGCCATCCCACGCAGCTCCTGGCATTGAACACCCTTAGTGGTCACATGGGGGGACTCAACCCAGGACTGAAATGCTGGTGCCTTTGGAGTTTGCTGTTCTTACTGGAAGAGAACAGAGCATTGCACTGTGTCAGGGTGGTTAAACTTAGGCTGTGTACATAGGGGTAAATTACCTCCAGAGACAGAGAGAATAAAGGGGTGGTGGTGAGAATCATGCTCCATTTGCCCACAGATCAAATATATTTGGAGCATGTAATGCTACAGTCCAGGAACTTTTGGATTCTGCCCTCTAAGCAGTTCGAAGGGAACCTGATCTCCTCAGCAGGTGGGTGCTAAGCTTTCTGTCCCATGGGAATGAAGATCTTGCCCACACAGGGAAGTTGCAGCCATTTAACTTCAATTGGTTTTAAAAGCAGTTCGCTTGAACCAGGGCAAACCCCTGTGTGTGGATGCTCTTCTTCCAGCTTAAGAGCCTCCACAAAGGAGGTTGTGCAGATTTCAATTCATGCCTCTAGTTAAGCCAGCGCAACTGTCCGGTAGCCTCCCTGGGCAGTGTGGAGCTGGAAAAAGGGCTCTCCGTCAGCCCTGCTCCCAGAGAAGCGGGATTGGGGGCGTGTTGCCAGAATGCACCACACTACAGCTATTCCCTATGTCTGGGAGGCCATGGGGAGCAACACACAATGAAGGGTAGCCCAGAGGCTGCTCTAACTGACCCCAAGGGCTGGGCACAGCTCAGAGCCCCGTCACTCATTCCCCACATGCCCCGGCTCCATGTGTGGGAACAGAATAACCCAGAATCAGGCCTTGGGCATAAAGGGCCAGGAAATACTGCTGTGTCTCTGCACCACCAAGCATTTCAGCAGCTGTTGGAGAAACCAGCGTGCGTGGGGTGGGGGGGAAGGTCCTCATTGTCTTAATCCCGCTCCTACTCCAGAAGCCCAAAAATTGGCCTGAAGCTGCAACGCAGGACCCTGGGCTCAGCAAGTTAACTCATGGTCTTATTCCCAAAGGTGCTGTGATGTCACTGGACAGCTGGGTTGGCTCAGCTTGGGGGCCTGATCCAAAGGCCGTGGACGCTACGGAAAGTGGAGTTTGGCTCAGACCCATCTCCTCGCTGAGCACAGAACAAGGTGGGCATTCCCCAGGGCCCACCGTGAACTGGCTAAGAGAGGACCCAACCCATCAGGGAGCAAACCAGATACCCACCCCACCCACACACTGTTGCTGGGATTTACAGCTTCTTTACCATCCCCTCTAGCTGACGATGCATGGAACCCTTCTTTTTTACTTGCTTGGACTAGGAGCGTGGAGGAGCCCCCATTGCTCTGTGGGGTTTAGCCATAGCTACCTCAAATCATCTTTCCATGGACAAAGAGAGGCTGTGTTGGGGCAGGGAAGAGAGGTGAGGAGAACAGCTGATAACAGAATATGAAGTGGAGCAACGCCCCTGGCCTGCGTCATGTAAACGGGATACTCTGGAGTTCAGCAGCATGGATACTGGAGGTCAGCGGAGAGACTGGAACTGGTGAGTAGGGCAGAGTGGCGCCAGGGATGTCCGTTGCTGCCCAGCGGGGCGTGTCACTCCCTGACATAGATCCTCGTGCAGACCACATCGTCAGCTGTCATGGTCTGGATCAGCAAGAAGGGAAATGAACAAGAAGCTCCATCATTTTGCTGCGTGGATGCAGCTCAGGGCCAGGTAGAGTCAGCCAACACTATCCCACAATCCCACGGGCCAGCATTCCTGGGCCTTTCTATCCCAGAACTAGTCAACCCACTCCCAGGAAAGGGAAGCAACCCCAGGTTCAAGTCTGGCTGCTCAGTGTTTGTCCCTGTGGTTTTATTCTGACCACTGGTTTCTAGCAGACAGGCCAAGCACATGGGCCCAGATCCTCACAGATCTTTAGTCTCCTAACTTCTTTTAAAGTAATAGGAGCTGGGTGCGTAAAGAGGGGAGTCCTTCCCGCAGCCCCTGCTTGCGCTTGGGAAGTCAGAGCCATGTCCTGTGCTAGTTCCAGCACCACGGATCTGATTCCGAATTACGCTGCGGGCCCCGGGCAGCCCCAGAGCAGCATCAGGGGGGCTCGGCCCAGAGAATTCGAGCCCAAGAATTGGGAATAAGGCTCACCACCCAGGGGAGTCTGCCTGGACGCCTCCACCACTAAATGCTCCCTCCACACTGCCAAAGCCAGGAGGAACTGAGGTTTGCAGCAGTGCCGCAGGGTACCCAAACACCGAAGCTGCAGGATGGGCCCCAGCATGGCACAGATCAGCTTTGCCTGTCTGCATCGGGAAGCTGAAGTGGGCAGGCTGCACCCATAGCTGGAACTGGGGCACATTCCCATTGCAGGGGAGGCCTTGAATGGCTCTTTGTGTTATACAGCGTAGCGTGGACTAAACCTCAGGGCCCTGTGACATCACCTGTGCCCCTGCATCAGCTGTTTACACCAGTGCAGGCTGGGTGGGGTGGGTGTAAATGATTGCACAAGGCGTTGGAGTCAAGCCCTGCCCCTTGTCCCAAGTCCTGATCCAGCTTGCACTGGGCTCAGTGTGACTCCTGGGATGGAGTCTCAAGGGCTATGTCTACACTGGCAATTTAAGTCGACTTAAGGAGGCTAAAGTGGACTTAAATTAAGCCGCGTCCACACTGGGCTTTCATTAAGTTGACTTAATGAAAGCTTAAGTCGACTTAATAACTACCCCTCCTTAGGTCGACCTACGTCCAGTGTGGACGCATAAGTCCACTTTATTAAGTCGATCTAAGGGCAGTTAGGTCGACTTAACAAAGTGGACTAGGTCGACTTAAAGTGTTGCCCTTATTAAAGTCGACTTAACAAAAGTCAACTTAACTTTTCCAGTGTAGACACAGCAGGGGGCTGTCTCTTCCAGGAGTTCTCTGAAAGCCACAGCCAGTTCAGCACACTGGTTGTTTGCAGTGTAGGCAGGATCCTTCTTCCCACAATGCAGTGCTTCAGGAGATGCCAATGCCCTCTCTCGCCCCTCAAGGCATTATGGGATTGCTGCCCAGACTTTCCCAGAATGCACCAGTAGGCAGCTAACCCACAAACACAGCAGCTTCTCTGGGTCACCCATCTGGCCACAGCTCAGAGCAAAGCATCATAAACTGGTTACAAAACTCTGTAGCAACTGTAGTATAAACAGGGCAGTCATTCCATGGGAACCCTTGCATTTGCAGCTGTAAGCTTAGCAGCTCTGCCTCAGAAAGCAAAAAATGGGTTAACAGCAACCAGGGCAGGAAGGGGGGAATTAACCCTTTGTGTGCAGAGCCCAGCCTACCAGAATGAGCTCCCCGTCGTTGGTCATTTCCCTGGACCAGCCGGTCTTGGGCCCTTCCCCTTTCAGCAGCCTTTGTTCACAGACCATTTTGTTCTCACTTTCCCATTTGGCCAGGCTCTGGAAGGAAGAAAGGAAGGAGAAGATCAATGCAACCGGCCAGCAGAAAAGAGAGGCATTTTAAATAACAAAGCCCCAGCATGCCTGCTCTGGCAGAGAGCAGTAGACAGTCTCATCCATCATGCACTAGGCAGGCCCAGCTCTTGATAAAAGAGATGCACGCAATTTGTTCCACACTCTAGTGAGGCGGCATGGCAGTTGCATGGGCTCATCCGTCACCTGGAGGGGTGCTGGGGGTGGTGGTGGTGAGTGAGATGGCAAAGAAGAACGGACCCCTCCTCACCCCTTCAGTAGGAGAGGGTGGGCCACAAGGAGTGCATGTGTCACAGTGAATGATTGCAATCCTGTGTGTGTGTGTGTGTCACACAGTGAGTTGACACTTGTTCCATCTGTGTGTGTGAGAGAGACACACACACACACAAAATGAGTTGGAGTCCAGATGTGTGTCTCTGTGTGCCTGACACTTGTTCCGCCTGTGTCTGTGTCAAACCAAGCTGCAGAGCGGGGCTGAGAGTGTCACCTAGCGTGAGTTGGAGTTCACGGTGTGTCTCACACTGAGTAAGCTGCCCCTTTAAGAGACTCTGATCTGGGACACAAACCAAGAGCAGGTAGAACTGAGTGGGGTGGGGGGTTATGTGATGAAAACCTCTCCAGCCTCCCTCTGACAGCAGTGGTGTGGGGAAATGAAGAGCACAGCCTGGGAAACGCTGGTCGCTTTTGTGCTGGCCTGGAGCACTCCCAAGTTCAGGGCAAATGGGTGGGTCTTTATGTAACAGGCTGGGTGACGGAAGCGGGAGGTAAATACTAACAGGACTTGTCTTGGCTCAGAAGGGTCCCCCCATATTTATTAAGGAGGGAAGTCTGCTCGAATATTTATTAGCAACTCAACTGCTTGGAGACGGGAGCCAGTGGGATTACGGGACATGGCATCAGGAGGCTTCATCCATACTTGCACTGGGGCTTCTCCAGTGCCGGCTTGTGACTTTTATCCTCCGCCATCTTGTGACTCATCACTCCTAACCGGGTATCCCTACACCATTGCCAGAGATACCCGAGGGATTCTTTTACCCGCCTCCTCACTAGCAGAGGCGAAGACTGAGCAGCAGGTAGTAGAGGATGTGACCCTTATGGGATATGCTCAGCTGCAGGTGGGATGCCATCTTGGGACTCATCACTCACCACGTGTATTCCTACACCAAAAGAGGACACCATAGGGACTATTTCCCCTCTTCTCATTATTGGGAGCAATGCAGTGGCTAGAGCTGTGCTATTTGGCTTGCCTTTAGGCTCCATGCAAGGCACCTTACTGCTACCACTGGACTCATGAGGGTCTGACCAGGGACTTCAGTGGGAGCAAGATCTGCCCCTCAGCCAAAGCCCAGGAAGTTCAGGGCTCTCACCACTTCCCCTCAAGTAAAACAAACGGGGCTTTGCTCAAAATTGCAAGGGTTATGCAGCCCCATCTGCCCAGAGCAGCTCGTCCTACCTTACAGGGCCGCCCATCCACGGTCTGCTCCTCGAACTCTTCCCCAATCTTGAAGTTGATCTCGGTGGTGCGCACCGTTGTCGAGGTCTTGATATAGAAGGTCTCACCATCCTGCTTGATTTCCACGGCTGGCTTGGAGGCCGCAGCCACCGCGATCTTCCTCAGCATCACATTGACGCCTACAAAGGAGATGACGTCAGGCCATTTAGCGTGGGACTTCAGGAGGAAAGAGTAACAGGCCACCCACCAGAGGTCCCAGCTTTCACAGCTCTCAGGCTGCTGTGCTCAACAGAGAAAAACTTGACTAGGTATTAACGTGCTGGACTAGGAATTCAGGCCATCGACATTCAATTCCCAGCGCTGCCACCAACTAACACTGAGCAACACATTCTGTGCCTCAGTTTCCCCATCTGTAAAATAAGGATAATAATTCTTCTTTGTCTGTTAGATCAGTGATTTTCAAACTACTCGTCGGGACCCAGTTTTGGGTCGCAGACCCTCAGGCACTTGGTCACGGCACCCTCTGCTGCCGCCACCGAAAGACTGGAATGTATTGCTCAAAGCTGTAATTGTTGGGTCGCAGGCATAAATGATTTTTTTCAACTGGGTCCCAAGAGAAGTTTGAGAACCACTGTGTTAGACTGAACTCCTCAGGGCAGGAACTGTCTTTGTGCAGCACCTAGCATGACAGAGCCTAGGTCTCACATGAGGCTTCTAGAAGCAACTGTAATACAAATAACAAGTGCGGATAGAACTCTTATAATCCTGGGCCACCTGCACTAACAGAGAATCTCCACTAGCAGTAGAGGGTTTATGACATGCTGTTGACCAGTGCCAATCCTCTCCAGCAGGGGGCAGTGGTAATGCACACAACAGCAGTTTTGTTATACTAGAAACCTTAGGAAAGGGGATGGAAACGTGGCAGGATACAGAATTCTTGTTACTTAATCTGCACAAGAGCTGGGGGAGGGGGAGAATGACAAGAATTCTGGTCTGACAAAGACAACAAAGAGGATCTAATCCTAGACAAAGAGATGTCACCTTCCTCTGGGAACAGCTCACTCTGCACAGAAGACTAAGGGCTTTGTTAGCCCACTGGGCAGAGCTGGTGGCGGGAACCCATGCGGTTTACATGACGCTGGGAAAAACGTGCACCATAGTTCGGCAGCGAACGCCCGTCTTCACATCAAGACAGGTAAAGGGGAAACCTTCTCCTCTCCCCCACACAGACCAATAAGGACCAATCCCTCACCCTGGAACCCAAGGCTACATCTACACTTCAAATGCTGCAGCCTAAACACTCACCACAGCAACAGGAGTGGATTCACCAGTTGGTGTGGTTCATTCTCCTCTCAGAGGCCGTAGCTAGATAACAGAATTCTTCCAGTAATCTGGCGCTGTCTATGCCAAGGGTGAGCAACCTACTCGGGACAACCTAACTTTTTCATGCAGGCCTCACTATAAGGTACGTGACACACCTCCCCACGCCCATATAAACTCTATCCACTGCACTGGAGTCAATCTTGATTTCTGCAGGAGATGCAGTGTGACCTAGTGGGGACCAAGACACAGTAGACCTGGGTTCTGTTCCTGGCTCTGACACAGAGAACG
The DNA here is from genome assembly GCA_007922175.1 of Pelusios castaneus. Classification (NCBI taxonomy): domain Eukaryota; kingdom Metazoa; phylum Chordata; order Testudines; family Pelomedusidae; genus Pelusios; species Pelusios castaneus. Next base: position 992,774 of record ML685904.1, read on the forward strand.
TCCTGGTCCCATTCTGTGCCTCAGTTTGTCCATGTGTAAAATGGGGCTAATGAAATTGACCTCTTCTGTGACATGCTTTGGGATCTACTGCTGATAAGAGCTAGGGACAGTGGTTATTACCTCAGTGTCCAGCCAAGTGATCTCATTCAACTTCTCTGATAGCTGGGATTCTACATCTGGATGAATCCAGGCCAGAGAGGTTAAATGACTCACCCAGGCACAAAGGAGTGATGGAAAATCATGGGCTTTCCTGCTGGGAACATTTTATTGTTTCGGAAGAGGCTGTTTTGAAACCTGAAGTTGTTTCAAGTTCTAGATGCTGCCAATTTTTACAGTATTTGGGCGATCATTAATCACATGATGCCAACAGAGATCGCTGTGATTTTATTAAGGGCGTGGCAAGGTTAGTATTCTTGTAAAATCATTTCATGATGTTAGGTCATAAAAATAACGATTTTGGCATGTAACAGAGCATCTTTTTTCCTACATGATTTCAGGGTAATGGATATACTTGGACTGCTTCACTCACCAGTGTGCTGGGGCCATTTCTGGGGTGGAACACAACAGCTGTTTAACAGCATGCACCAATGCTGCACAGGGATCAGGCAACCTGCATAAAAATGCAGCCACTTCTGGGGTGGGCCAAGACAACTCCTTAGCAGCTTATGGAATGCTGACTAGCCATAAGCAATAAGGTCTTTTTTACATCTCGTCTTCACCATGGAACCTGCTGCAGCACAGCACCCCCTAGCATCAGGCTGGGATGGTGGGGTCAGCATGGACACAGAGAAGAGCACACCCTGCTGAGTCACCCTAGCCCTTTTCCCTCTTCACAGCACTTTGCAAACATGATTACATTAACTCTTTAACCGCTGCAGGGTAGGGAAATAGCAGCATCTCCATTTTACAGATGGGGGAAACTGAAGCAGAGAGGGGTCAAGGCCCAGATTTTCGGAACCTTCCTCTTACTTTGAGTGCTAAGTGTGAGACACACGGGGCCTGGTTTTGTGAGGTGCAGGTGCTCACAACCTTGGGTAAAGAAGTTGTCTAACCACGGGCACTCCACAAAAACACAAGCTTGATTTCTTGGTTACACCAAGGCCCCTTAAAGGAGCTCTGGCAGCATAAAGGGACCTTAAAAGGAGTAGAATAGTAGTCGATAGAGTACAGCAAAAGGGCCTCAATACCTCCCTGTTATATTGTACAGCCCCTGGCTGAACCCATCACGGCTCAGTCAGGTTCCCACACCTATCCCACCAGAAATCAGTGGACATTTTGCTCATGATTTGAGCCTGCTATGATTCAGGCCTCCAGTGGAGAGTTAAGCATGTCGATGGGGCTATGGCAGAGCTTCCCTTTACCCAGACAAGCCCTGGGATGGTAATGAACAAACGGCAGCAGCATACAGGAGCTGATCCGGCACCCAAGAGGGACCGGTCACATCCAATTCTATGGGGAGATCCCAAAGCTGGGCCCTAGCCAGCAGCCCAGGGGTGGGGGAAAACTCCTCGAAAAGCTGCCTGGTCCAGTCCCAAGGGCCTTCCTCTCCTCCGTACCACACTGATTGGCTTCCTTCTGCAACATAACAGCCCCTTAGCAGGCCCAGGGCTGGTCTCCGCAGGCAAACTAACCAGAATAGAACCCCCACCCCGTTCCAGAAAAAAGGTGATTTTAGGATAATTTCTGCACTTTGGAATTAAACGACCCCAAACTGAGTCTGCTTTATTCAGAATGAGAGAGTCTACAGAGGGTTTAATCTGGTTTAAACATCCACCTTTTGTTAATCCTCATTCATTGGCCCTGGCTGAGAGTCTGTCCCCTGTATCACGGCATTGCCAAGTGTCCGGAATGTTGTAGCTCTTCTTAAATCCCCAACTCCCGGAGCTCTGTGATAACACGAGAGTCAGGCCTGAGTTACAAGCTACCTAACCCCTAGTGTTGACAGGTCATAGAAGAATGCTTCCCTCAACCTCCTTCAGGGAGGCAGACGGACATGACACCATCCCAAGCAGATGGCACATGCCCTCTCGGGATATTTTCCAGATGCTCCCCCTTGTTCTGCTTAGCACAGCTATTCTGCACTCAGCACCCCTGCTGCCAGGATGGGAACGCTGGGATCAACAGGTGCAGAGGATTCGTTTTGCCTCAATGTGTGCAAAGCATGAGCCGGAGGGTGGGGGTGGGAGGGGCTGCTCTCTCCCTGCACTTGGGGCCAGATGCTTCAAGTCATCTCTGCCTCAGGGCTGCTCTAACACTCAGCCTCTCTCCAGTCCTGGGGAGCAGAGCTGAGCTCCAGTGGACTGGCCCCCAGGATACTATAGTAACAGCTGGGAACAGCCCCCCACCAAGGTGCCTGAGTAGGATTGCAAGGTGCATCCTAGAACCTCACGATCATCATCTCACATCTGAAGTGAGTTTGCACGGGTCTCAGCCCTGTGGTCTATGTGACATGAGCATGTGAGATCGCAACTTGGTTCTCCGCCCACAGGGAGGCAGAACACACGGTGTCTATTCTCTATGGCTAAGGGGAAAGGGAAGGGCAGCTAGATGGGTGATGGAGGGGGTGGTCCTAAGTACAGGAAAGATAGAAAACTAGTGACCCACATGAAGCGAGTTTGCTAGGTCTCAGCCCAGTTCCTCGGGGTAAAGTGGCCGCAGTGCCGCAAAGAAGATACCATCCCCTTGTTAGCAGCCTCTGCAGGTGGATGGGGCATTTCCAGAGCTGAGCTATTGCCCTCCCTTCCCTCCACGAAAACCTATGCAGTTGCTGCCTTTGCCCCCCTTTATTACAGTGAGTAACCGAGGCCTCCAGCGCTGTTGGTGTGGGGGCTGACCCCAGCAAAAAACCCACTTCCCACATGCACTGACAGGGACCTCCACCTGGTTCCCTAGACCCCCTGCACCTGGTGCCCTGCAGATCTGACTGCAGCCATAGAACACGCCAGGGCAGGAGAGCTCTGTAATATAGGGTCTCCTCTTGTGCACACGCTGCCTGCAGCTGGCGGGGTATGGGGAGCGAGGGGATGACAGGAATTGATCAGGCTCCTCCGAGCACTAAAACGCTTGCTGTCCACCCAGCCTACCTGACACTTGCCAACCACACTGCTCTGGGAACTGGCCCCATTCCCGATGCCCCCCAGCGGCTGCGTTTCCCTGTGGGCTGGGGTACATTCCCCCTTGCCCTGGTCTGGCTGGCAGTGACAAGAGATGGGGATGGAGGAGGGCCTGATCTGACAGACTGCTCCAGATGCTACGTCACTAAAGGCATAGGGGTTGGGAGGAGATCAGGACTCAGTCTCACAGACCCTGCAGCTGGGGCCGGAGCCCTGCCTTAGTTTTAAACCCATCTCTGCCACAGACTCATTGTCCAGCCTTGGGCAAGTCACTTTCCCTCTCTGCACTCGATTTCCCCTCTGTCCTCCGTACAGCAGCGGGAGTGATGCTGACCCCCCTCCCACAGCCGTTGTGAAGGTTATTGCTGACAAAACGCTGTGAGCTCCATGGATGAAAGTGTGTGATGGATGGAAAGAGAATTTTCCTTGGGTAACAGTCACCTTAGACAGGCACAGGGGAGTGTTATATCGCCCCCAAAACAGTCAGATCAGCAGGGACATTGGGAAGTTGGGCCCAAAAGAGGATCCACTCGGTCACTGTTGCCAGAGCTGGGCCCAGAACTAGAACAATGGTTCTCAACCTTTTTCCGTGGCGACACACCTGACAGATGATGTTCCCCTGCATGACGCACTACAGTCTGCCGGTGGTGGTGGCGCTTGGGCTGGGAGCGCTTGGGAGGCTGCAGCACTCCAGGACCTGGGTGGAGGCAGAGTCAAGCCAGCGCAGGCTGGTGCCCTAATGGTCTGGCTCAATGAGGCTGTGTTTATTTTGGGGGGACAGGCGGTGCCCCCCTCCCCCAGCCCAGGATCTCTGGGTTGCAGCCACAAAGTCCCTTTACTCTTCTGACCTGGTTGCTGCCCGTGTCGTCTTGAGGTGCGGGCTGTTGAGGACAGCAGAGAGGGCGGGTGGCAGGAGCCCCATCTGGCTCCAAGTCTAGCTGCCAATTTTCTGTGACACGCCTCCCGGCTCTTCGTGACACACCTTTGTGTCCTGACGCAGTGGTTGAGAACCACTGCACAAAAGTGTGGGTCTTGGCGTACAGAACCTACGAGTTCCAAAGCCAGAACATGGATACAACATTGTACAGCTCCTAAAAATCTGCACCATGCCCACTTCCTCTTCGCACCCACTTGCTGTGGGGCATGGAAGCAATACGGGGAAGCACTCCCTGCAGCCACCAGACTCTACCCAAGTGGTCTTCAGAGGGCCCTTGCTTATTACTCCCTTTGCACCTAGCTACAGACAGTCAACTTCTTTGCAACTCCTTCTTCAACCACCCGGGACACAGCCCAGGGGCTTGCCCCTGTTACTTGCTGGCTTAGTCCAACAGGCAACAATGTGGTCACCTCCACCTGGCTGGAATCCATCTAGGAATCCGCCTAGCATAAAACAGGAGGCCTTGCTCTCCAAGGGCATCGTTCCTAGACTAGCCAAAGAGCTGCAAGCGCAGAAGTGGGGCTGATCTTCGGCTGCACAGAGCCACAGTTCAGCTTCTTGGACATTTCTCCTCGAGAGTCTGACGTCCCAGCTGACACTAGCCTCGGGAGCCCAGGCATGAGCGCTGGTGGCAGAATAGACTCTTCCATTGTTCAGCACTCCCGTCTCCTCACAATACGGGCCTGTCTCTGAGCAATGCAATGCCCTGGAAGCAGACCGACCTCGTGCGTAAGTTCCCACTGCATTCCCGTATTGTGCTGGGGCCCCGGGTTAGGAGAAGGTGAACTGCACAAATGATTCTCTTCTCCCTCAACGAGGACATTTTGTTCTGGTTTGGGAGCCGGCACACCCGAGATGTTTGCAGTGTTTGGTGATGGGGAGGAAGTCCCAAATTATTTCTAGAGGCAGCCACCAGAAGCAGGCACTTCTTGTGCCTTTCAGCGATGCCAAACGGCCAATGACCCGGGGAACTCATTGCAACCAAGAGCGTAGCAGCTTTCAGAGAAGGCTTGGATGCGGATGAGAACATCCAGAGCTGTCATGGGAAGGGTTTAAAAGGGAGTCAATAGCTTTGGGTATAAATCCTCAGGCATCAGGGAGGAAAGTTTCTCTGCGGGTAGGTTACCCTATAAATGTACCTTAGGGTTTCCTTTGCAGCAGCCGGTGCTGGCCATTGTACACCAGATACAAGGCTAGACAGATGCACTGGTTTGGCCCAGCCTGGTAATTCGTACGTGACTTTCTCAGAAAGACTCAAGACGAATAGATTTTAAAGCCAGACGTGACTTTTATGATCATCTAGTCTGACCTGCCTCCCCTTGCACAGGCCAAAGAGCCTCACCCAATAATTATATGCTTTCTATTCAGCTCTCTAGCTGGACTGAACAAGTTACAAGGTGGTAGGGGTGAGCTGCCTACTCATCTGGGTGAATTCAAACCCAGATGTGACATCCCACCCAGCTCAATGATTTGCAGAAAGAACTTTTGAGCTGGGATAGGGGAGAAATCAGGCCTCTTTAACAGCCTGGCGAACCCTTGTCATATTTATCATGAGCAGCACAATGCTAGGTGTACTGCTTTCAGCCCCTGCTCCGGAGGCCATGTGAGCTTCTGTTTTTAAAATATGTTTCTAGCCCTCGGCCTTGCAGAAGGAAGCTTGAAAAAGGCAAGTGAGTGAGCCTAAAAGCTCAGAACCCAGAATGCAAAGACTAGTGTGTTTCAAAATCTCATGAACGTTTCCAGCCATTGCACTAGTTTTTGAGCCCTCGTTCGTGATTTTCCAACTCGTGGGGTTGGCCAGACCCCTTAAAAAAAAACCTAGCAGGGCACTGAGCTCAATCAATCACTCATTGCTTCCGAAAATCTTGACCTCGCATCTTACAAGGGATGAGCGGAATAAATCCCAGCATTTGCTCCATTTACACCTGGTTCCAGCTGTGCCAAAGACCCTCACACAACAGTCTTTTACTGCTATGGGAAGTGAAGCCAACTAGAAACAAAGGAGGGAGGAAACCATCTAACCAAGTTTAACCACCTAAAACTGAGCCAAATGCAAAAATAAAACAGCGTGAGCCAGGGGAAGCAGGTCCGATCTTTAAATTTCATGGCTCATTATCTTGAGTGTCCATTCCCCTTTATAACCACCCAGTACCCCCACAAAACAGTAGGTGCCAGGAGAAATCAGCTTCACTTAATGCTGTTATGTGCCAGTGAAATCCCATGCCTGATAAAAGCCGGGATCCCTGTTGGTTTTGTGGGAAAGCGCAAGATTTACTTTATCAGCTGGCAGATTTATTTTTCTGCTCAAAGTTCCCCAGTGCCTGTGAGTTTCAGCCTGGGTGATTTGGAGACAGGGAAGGGGGTGGGGAGGAGAGAACCAACTGAAACATAAGTAAGTGATAATTATATTGAAGTATTTGTTACATATCCTCTAACCTGGAAAATATTCTGCTCCACCAGCTTCTCATTTCCCCAAGGAAGGGTCAAGCTGAGGGGAGAGCCAGAGAGCTCTGGAAATGTGGAGCAGTTTCGCCCCACTGCCTAATGAGGTTTCGGAAGGAATCTACCCGTTCTGGTCACTGGCTTTTGCAATGAGGGGCAGATTCCCAAAAGTGGGGGGCCAGAATGCAGCAGCTCCATTGTTCTCAGAGGGGGGAGGCATTCTCCTTGTTCTCCAACAGTGGAGGGGGGGGAAATTTTTCATTGTTCTCCAAGGTGGGAAGGGGAATGGCGGATTCTCCATTGTTCTCTAGTGGACGCTCCTGGCTGCCAAGCGCTGGGAAATCTAACCCAAAAGGCTTTTTCCTAGATCAGGGGCCATTTCACCTTCAAGGGGCCTGATACCCCATGGAAGGTGCTTGAGACCTCACTAAACACTGCTGTCTTCTGAAGGGAGCTCTTTGCCCTGCAGCAAGACGTTTCCCCAACTTTAAAGTCTCAGAACCACACCATGAACCGGACGCCCTCGCCCTCCTCCTCCCCCATCCCCCTGGGCTTTCCTCACTAATAATTTCCATCTGGAAGGACCCCAAGCCAGACTGGCTTCATGCACAGACCAGCACCTCCTCCCCACTTGCAGAACCCCTGCTCACAACTGACCCCAGCACATATTTTTTTGGAGGGAGGATGCCTGTCTCTTTAACAATGCTCTTCCTGCCCCCCCACCCACCCACACCTTGCACAAGCAATGAGCTTGCACGTGCACCCACAAGGCTCTAAACCAGCTGCCCCACTCCAGTGCAGCTTTCAAAGAGCAGACTGGGTGGGGAGGAGGGGTTTCTGTCCCAGCAGCAGCAGGACCAGGACTGGGGAATGCTTTTCTAGTCTAGCCATCCTCCTGTGATCTGGAGGGAAGCACGCCAGTGACTGCATCCAAGGGATAGGTCAGCCAGAGGGGTCAAGAGCCCCGTGTCTGCCTCTGCAGCCTTTGGCAGCTCACCTCCTTGCTCAGTGCCTCGATTTCCCCACGTGGAAACTGGGCAGAACAACTCGTCAGACAAATGGTGAGGGGGTGGGGGCTCAAGCCTGAGCCAGGTTGAAGCGTCTGACGAAGTGGGATTTTCTCCCATGAAAGCTCATGCGATAAATAAATCTGTTAGTCTTTAAAAGTGCCCCAGGACTCCTTGTTTATTCCTCTCCACTACACTAACACAGCTGCCCCTTTGGAACTTAATGCTGTGTAGGGGACACGGTGATAAAAAGCTTGCAGCATGGGGCCTCAGCCAACGGGCTAGAAACTGCAGTGTAGACATTCAGCTTTGGGTCTGAACCCTTCCCCCTCACAGGGTCTCAGCTGGAGCCAGAATGTCTGCCCAGGCTAGCCCTCGTGCCTGAGATTAGATGCTTTCTATCACCCTGCTAAACTGTGCTTCTTAGTCACCAGCAGCTAGATCACATGGAGGGGTTCACTATCTCTCTGGTGCAAGTCTGAAATGAACAGACCTTTGGTTCCACCCACAGCAGCTCACACCTTTATTCCTGGGTCTGACACCCACAGCCAACCCAACCAGCAGCCCTGTGGAATAGAGCAAAGGCACCAAGGCCCAGCAGAGGGGGCCCTTCCAAGGGAACCTTAAGGCTGCATTGGCAGAACCGCTTTAGAACATCTCATCACCCCCATGGCACTTCCCAGCCAGAGTTCATCAACCACTTTACAAAGGGGGGAGAGAGAGAGAGAGAGAGAGAGATGCATCATTAGCCCCATTTTATGGGTGGAAAAACTGAGGCACAGAGCAGAGACATGATATGCCCCAACTCACCCACCAGGCCAGGACTAGAACCCAGCTCTCATAAGCCTCACTCTAACAGTGTTATCCTTGTCTGAGTCAACCTACCTAGACCCTTTCCTCCCCAGCAAACAGATGGTATGTCTAGACACCCGAGATGGGCCTGGGCCAGCCAACTACAACTTGGGCTGCGGGGCTATTTCAGTGTTACATAGACCTCCGGCCTCAGGCCGGCAGCCAGGCTGTAGGACCCTGTGAGCTGGGAAGGTCCCAGAGCCCTGGCTCCAGCCTGAGGCCAGAATGAAACAGCCACATTGCCCCAGTTGGGTAGCACAGGTCAGCCACAGGTTTTTCTTTGCTGTGCAGTCAGACCCAGAGGGATCTGACCTCCCCCCCGCCCCCCCACCCTGCACAAGCGCCAAGCCCTCAGCACAGCTGAGGGGGCGAGTTAATCAGGCCTCCCCCGGAGCCCTTCCACCAACGCCCAAAGATGCACACTGGTGCGCCTTCCACGATGTTTGCATAAAGGCGGGAGGGAGGAGGTCAAAGCTAAAGCCCTCGCTGCACAGTGTGATGGCCGGGTTAGGAGATCTCGCCACAGGGGGAGATGCTTCTCGCTGTACGGTTAATCATAACAGAATCCACAGCCACGGGGCAGGCAACTCTGTGGGGCGCCAGGGACACACGCAGATTTCCCAGCCTGTGTCCAACAATTTAGGCACAAGCCAGTGCCAAGAGATACAGCCGAGATGTAAACGCCCACCAGTGAGCAGCAATGGGGTTCCCAGGAAGGCAAGCACTTTCTGCAGTGTACAAGGGATGACGGACTGTCCCCAGAAGCCTGGAGCCAATGAGCACACACAGGTTTTGGGAAAGGCACAGCGGCAGAGGGGAAAGCAGCAAGTGGCAGCGGTGAGGTCTAGTGAGCTGGAGGCAGGATGTTTGCATCCAATGTTATGACTTGTGTGACTCTCAGGCAGGTCACTCCCCCACCCACCATGAGCTGTGCCTCAGTTCCCCCCTTCTGTAAAATGGGGATAACCCTACTAACATGCCTGTGTAAGGTCCCAGGAGAGCAACAGGTTAGAAGTGCTGAGCATCGTCAATAACTCAGGGTGGTTCCTCCACACCGAATTTATTAGGAAGCCTTTTTTGGTGTGTGTGGGGGGGTACAGCTTGTTCCCCAAAGGGGTTATTACATTGGCACCTGATTGTTTGTCAGAGGTGCTCTCCCTTCCTGTAGCCCATGACAGCGTGTCCCTGATCACACAAACACAGTCGCAGCCATCCCGCTGTGACAGGAATGGGTGGAGGAGGGTCTGTGGTTGGCTATCTGCAGGGGGGCAGACTACATGACTATGATGCTCCCTTCTGATATTAAAGCGGTTGAGTCTTGGACAATCAACAAATGAGGAGAGTATTGCTGATGGCAAGGATGGACCCAGAAAACCACCCTTTCTGCCGCTCACTATCCCCTGGGAGCCACTAAGCTTTAGAGGGGCTGGGTGGGGAAGAGCAATTGAGACAGCAACTTAAAACATCACAGATAGAAACAATAGGTCTAAGGAGCCAGGCCTGGAGCCCCGATCCCAACACACCCCTGAGCGCTGGATCCAAGCCAGGTCACCCCTTCCCTGCCGTTCCATGGGCTTTTCTATCCCACCCCACCCTGTGGAATTGATGTACCAGTTCATTCTGCCTCAAAACCCCCTCTAGGGGGCAGTGGTGGGGAGTGTTGTTACATAGGGAAACTGAGGCACAGAGCCAAACACTTGCTATGACATCACAGGCTGAACTCATCACAGAGATGAGGAGGAGGAGAACCACATCTGAGCGGGCCATGAGCCCAGCCAGCCTCTGCCCGGTGGGTGTGCATCACTCCCTAGCACACGCTCACCCCCGTCAGCTTTTACTCACTTCCTCTGCAGATATGTGGGTCTGACTGGAAAGTCCCAACGCCCTCCCCTCGTAGCTCTGGTGGGATGCATGGGGCAAGCAAAAGCCAGCCGAGGGTCAGAGCTGAAGCTGTGCAGCTGTTTCCCAGGGCTGCGGGAAGAGCAACCCGCACCCGTGCCAGGCAGTAAACAGCCAGAGGGCAGTCTTGGGTTTGGCTTCCCACATTACACCTGGGAGAATTCTGGTTCGATTCCCAGCTGCTCCAGGCAGCAGTCCCCCAGGACAATCCACAAAGCGGATTATATAGCAATCATAGGAGGAACCAGTCCCAACCTGACCGACTGACTGACTGCTGCCATGTAGATCAAATGGGGGGGCTGGGGGATGAAGGACATTTCCGCTGAAGGCCAGAATGAGAAAAAGCAGGTGAAGAGGGGAAAAAATTCCCCACCCCCATCAGTCCATTAAGTCCCAGATACATTAGCCCCTGGGGTGGATTCACCAATGGTTTTCCCAGAGTTACTCCTGATTTACACCAGTTTGCAGGGAGAATCCACCTCATTGGAGCTCATGGTCACCTATGAGCTCTGAGGCTCTCTATAACACAATGATAGGCTGATCTCTTACACCCGTGTGAATTCAGTCACCCAACTGAAGTTACTCCAGGTTGACACCAATGTGGGAGGGAGAAAAATCAAGCTTTCTTGTAGTTCAAGAGATGTCTATGATCTCAGGGCTGAATTCTGGTCCCAGTTATTCCTAGTTTAAATCCAGAGCAGATGCACTCAGTGGAGTTGCTCCAGGTCTCACGGGTGTCAATCCAGAGCAATTCCATTCAATGGTGAGACTCCTGATGTAAACCCAGCGCATTTCCATTCAATAGATTTTACTCTTGGTCTCAGGGATGCACCGGTGTCAAACCAGAGCAACTCTATGGAGGCCAAAGAAGCCACCGTCAGTGGAGTGACTCCGGATTTGTGCCAACCTTAGTGAGATCAGAAGGCGACCCTGGAGGGCCAAGATCATGCACCCCAGAAAGACCCTGCCTGGATCTAAGCCAAGGAGACAGCCTGTCACTCCCCAGGAAATATCCCACCCACTGGATGATGCCAGGTTTATTTGCCCACTGAGTCAGCAGCTATTCCCCCACCCCGCATCCCACCCGCGGTTCTGGCTGGCTCCCTTCCCAGGCGTGGGGCAGGGGTAATGGGGGCAGGACAGGGCAGGGCTGCCCCACTCACCCAGCGCTTTCAGCAGCTCCTCAAAGTTCTCCGAGTGCTTCATCTTCCAATTGCCAGAGAAGTTGGGCATCTCAAATCGGATGGGTGGGGTGGGGAGAGAGAGAAAGGCACCAACCAGCCTGGGTGGAGGAGCGATGGGTTGGAGAGTCACCTAGAAACCTCCTGGTCCCTTTTCTCCAAGGACCAGCTGATTTTATCCCTCCCTTTTAATGAGGCTGAGCCCTCTTACTGCAATCCGGATCGCCCCCGGGCTCTAGGAATGAATGAGCAGCTCCTTTCTCTACTCTCTCAAGCACCTTCTCAGATTCTCCGCTTTCCCTGGCTTCCCCATCCCTTTATGTGTCATTATTGCTCAGCCTCCTTGTCTAGTCCCTCCCCCTTCTTCTGCCCCCATGCCTCTGGGAGGAGAGAAAAAATGGCTCCGGGCTCACCTGTTGGGGGGGGAGGAATCCACTGAGCGTCCCCCCTTGCAAGAGAAAAATCAGTCTGGGGGTGGCTTGAAACAGCAGCACTGAGGGGTTATTTGTAGAACTCCCTGCCTGGACTGTCTGAGTGATCTCAGTCTCCATTTTCATGTGCCTTTGCTCCCAGCCTCACCTAATAACACAGCCTGACTCTGGCATGGAGCACGTGCCCGTCCCAACCAGCTTTGGTCACCCAGCCATCTCCTTTGGGGGTTCTGCTCCTTTAAGCAGTCGACTGCAATTTAAACCCAGCACGGAGGCAGCAAGCAGGGCCAGATTGTAATCCCAGCACCACAAGATCCACCTGGAACAATGCCATGGGAATTCCTAGAGAAACTCCGGCCTGAAATCCGGGGAAACGTGGGGTAACACGGCCCCAGTGATGGGGAGCTACTCAGGCAAAGATGGAGCAAAACCACTGCAGTGAGTGGCATCACAACTGCATTTGCACTGGTGTAAATCTGGAGTAACCGCACAGTAGTTAAATTAGCCCTGATTTATGCCAATATAATGTGCAGCAGAATCTGACCAGGCAGATGAGAATAGATGTAGCACTTCTCCACCACAACTCTCATAGGGCTTTACAAAGGAGATAATCATTTCACCTGTGGGGAAACTGAGGCACAAAGCAGGGGAATGATATGCCCACAGTCGTGGAGCAGATCAGTGGCAGAACCAGGAAACACAAACAGGGTTGTGACCACCTGGCCACGTAACGTTTCCTTTGTAACTCTCCGACTCCACTCATCTATTGGATTGAATCTAATAGTCGGCTGATATCAGCACTGGTTTGAAACCAGAGAGGTTCTGGCCAACCCAGATCCGAGGCCTCTCTCCCGAAATGTGGGAGTGGTTGGATCCAAACCAAATCCCTCCCGGACACGGTTCTGCAAAATCGATATGAAAGCTGGACTCAGGTCACCAAGTCCAGAGCCACATTCCAAAACTCCCCGGAGCTGGAGGGGGTGCCTGGCCCAGGATATTTGGCTCTGACAGTTACAAAGATACAAGCCACCTGCAAAACCTGGTTTGGCTTGGAAATGCCATGACATGAGGATTCGGAGTTTGCCTCAGGCCTATCACCACCAATAATCTGGTTCTGCCCCAGCCTAGCCGATCCATATTGGCAGCTCTGGGCTGAAACCACCTCTCCCTCCTGAAATCACTGGATGTTTTCCCAGTCACTTTAACAGAACCAGGATTCGACTTTCTCTGGGGTAGGGCAGCTTTGAGGGAAAGCCCTTACCCTGCACTCAGCAAGCTAGGGTTCAATCCTGTGCTACAGCCTGAGCCAACCTGTGAGAGCTTACATTTAAACTCTCTCTCAACACAGGCAACCATGGAAGCAGTATTTCCCAGCTTCCACAATCACTCCACTGCTTCTTTTTAAGGGGCGTGGTCAGAGCATCCAGCAAGCCCAGCTCCTGCCACCCACCGCTGCCCCTTCCTTCCCCACCGAAGCAAACAACTGAGGTGGACTCAGACCTCCCTAAGGTAGAATTAAGCCCGTCTCCTGCCTGCATCCCAGGATGGCTGCCGGCAGGAGCCGCTGGGGTCCAGGCTGCGTAGAAGGCTGGAGCAGAATACGCATCCACATGTCATTGTAAACCCAGATTTACGGTTGCTGGAGCCATGCCCCACAACCAGGCTAACGCATCTGTACTGCCCTGCGTAGCCCCGCTTCTTCTGCAAGACTGGTTTCAGCTGTGTCCACATTGCAAAATGCCCAGGCTTAGTCCTCAATCATGTTGGGTGGGGGGCGGGCTGGAATTTGAGCTCTGACTTCCCTGCCTTCCCTCAGCAGGGTCCCAAAGCCCAGTTGCTGAGCTCTCGCTGGCCCTACTCGCACTGATTTGCATGTGGACAGAAGCAGGGTTTCAGGTCAAACCTGAATCAGAGCCTGGTACAATGTAGACAGACCCTGAGAGGGGAGAGGAGTTTTTTCTGAAGACCACACATTTTGTGGAGGAGGAAGGTGTCATAACCTCTAGTGAAGCAAAAGCTCCGCCTGCTGGTGGTGAACAGCATAGTCCACGGGCAGAAGCATGTTGAGCAGCTCTGGGTGGATGCTAAGGAGCAGGCTGTCCTCTGGCAGGAGAGGTGACGGGAGACTCTTAGAGGGACAGTGGGAGACTCTTAAAGGGACAGTATCAAGATAACGGGGTGGGGCTCTGAGATCTGTCTTCTATTCCTGTCACTGATGCTGGTTTCCTCTATGCCCCTTGGGCAAGTCACTTCTGTCAGCCTCAATATTCCCATATGTAAAAGGGGACCAAGAGACTGAGAAATTTTGGGGGCAGGGACAGTGTCTCACTATATGTGTATGCAGCACCTGGCACAATAGGGCCCTGAGCGTAGCAGGGTGCTGCTACAACATAAAATACGGTTTCCTTGCCTACCCCGGCTGTATCTCCCTCTTCTTGTTTTTGGAGCACTAAGAAAAGTCATCCTTTAAACATCAGCAAAACAAACAAGCACTCCTGTGGCACTTCTACTTCTTGTTTGTTTTGCTGAACTAGACTAACATGGCTACCCCTCTGGAACCTTTAAACATCTGGAGGCTGAAGTATCCTAACTATTGAAGAGCTGGCACTCCATCCTTGACTTTTTGTACGGCCCACACCTCCATGGTGCCAGGGGCTGTACAGACACCAAACAAAAGACAGCTCTTATACTTGTGTCTTATACTCAGATTGGAAAGTCTCTGGGGCAGAGATCATCGTTTTGTTCTCTGTTTGTACAGCACCTAGCACCATAGACTCCAGGCCCATGACTGGGGCTCCAAGGTGCTACAATAATAAAGCAGTGATGTTAGGAATGGGGAATTGAGACAGTTAAACTGATCAGTGACTTGTTTTGTATCACTCACTCGGCACAAAGAAAAATCAGAGTGGGAGGGGAGAGGAAGGGGGGAACACATCAATGGCCAGATTCCCATTTCCCCCAAGGTCTTTGTACTCCATTTGGGACTGTGTAAGCAACAGTCACATCCACCGGTTGCCGGCATGGTGTAAATGGGAATGGACCCAAGAATTCAGATTGTTTCTGAAATAAAAATGGAATTAAGCAGACAAGATTTCCTCCCTCTGACGGGAGTATCAGATGTCTTCATGAGGGCCAGGCAGGCGCAGGTGGTGAGATCATCCCCTTGGTTATTCTTGGTTGTCTTCTTTTCTCCCTCTCAGCAACAGCTTTCTGCAGCCATCCTTGAGCTTGTAAAAAGCTCCTTCCCTGCCCCAGATCTGGGGTGTGGTTTAGGGAAAGCAGAGGACAGTCACCCAGGCTTCCTGGCTGGAAATAGGTGTGAGCAGGCTGGGGCATTCCACAAATCACCCTCCTTCTAAGCCGGCAGGTGGCTGGGGGGGCTGCCCGCTTTGGGCATCATCGGCAAAGACAGCTAGCTCATTGCTGGCTCCTGCACCTTTGGCTGGAGCAACTCCAGGAGCTTTCCCTAAGTGGTCAAGCTCTCAAAATATTCCACCAGTATTCAGCCACCACTGACAGTCAGGAGCAGAGGGGCCTAGAGGCGCACGCCTGGGGCTGGGCATCCAGAGAGATGACAGCCAATCCCCGCAGTGCTTCCTTTGTTAAATGCTATCCCCTCCCACCCTTCTTAAGCAAGCCTCTTTGCCCCCCCCTGTAAAATGGGGCACATCATCCAGCCTGTCTGCCTTGTCAATTTCGATTGTAAGCTCCCCAGGGCAGGAGGTGACACAGATATGTCAGTGGACAACTGGTTCTAGTTCCAACAGGGCCCTAAGCTGCAGAGGAACCATGAGGCACTATGACGTACCAATAACACTAAAGGGGGGGTCATGGGCCCCCATTCCTCAGTTTCCCCACACATCTCCTGCTATGGGACTAATGATACTGACCTTCCTTTGCAAAGCACTTTGAGGTCTATGGATGAATTGCGCCATGGAAGCGTTATTGTCCGTGTCGGTACTGTGATAACACTTCAGCTCAGACCAAGGCCACGAGGTGACACGGATATGTCAGTGGACAGCCCCTGCTCCAAGGAGTTCATAATTTAACTAGACAAGATAAAGAATAGAAGAAAGCAAGGCATGTTCTCCTCACTTTGCAGAGAGAACTCCAGCACAGGAAGAGTAAATAAGGTGTCCAAGGTCACGCACAGAGTCAGTGGCAGAGGACTTCACAGTTGTCACCAGGCCACTGAGAACATCACGGCAGCAAAGGGGAACAGAACTCAGGTCCTCCCTACCCATCCAGCTTCCTGAACTAGAGAGAATCCCACTCAACTATTAGCAGTATTGGGCCTAGGACACACTGTTGGCCAGATCTGATTCCATCCAACAGAGGGCAGCAGCAATACACCCCAGGTAGCATGAAACATTTTTGGAAATAGCCCTGCTTGAGTTTTCTAGAATCAGGAGGTCAGCTTTTTTGTGTGTGTGTGTGAAAGGCATAACATTTTTATGAAAGAATTTCTGCAGCCTGTCAGCTCTGACATTGTCCCTTTAAAAAACGAGACTTTACTGAGCTGTGTAAAGTTTGCTTTGGCTCCTGGCCTGAGGTAAAGATTAACGGCTAATGCTGGATTAAAAACTTGGAGAAATGAGGCCCCATTCTGGTGATTAATTATTTGATGGGTTTCTCCATATTTATTGAAACACCGAAGATTTTTGCCGCCTTGGCAGTGGTGGCGGGGGGGGGGGGGGCCCCAATTTCTGCGGCAGAATGTAGCAAAGGCAAAGCAAAACACTGTCTTCGTATCACTCATCATCAGTCCCAATGCCTTGAGCACCGGGACAAGCCGTGAACAGCGGAAAAGGCGAATATTTCAAGAGGAGAGATGATTTTCTAAGTACTTCTATAGTCCTCCTTAGCTGAGCCTGAGAGCACCTCACACACTCAGAAACTGTGAAAGGAAAGGTTTCCTCTGCCCCCATCACAGATGGGGAAACTGAGGCACAGAGAAAATACAGTGGCTTGCCCAACGTCGCAGTGGGGAGACGGGAGCAGAGTAAGGGCTTTTGAGTTTTAACACCCAGCTCGTCAAAGGTATTTAGGCACTAACTTCCCCATGACTTAGGCACGTAAATACTTGGACGACCTAGGCCTAGCTTCCATAACTACAAGGCTATGGAGCCAACCTGCATAGGGAATGCTACTGGCTTTTACTCCTGCTACGGTAGTGCCTTCCAGCCACATGCCAGGCAGAAGGCACCCGCCTTGCCCCAAAGAGTTTCCTGTCCACAGAGACAAGGCAGACAATTAAGGAGGCTGGTTAGTCAATGAAGCCAAGAGATATGAAGTGAACGGTCCCCAAAGCGACTGTGATGGAGCCAAAAGCTGATCTCAGGGCCCTGTGGATCCCAGCTCCAAACCCCTCCTTGCCTAGAGCATACAACAGCTGCACTTCCTTTAACAAACTCCCCCACTCGAGCTCCAATTTGTTCACTGACCACCATACAGACCGACCACCCCAGCTAACATATTCCTAGGAAAGGGGTCTCCAACCTGCGGCTCCGAAGCCGCATACGGCTCGTTGGCTGCCCCCCTGCAGCTCCAGACTCCGAGCGCACCCCGCTACCAGGGGACCCAGCTCCAGGAGACCCTGTGGGTGGCCCGTGCCAGGCTCTGGGCTCCCCCCTGCCACTGAGGGACCTGCTCCTGGTTCTGGACTCCCCCACCAGGGAACCTTGCAACTCGCAGCCTGGTCCAGCTCCCAACTCACCCCACTCCCCACCAGGAGGCTACACCCATTGCGTCTCTCAAAATACTTGGTTATTGAAGGAAATTTTTTTAAATGGCTTTTCTTATCTTTTGGGTTGCAAACCCTGTCCTAGGAGATCCCCCAGTGAAATGGGCGCCACACCTTTCCTAGCACTCATCTTCAGAAGTCCTTGCATAATCTGGAACGTAATATTGTCACCAGTTTCGGCTGTCTGTGGTTTTGCATCTTATTGCACATCTGGGTCCAGGGATGGGCGGTGCATTCGAAATGAACTGCTGGATTAAAAAGGCAGATAGCTAGATAATCTGATACCCAGGGCTGGCCCAAGGATTTCTGTGCCCTAGGCAAACTACGGTTTTGGTGCCCCTCCCCCACGTTATAAGAGGTGACGTGTTAATATATATATTTTTAAATAGAGTAAAAAATTCTCTTTCATCTAATTTGGTGCCCCTTAAAGTCTGGCGCCCTAAGCAACCACTTAGTTCACCGATATGGTTGAGCCAGCCCTGCTGATACCATTGCATTGATTAGCTGCGCCCATTAAAATTAATAAGATTGTTGGTAGTCAGTTGAATTACCATCTATGTAGTCAGATGATCTAGCCATCTAGTCACAGTATATTATTTATGTATCTCTCTCCCTCTCTTCAGAGCGTCCCCCTTTGGGTCTTGATACTGAGATGCTCTAGGAGCCATTCCCAGCCAATTGCAAGAGAACTTGTCCATCTCGGACACTGAAGTGATTTAGCTGGCACCTCACTGCCATCTGAGTGGGTTCTGGCCCAAAGGAAACCAGAGTCTGGGTCTGACCCACAGCCCCAGCTGGGTCAGCTGAGCTAGGCTTAAAAACACCTCCCAACCGGAGCATGGATTGTGGGTGTGGACAGCAGGGGAAGGCTGGGCTAAATTCTGAGGTTAACTGTGCAGGGAAGACAGACCCTTGTGCGTTTACATCGTGGGACCCTAATCTCGTGTGATACAAGGGAATCACAATCCAAATGCATGCGACAGACTGCGCAGTCTACAACCATGGGGATATTTTATTCTTCTTTGCCTCCCCTTCCCACTGTGATCAAAGACTCAGACTTTAAGGTCAGATTCTTCGAAGGGACCATCATGACAATGTAGTCTGACTTCCTGCACATCGCATGCACCCTTGCCCACCCACTTCTGTCCCAGAACCCTCACCTTTGGCTGAGACACTGAAGTCCTCAAATCATGGTTTAAAGACCTCAAAAGACAGAGAATCCACCATTTCCACTAGTTTAAACCTGCAAGTGCCCTGTGCCCCAAGCTACAGAGAAAGGCAAACCCCCCACCACAGGTCTCTGCCAGTCTGACCCAGGCAAAAATTCCTTACAACCCCAAATACTGCAATCTTCAGCTAGTACAGGGACAAAACCCACCAGCCAGATATCTGGGAAAGAATTCTCTGCAGAAACTTAGAGCCCTCACCAACTACTGTCCCACTGCTGTGCAACTTTTCTAGTTTATTAATAATAAATTACTATTGCTTTAAATTAGAACAAAAATAGTAACTAAAATAAGCCAAAGCATTTCTCAGCACCAAAGACCCAGCATCTGCACAATGGGGTTTAAAAAAATAATTATATAGCAAGTTATTTGCTGCTTTCGAGGCAGCTGAGATAGTCCAAATCTCCCTTCAACCCCTTTTAAAAGTTCTTTGTACAGTTTCTGTCTAAGCAAAACAGCTGGATTGATTGTTTCCCAACCCCTTCACATTCTCCCCCTGTCTACACCCCCACCCTAACTTTCTCAGCTGAGAATTTTGTGAGCCAAGTCTTGGCCTGGAGCGAATTTTTACTGTCAAGCTCTAATCCCCCAAAGAAAGGGATTTATAACAAAAAGGGCTGACAGGACTTTACCTACAGCATCGCAAATGCAAAACCATAATAAATGAATGAAGGGAAAGGATGATGTTACCAGTGAGCTATGGTGTGAGGAGGACATTGAGGTTACAGGAGGAGCTTGTGCAAGCAGAGTTTGGGTGGGTGGTCAGAGATCTGCAGCTAACACACAGCAAAATACATGAAGCCAACTGAAAAATATGCAGATCCTTTAGTAGCGCCATATATTTCTATAGTGCCTTTCATCACACAGACCATTATATGCAGCAATGACTTAGATGCAGCCACCTCTGGGGTGGAATGTGGCAGGTGTTGGCCAACATGGAGCTGTACTTCCTGGATCTCACTTCATGGCATTCCCTTCCCACTAAAATAAGCCACCTCTGGGGTGGGGCACACCAGCTGTTTAAGAGCTGCACGGTATCAATGCTGGTTCAGCTGGGAACTAAAAAAGGAACCCAGATGCAAGATGCTTTAGTTTAGTGCAGGAAGTAAAGAACACTGTCACTCATTGAAAAAGAGGTTTTGAACAGGAAGTGAAGCAGAATCCTAGCTCCAAGGGAAGTACATCTGAGACCAAGAAGTGAAGGGCTCCACATAGCCCAATGTTTCCCAAAGTTTTAAAACTCAAGAAAAAAAATGAAACTTATCATGTCCTGCCCCCTCATTCCCACTCCAACCCCACCCAGCATTTTGAACACATTGTGTGATGGCCATATCAGATCCTCCCTCCTCACCTTTCATAGGTGCCTTGATGAGCAGTCAAACAAACAAGGAGTCCTGTGGCACTTTTAAAGACTAACAGATTTATTTATCGCACGAGCTTTCATGGGAGAAAATCCCACTTCTTCAGATGCTTTGAAGATGGGAAACTTACAGAGTGGGAGGAAATTAAATGCAGGGGAGTGTATGACATAGCATCAGGTCAGGCTGTAACAGCAAATCAAAATAGGTGTTAGGATTCAAACACTGGGGAACAGCAGAGCAGTGAAATAGCAACTTTGATCCTCTCTGAGTAAGCTCCCACTGAAGTGACTGGGGCAGCTATGGCAGAGGTTCCTAGGTGGGTAGGTGGGCGAGGCTCTGTGGCCTGAGACATGCCAGAGGTCAGACTAGACAATCATGGAGATGGACCCTTCTGACCTTAAAGTCTAAGGGTATGTCTATACTGGCAATTTAAGTCGACTTAATGAAAGCTTATGTCGACTTAGTTACTACCACTCCTTAAATCGACTTAAGCACAGTGTGGATGTGGAGTAAAGGAGAAGTAGGCTTTATTAAGTCGACTTTAAGGTGCTTAAGTCGACTTAACAAAGTGGACTAAGTCGACTTAAAGCTAAGTCAATTTAGTCCACTTTGTTAAGTCGACTTTAATAAGGTCGACTTTAAGTTGACTTAAAGTCGACCTTATTAAAGTCAACTTTAAAAAGTTGACTTAACTTTTGTAGTGTAGACATAGTAAGAGTCTAGGAGCGCCCCACATTTGGGGAAATGCTACTGCGGGTTAGGGAACAAAGACGAAAGCACCCTGCAGGCAGTTGAAACTCCAGAGGGAAAGTTTAAGGAGCCCAAATCTAGCGATCCCAGCTGGAATTTGCTCAGTACCACACAGCTGACGCCCCTGCCGTTACAAACGATGCCATGGCATCTGGGCTGCCCACAAGCAGCCAGAATCTGAGTCATATGCTAAGCCGAGGGTTTCTGGAGAATGGAAAAATATATAGAGCATTCCCATCCCAAACAATTCTGCACCACTCCCTCCAGCCGCTGCAGAAATAGAAAGCAGGTGGACATAGCCCAGGCTCCAGAGAGGATGCAAAGTGAAAGGCAGTTTTCCACACAGCATCAGCTCTCGCTCCAGGAGCTTGGCAGCTGGGAATAAAATCTCACAGCCCATCAGTAAGGCGACTCAGTGTCCACGCAACCATTAGGCAAGCGACTTGTCTAAAGTCTGAGACAGAACCCAGTCCCCTCTGCTCTACCCACTAGATAGCACTCCCCTCCCAGAGCTTTAAACAGAATGCTGAGTCCTAATTTCAGCCCCTCCCACTCTAACCATTAGACCCTACTCCCCAGAACCCAGGTGCCCCCAACAGCCAAATCACTAGCTCTAACCAGCAGCCTGGATTCCTGCCCTTTTTTCTGTTAAAAGGGACACGCTGATCAGATGGGCATGGGCTGCAGATCTAATCGAACTCTAATCCTTGCTCAGCAAATGGGGCAGGGAAGGCAAGGCAACCTGGCATCAGAGTCGGAAACCCGCTGTGGTTATTAATAAAGGCTTGAATGCAGAAAGAGGGAGAGCCTGGAAGACACGCATCTGGAAAGAATTCTGCTTTTAAGGTCAGATAAGCCCTTTTTCAATTCCTCCCAACCCCCCCCCTTCCTTTTTCTTCCCCTCTGGGAGCCCCCAGGGCAGGCGGGATTTTCAGAGACAAACATTCCAGTCTCTGATCTTCGGCAAAACAAAATAAACCGGTAAATAGATGGGAAGGCCGGGCGCTGAGGCTGGGATTAGTCAGGAATCATTAGACAAGTCACAGGCAAGGGGTGGCTTCTCTCCAGCAGCATCGCTGGGTGGGTGGTAGAGGCAAACAATCGAATCTGCCCTGGAGGGCGCTACCTCAGCTCTCTACACCCCCTACTAGTGTGCCATGATCAGCCCCCAGACCCAAACACCTACCAGGTGCCTAGACCTTCCACATTCTCTTCTCAGGGCCCCCTCCAAAAAACTGACCCAATCTACCCTTCCTCACAGCAGTTCAAGCACCACTCCCATCCAACCCTTCTCTCAGCAGCAAATCACCCATCACCAACCACCACCCCAGCCCCACACCCTCTCCCAGCTTTCCAGACCCAATCCTGGAATGGAAGAGGGCTGGCACAGACGGATGCACCTCCTCAGAATTAGCCAGGGCTAATACGGCAGCGGTGATGCTTTCAAAATGCAGAACGGGAATCTGGAAATAAGCAACCAATTTCAGTGTGGGAATAAGGAGCCGCAGGCCTTCATCTGAGCTGGAAGTTTGGGCGCAGATGCTTTATATTAGTGCATAAAAGTAGCAGAGAAGCTAGGAAAATTCAGATGTGGGGTAAGGGAGGCCCGTATCTTTCCCAAGGGGGGTAATCCAGTGTTGCTGGCTCTTGCAATTTTAGCACAAATATCACAAATGAAGGATTTTTAAGGGCCAGACTCATGGTTTTTTAACACTGTTAATTAACATTTGGAACAGATTCCTCCAGCGGTCGGAATCGGTATATCAAAGTTATATCTCCAGTAGGCTAGTCAGACCAGCAAATCACACAGTTTATACTGCTTAAGTGCTTTTACCAGTATAGTTTATACTCCTTCCTTGCATGAAATAAATACCCATGCACAAGAAATAGTTCTTCCCACCCCTTCAAGAAGTCTGATGCTGAACTGGGACCAAAATTCAAAATCTTGAAAATTTTCACACACCAAGAATCTTCGGGGGGGGGGGGGGAGCAATCACTTTGGGTCAACGTTTCATTTGAAAATATTTCTTTTCAATGCTGGCCTTTTTTGTGGTTTAAAAAACGTTTCATATAAATCAGCTTAAACGTTTTCTGAACCAAAAGTAATTTTGAATCCAAAATAAGGGATTGATTTGAATACATTAATAATCATTATTAAATATTAATATTATGAAATGGTTATTAATATAAATAATAATCCCTCCTTCACAGTGCTTGTCAGCAGTATATCTCAAAGCACTTTCCAGAGGAGGCAAGTATCATGAACTCCATTTACAGTTGGGGAAACTGAGGCACAGAGCAGGGACATGACATGGCAACAGTCTCCTGACTCCTAATTCAGCCCCAAACCCTTTGCTGAGGGCCCCGTAACAGGAATATCCAGGGTTGCCAAAGGGAATATTAAACCTCACGCTTCAGGGTTTAACCACAGCTCTAGGTTTTAGAGATCAGAATGAGTCTTAATGTTCAGGTCAGGGTGCAGATTATCTCATATCAGTTACTGCAGAGTTCTTCCACCTTCCCCTGAAGCTGCTGCTGGCCACCACCAGAGTCAGCAAGAGATAGACCTCAGATCTCAGCCAGGCTGGCAGTGCTTATGGCCCAGGGATACCAAGGCCTTGGATCCCATCTTTGCACACAGTCCTGGGCAGGCAGAGCCATGATGACTTTGGAGGAGGTCAGGAGTCCCTAAAAAGACTTCATCCTTAGCGTTTCTTCAATTCACTATTGCCTGGGGGATGGACTCGGTGGACAGGGCATCCAGCTGGGAGACCTGTGCTCTATTTCCAATCCTGCCACTGACCTGCTGGATGACTTTGGACAAATCACTTCCCCTTCTTCTGCCTCACTTTCCCTTCCTTTGCTTGCCTTGTCTATTTGGGCTGGAAGCTCTTTGGGGCAGGGACTATTTACCAATATGTGCACATTAAGCTCCTACAGCAATGGGACCCAGGTTCTGGCTGGAACCCATTAGGTGCTATTAGAATTTAGAAAAATGATGCCATGTTCAAGTACCCATTGCCTACTCGTGGGAATGTTTGCAGAATAGGGCCCCAGGTTTGCAGCTTCACAGAGCCAGATTCTCAACTGATCTGAATCAGCAAAGCTGTTGATTTATACCTGCAGCAACCCTGAGCCTTGACTTCCATAACAGGCAAGATCTGACGCCCATCCAGGCTGCTAGCCTCCCCCCGAATCAGATCAGTCTTGAGAAAGAAGGGAGGAGTGTATTTTTATAATGACTGAGCCTGGGACCCTCAGCCCTCACATCTTAATGTGATTATTGGCTTTAAGATCTTTCTTGGGGAAGGCAACTTGATGATTCAGATTGCTGAGCATGTCGGAAGTCACAGATCATTTCAATTAGTGCAACTCCACTTTGTAAAAAAATGGAGGTGTTTGGGGGTGGAGTGGGGGACAGGGAGACATTGAAGTGATTGTCCATTGTACTGCACCTCAGGCTGATTCACATTTACCTTTGCCCTCTTGCTGCCTTCCACTCATGACTGGGGATGGGGTTTTTGGTCTGTGTTTGCACAGCACTGAGCAAAAGGGGTTCATGGCACTGTAGTAATGCATCTAATAATCATGAAAGCTGATCCTTGAAGGTTAAAAAAACCAGATGGCAAATAAGAGGAAGGCAGTATTGATTTATTCACTGGTGGGATTTTTAAAGAGATGATTTTTGATTTTTGAAGATTTGGGGTGAGCCGTCCTGGAAGCCTCCAAAAGCCACCTAGAGGTTGCTGGAAACCTGCACTCAGCCACTCTTTTCCCCTGGGGTTTGGATGGAGCTGGTTAATTTCTCTTTCACAGGTTCAATGCCCTCCCCATCCTGTACAGTCACTCCAACTAGCCCAGGGATCAGCAACCTGAAAGATAAGAGCCATTTAAAAAAATTCCTTCAATAACTAAGGCTGTGTCTACACTTGTTAATTTAGGTCGACTTAGCATGTCCACACCTACATTTTAAGTCGACTTTGGGGGGACCCTACAAAATCGACCTAGAGCGTCCACACTGGATGCCTAGCTTGACTTGTAGGGGCTAGGTGGACCTGGGACAGGTCCACGGTGGCAGGGGGGGCACCCCTTGCCAAGTGCCAGGGGGCTCAGCCTTTTGCCCCATTGTACCTGGGTACAATGGAGCAAAGGGGGACAGGGACACTGGCAGGGCATAGGGGCAGGGTGGGCTGGGCTCTGCCATGCCCTGTGGGGGGGCATGCCAGGCTCTCCCTGTGCCACCCCCCTGGCAGGGAGGGCAATGGGGGAGTCCTGGAGAGCCCTAAGTCGACTTAGAGTCGACTTAGGGCTACTCCAGGTCTACACTGGCTTAAGTCGACTTTAGAAAGTCGACTTAATTTTCCTTAAGTCAACTTAAGCAGGAAAGTGTAGAGTAAATGCAGAGTAAATTAAGTCGACTTAAGCAAGCTTAAGTCGACTTAATTTACAAGTGTAGACACACCCTAAGTGTTTTGAGAGCAGCATTGGTTGTAGCCTCCTGGTGAGGGGAGTGGGCCAGAGCACCTGCTTCAGGGTCCCCTGGTGGCAGAGGGAGCAAGGAGCCTGACACGGGCGGCCCACAGGGTCCTCCAGTGGCAGGAGGGGACCCAGAGCCCGGAGACACAAGGAGGCAGCCAAAGAGCCACAGGTTGCAAATCCCTAAACTAGCCAGACCTGAGATACTGAGTTTCTTACTAGACAGCAGAAAGTTATCCCCTCTCCCTGTATCCCAGCGCAAACTCATCCCAGCTCTTTTCACTTCCCAATAGCCCCCGAGTTGAGATCCCACATGCCATGGAAGGGACCCAGCCAGCTCCTGGGCTTGGACAATCACCTAGCAGGATTTATTCTGCAAGAGTGGGGGAAATGGAATGTCACTGGACACACTTGCTGTGACCCATCCTGCAAAGACCGGAAGAAGGGTGGAGTTGGGGGCTCTGCCAGCCTGGACTGGTGGTAGACCCTCCTGTGCCCCCCACTGTGCTGGCAGCTGCATGAAAACGCAGAACACTGTGTCACCTTCCAGGACCTGACCCAGATCCCAGTCAAAGGAGAAACTTCCCTCTTAATGAAGATAGAGGACCTGACCCTCAGTTACAGTATGTGCATCTCTGGCCTTAAAAGGCATGGAAATGGTTCCCCAAGGTCCTCCCCAGCCAGTTTGGACTGGGTGTAATGGATCTGCCATTGCCTACTTCCATACGCCAGCTTGGGGCCTATAACCCCAAGCACAGTGCATTATGGATATTCCATGTGTCCCATGGACTGTGAGAAGCAGAGGACGTTAGAGCAGCCCTGAGGCTGCTCTAAGTGACACTGGTGCCGGGCAAGGCCCCAGTACTCCTAGAATTTCGGAAGCACACGAATGGCTTAAAGTCACTAATTCCCTATTCCCTGCCCAGGCATCAGAATGGAGTAACAGAGTCAGGCGTGCTGGGACTAGACCAAGGATTCAGTTAGTTGTTTAGTACCTAAACTTCTCCACGAGCAAGTTGCCCATCCCACAAAAATCCCTTGCCCTCTGGGAATCAGCACAAGGGTTCCCAACTTTTTGCGGGGTCACGACACACTTAGTGGCGTGTCACAACCGTACAGGACACACCAACCCACCCCCTCCGGGCCAAATCCAGCCATCTCCCTGGCTCTCCATGACACACTCACCAC
This sequence comes from Pelusios castaneus, assembly GCA_007922175.1. Classification (NCBI taxonomy): domain Eukaryota; kingdom Metazoa; phylum Chordata; order Testudines; family Pelomedusidae; genus Pelusios; species Pelusios castaneus. The sequence continues at coordinate 1,019,380 of ML685904.1, forward strand.
TGTGGGGTAACACAGGAATGTGTCCCGACACACTGCTTGTTTAGATTGAGCATCCTGAGAGTGTCTAAGCTGGCCTGTGACAGCACAAGAGTGGGACAGCAGGTGTCACAAACCCTGAGTCCCCTCTGGTTGGGGCAGGGAGAAAGCACAGCTGACATCACATTCGATCAGCGAGTTCAGGGGCAGTTTGATGCAGGCATGTGGCCCATTCCAGCTGTTCTTTGCTGGTCACTGACCTATTTGCTTTCCCTCCAGGCAGCAGCTTTTACACGCAGGATAAAAGCCCTGATTGCCCAGCCCAGCCGCCCTGGCACCACCATTTACCATGGCACACAGCGAGTGCAAACCACTCCTACTCTGATGCACCAGCATTTGACTCTCACTTTGCCCTGGTGTACGCAACGACCAAATATGCGGTTCAGAGCAAGTTCAAAGGTCTCAGTTCTTCGCTTCCAGATGCTTCCTGGTCTGGACCCAGAAAAATCGAAAAAGTCTTGATTCACAATGCTGCTTCTGTGGCCAAGGGGACCCTCTTCCATCAGGGCAGGAGACAGACCAGTCTCTGGGGCCTGTCCAAGATGGAGAGAGAAATTCCAGGAACTCAATCACACCCGCCCCCACCTTCCGCTCTATTTCTTTGACCATGCCTTCTCTACCATTAACACGGAGGAACATGCATATTAAAAAAGAAAAACAAACCCACCATCCCAAGAGGAGACCCTACCAAAACAAGACACTTCCATGCACGTGCAGCCTCCTCTGGCAGGAGAGGATGAGCGACTGAGGCATGTGAGAACTGTTAGTCATGTAGCTTGAAGGCACTCACATAACCACAGTGAAGAGTGCAGGAGAAGAACTTACACAGAACAGAGGTAGAAGCCCTTTATAGTGTCTGATTGTGCAGCTCCTGGGGGTGCCTTTGTCCAGGGGCCCCAAGAGACAAACCTGAACACCGCCCAGATTTAGAGCCACATTTGAATAGGTTCCCCTCCCTAACGTGTCACAGGCCGCCAGCCTCAGCTGGCTAATATTGTCAACCCCAAGGTTAACACACTGCTCCAGCTGAGATGCCACCGTCTCTCCCGCTTGAACCTTGCCCACCTGTGGGCTCCCTGGGCCATCACATCAACCCTCCCACATGCCAGTGTTCGACCCCACTGTCTACGTTTTGTGCCGACAATCAAACCAAATGCAAGAAGGGAGCGTTCCTTCCCCTTCTTAGAAGGGGCTCAGCCAGCATCTGCCGACAAGATGGAGCTTGGCTGGGACGCCTGGTTTCAATTTCCAAAGACGTAAAAATTTTAAACGACCGGCCATTTATAACCCAGCTCGTAAACCCTCTGCTTTAATTGCCTCCCAATCTAGGCCAGACACAAAGGCTCCCAGCTAGCTCCTCTCTTGATTCTCACCTTCCTTTGTACCTTCAATTTTAACAGCACTCTTTCCCTCTCCTCCTTGGGAAATAAATAACCCTCTGGCTCCCCCCGCTCCCTCCCATTGCACACCCTCTCTCTTCTGTGGTTTTCTCTGTCAAGACATTCTTCCTTTGTAGTTTAATGAAGGTATGTTGGTAAGACAAAGGGGGGTGGGGGGGTGAGGTTTCATAAAGGGCCAGCCCTTCCTCCCCTGCCAAAAAACCAGCTCACAGGAGATGGCTGCTGGAACGGGTACAGGGAATTCCTTGCTGGGCTGGCCTCAGCAGCCTTTTCCATTTAACGCTGGCTGAGGTAGCGGGGGACAGTTATTGGGGAGAGAGGGAAGAGACAGAGGGAGCTGGGAACAAGAGGATGAGCTGGAGCGATGGATGGAGGCTGCCCAAGCCCGGGGAGAATAGAGGGCCCCCACCCTATGGCTGAGATAAGCAGTGCAACCCTGGCTTCTAAACTGGGCAGGGGTTGGGGGGGACAAATGTGGCTCCCCTTGACTTCCCAGGGGAGGGGGAAAATAAAGGGCTGGTGCAACTAGTTGGGGAGTAACAGCCAGCAGAGCAGGGCACGGAGAGGCAGAGAGGAACCTACCACAAATTGGGGGGCAATTTGCTGGATCCAAGCCCACCGGTCAACCCCCTTTCCCAACATTTGCTTAGGCCTCGAAAACACATATCTCCCCCATCCAGCCTCTCAGCCCCTGCCGGCTAGGCCCCCCGCAGTGGGGAGGGGGGATTTTTGCCCCAGGGGGGAGTTAATTGATGGGAAGGCATGAAAAAAGCCAGCCAGCCTGACAGGCACTTCCTGTCCTCCCCACCCCTCCACTCCTCCTGGCCCAGATTAGTGGCTGGGTTTTTCATTTCTTGTAGCCTGAAGGAGAGCGGATGGCTGGGCCACCCCATGATGCGATAACCACACGCTGCAGCCATGGTGCCGGGGAGACCCCTGCCACTGGATTACAGGAATGATGGCCATGAGGTGCTAGCAACCTGGATTTAGTCCCTATCCCACCCTGGTCCCTTTCTTGGTCTTCTTAGACCACGAATGCTTAGGAGCTCACTCTGTGCAGCCACCAGCCCAGCCAGGCCTTCAAGCTACTCTTAATACAACAACCATGGCTGCCTGCACCCAGGAATTGCAGTAATGACATCTCAGAGCTGGCAGCCGAGATGCACCGGATTTGTCTCCGATCAGCTGGCAGGGCCGGAGACTGTGGGGTGGGAAATTAGGCTATGCAGACTGGGCCAGTTTCAAGAGCTTCCCTGCAGGCGGGAAATTCATCCAGAGACAAGGGAGAACTCCAGAGCCCAGCACCACTGGGGAGTCCTGCCAGCTGCTAAAATAGGCTCCGACCAGATGACACCAGAAACATCAGTTGGAGACCCCAATTTTCATATGGGGAAACTGAGGCACAGAGGGAGGAAGAGACTTGGTAAACGGTGTGCAAAGAGCCTGCACCAGAGTTGATCTCTGGAGTCTTAGACTTGTGCCTTAATCATCAAACTGTCCTTCCTCCCTTCTGCTCTTTTCCCCCCTCAAGGCCTCCTCCTGGCCACGATTAAGAGCTGGGGGGTAATGAGTGCTTTGTTGGCCCATCCCGTTACTCTCCCCATAGCTCATGGCTGGCCCACTGTCCCTCTGTTCTTTATAGGAAATAGTGTTTAGGTGTTTTCTAGCACTTGTCACAGGTGGATGTTAAAGGAGGTCAGCATCAATATTGCTTCTGTACAGGTGGGGAAACTGAGGCACAGTCAAGGGCAAGGGCACCCAGCACTGCAGAGGCAGCGTGAGGGACACAAGTTCAGCCTCAGGAGTTTCCTGCCGCCCTCAAGCTCCACACTTCCCCCAACTCACAGTGTGAGGCAGGAAGCTGCGTAAAGCGCTGCCTGGTTCAATGCAATTCTGCGACAGGGTGTGGGGGGGGCGGCGTAACTTGCACTTAACCCAACATGGCTCTTGCCTCTGCCAGGCCCCGCCGTGAGGCTTAGGAAGCCAGGACTGTCTCAGAGTTGATGGGGCTGGCTCCTCGGCTCCAGTGGACCCAAGTTCAAACCCAGCTCCCTGGGAGCCCATCTGCAGTGCCGCCTGCTGGCCACGCAAGGGCTGCTGGGTTTCCCATGCACTGCTGGGCTCCTGAGCCAGTGGGGTGAGCGTACAGGGGGGAGGCAGGGGCCCAGCAGTCAGGCAGGGAGGGCCCCTTCATCTTCAGCTGAAGGAAAGCAGAGGCCCCCTCCTCCGCCTGAGCAGTGGTGGAGGAAAAGAAAATGGTTTTTCCTTTCCAAAGGAGGTGGTCCTGTCTCTCTCTGGCCCCTACTCTGAAGGGGTAAGTGACTCCAGCTTAGCTGAAGCTGGAGGGAGAGATTCAGAACCCCTCAGCCCCAGGCCATGCCCCGCTGCCCCCACGCCACATTTCCTGCCTGTCTGTGCCACTGGCAGCCAGGAGTCTGAGAGCTAGCGAGGCGCAAGGGGGAATGCGAGGTGACCGGATCCCACGGGACGTCCTGTCTGGGTGATAAGCAGCCGACTCTGAACCCTGGCTGACCTTGGCTGGGAAAGCAGCACAGGCCGGACCAGAAGCGCCACGTTTCCCCCTCCTGCTTTTCTCATTCCTCGCTCCCCCCTGACTTTCACACCATCTCTCTTGCTCCCCCTTTTCCATTCTCTCTTGGAAGGCAGATTTATTTTTGTTAACATTAATAACTGATAGCATCGCAGGCGGGGATGGGGCGGAGAAGAAAATTAGCTCATTCCACTCAACGGAGTTTGCGCTTGGGTTCCCAGGCACCCAGAGAGATGCCACCTGCGTGCTTAGCCATGAGTGCTGACTGTAAGGGACAGCCTCCTCTCCCTTGCTCTTGCGAGCCAGAGAGTCAGGTCAGCACCACATGAGCCATGGGGGCGCTCCTCATCACAGGCTGCAGACTCCCAGCATGTTCAGGTTGTGTAGTGCCTGCAAAGATCTGGAGCTCCAGGCAAGGAAGAAGGGAAATTAGCTGATCGCACCCAATTTCTGTGCCTCATGCACTACACGCAATGCTCTTAATATTAAAGCCGTTTTGCCATGCACAGCGTCCAACTGCCATCCCCAAGACCTCCCGTTGTGCCAGATGCAATGTTCTCCCCTGGTCAGAGAGGAGCCACGGTGTGAACGGGGCACACATTGGGTTTAGCCTTGCTGTCTGAAAGCTGGGGGGTGGAACTCATAAGGGGGCTAACAACACCGCTGGCTTCTCACACTGGTTCTCCAAGGCCCTGCGCCTCACTGCAGCCATTTCTGCTGGTACCAAGAGATCCAGGGTCAATGGCAGATTCCTGACCTACATCCTCATGATTTCTGCTACTCTGGAAAGAGACCAGTTTATTGAAATCCTGGGGTGGTGGGCAGAACCCCATAGGATAAGGCCCACCCCTGGAGATGGCTGACACACCCAGAACACTATACTTTAGTAGAGCCCTGCACATACCTGCGGACATGATGCGGATGCCCGCAGAGCATTTCATGTGGATGCAAATCAGATGTGGATCCACATACTTGCATCTGCGCAGGGCTCTGAAGATCAGGTCAGAAAAGCCAGGTGGCACCATGCCATATTGAACACGCTGGATGGGATCTCTGCTGCCACCCAGAGAAGTCACTCTCTGCGGCTCATTCCATGCTCAGCTACTGTGCAACCATGCAGCTGACTTGTGCAAGTGGCTTTAATAAGTTACAATATCTAGCACTTTCAAGCCATAGATCTCAGTGTATTTTACAGAGGAAGGCCGTATCATTATGTCTATTTAACAGATGGACAAACTGAGGCACAGAGTGGGGCCATGACTTGCCCAAGGTCAGCCAGCAGGCCAAGAACTGCACTAAATAGAACCCTTTTCTTCACATTGAGGATGTTTTCTCCACAGAAACCACTGCTTTACTTTCACACAGGACCAGATGGCAACAGCTTTGCCAACTTAGCTGGGGCAGATCCTGGAGTGCCATCCGCAATCCCTTGAGCCAGGGAGTCTCCAGCTAGGGTCCTGGGGAGATTCAAAGCCCCCCTGAAGAGCCAGCCCTGGTGGTTCTTAAAAGCCAAGGGCCAAACTGATCTCATTAAACCTAGAACCCGCAGCTCCCGTCGCTGTGGATTACCCCAGGTGGGGCGATGAACAGAATCCAGTCCCAACAGAGAGCAGCCGAGGGAGGTGTCCTCAGCACAAAGCGAGCCCCAGAATTACTCTGAGCCATCCAGCTTCTGAGAAGCCCTGAGTACCTTTGCAGCTGCTGAAGCAAGTGCACGGAGTGGAAGCTGGGGTTGCTTTGAGAGTATGTGTATTAACTTCCTCCCATTGTGCGCCCATCTATCATTTTTATGCCTCCGAGCACTCAGGCAATTCTATGACTGCCTGTCGCGGGACAAGGAAGGAAGTCGTTGCCCCTGTTTTAATGAAAGTTCCTCTGAGAGCTTTCTGTCTGAGCCTCAGGGCTCCTGGGAATAGCCTGGAAAGCCGGGGGCCAGGCTGAGAGGATCAGGTACCTGCACAGTGACATAGGAACATCTTGGCTTGGGAGCAGCGGCCAGAATCGTGTAGGGAAAGAGAAGAGAAGGGGTTGGGCTCCTGTGCAGATTTCACCGGGGCTGTGAAGACCAGCAGCAATAGCACTACACTAGGACACTTTGGTCCCATTTCTGGTTCTGCCACAGTCCTGCTGAAGGAAGTCACTTCCTCCCTCTCCGTGACTCAGTTTCCCTGCCCACACTTTATTTAGACTGTCAGCTCTTTGGAACAGGGACAGTTTCTTGTTAAGTACATATGCAGCCTTAGCACAGTGGTGGCCCTTTGAGTTGAGTTTCTAGGCGCCGCTGCAACACAATCCATCACGACTGCTTATTTCACCCAAGCCCATTTGTCCATCCCTAGCATCAGTTGTTCCAGGCTACTCCGCTGCCACCCTCCAGCCCAAAGCAATAAAATTCCCTAGCATTGCTTAAATACAGGGTGACATCTGAGCCCTCAGAACAGAGCCACAGAGGCAAACATCCTTGGGATCACATTAAGTCCTGCATGACCACAGAGTTTAGGAGCTTGGCTCTCCCAAAAACAGCTGTGGGAAGGGATATGAAATTCAAACTTCATGCTTCAGGGCATGAGCCAACATCTAATTACTAGGAGGTCAGGAGGGAACATTTTCTGGGAGCAAATTTCATCTCTGCTGTTTGCTGGGTTCTCTGAAGGAGCTGGTACTGGTGAGCAGAGGCAAGAAACCAGAATGGATGGACCCTCTGGTCCGATCCAACCGAGTAATCCTGTGTTCTATGTTCCTTCTCCCCTCCCGCCCCCCACTCCTCATTCCACTTCTGGAACAGACAGCCCTTGTCCACCCACTTGGTTACAATGCCGCATAGAGGGGAATCCGAGGCACACAAACTTTCTAAAAACATTCAGCTATCCTCCCCACTTTGTCACACCTAAGAGACTCCCTGCAGTTCTAGCTAAGGCCCAGCTGTTCGCTTGGATGCCACACAAAAAGGGACGTTTTCTCAAACCCTTCCTTAATCCCAGAAGGCTAAAGGGGACATACAAGACCTCCTGGCTTTGGAGGAGAAGGCATCTCGTGCAATTATAGCCCACTGGTGAGTGTGTCACTACTGAGCATCTGTGCCCGACCTACAGAGTACAGGAATCTGTTACAACTCCATGTAGGTGGCCATGGCTCTTTAGATCAACTCAGGTCCTATGTGTCATGGCCATGGCACAGATAACTCTGGCTAGCTGGGTCCATCCTCTCTCCTCCATTGCAAGGAGCTAACAGCAACACAGCTGGGGGCCTGTCAGGAATCATTGCTCCCTGGAGCTGGATCCATTTTCACTCACAGTCTCCAAAGTGGCCAGATGAGTGGCACATGCCTCACATGCCTTTACCAAAGAGGGTAGTTCCTCCATCAGTGCAATGCAGCTACATCTGAGGTGGAACCTGGCAGCTGAATGGTTGCTCCCCAACAACTTTTAGTTGCCATGGCCACGGGGCTGGCTTTGAACCCGTGAACAGGCAGTGAAAGACTCTGGAACACCTGTGCTACCCCAGTCTTCTTTTGCAGGTCCCCACAGAAAGGACCTCCCGCCATCTTCTTCTTCCTTAGAACAGTTCCTTCTCCGCATCTGGTCCTCTATACACTCCTCCTGACCCCTGGATACATGCACTAACTATTCCAACTATGTTGGAAAGGACCCACCAGCCACAATGGCTGATGTATTTTCTGGGCATCCATTGTTTTTTAATGTCTATTTCACTTTGCCATTATTTCACTAATAAGGCCAAACATCTGGAAGGTTGCATACTTTAAACTGAACTAAGCAGCGGTGTTTAACTATCGCACTATGGTAAAAGGAAAAGTAATCTAAGCTACTAACATCCCAGACTGTAAAGTGCCATGGAAATTAAATATCAATGCAAGGGTCTTGTTTTCTTTGTGGGTGTGAGATGTTTGCAGCAGCTAAACAAGCCAAAGGAAAAATCTCCTGGGATCTGATACACAGGAGGAGTGTGGCTCTAAATGGACGTGTTTTAAATTCTTCTTGGGTGGTACAGCTAATAGGTCTTCAATTTATTTAGAGGCCTTTCAAGTAAAGATTTTACAAACCTGTCCCTGAAATGCAGCTATCTCTGGGGTGGGGCATAGCAACCATCCAACAGCCACACAGGATATGACAAGGGGTTCATTCATTCATAGCTGAAATGGGGTAGGGGATGACAGCTGCCCAGCAACAGCCCAGTGAAGGAAGCCAGGCATGCTTGGATACAACTGACAGCAGAGAGGAATCATAGAGGTGAAATACAATGATATACATTGGCACTAGACCAGCCCTCTGGCATGTTACATACACAGGAAGTTGCCAAGAACTTTCAGTGACCAGGAGAACACTTTTTGTGCATCTCACCAGCACTGACGGTATTTCTGGTGCCACAATGCTTTCTGCAGCTCTTGTCCCCTGCTGCTGTCACCCGCCACCTGTGACCCTTCAGCTTCTGCTGCAAAGGCCATCTGTTTGCCCAGGAAGGAGGGCTGAGTGGAGGGAAGGAAGGTATGTTTTGCTTTGGACAGTGGCTCCTGCTGGGTTCCCTATTTTTTCCTCCACTCCTTGCTAGCAGCATTGCCAACCTTCACCCACCCTTATATCCCCAGCTCCTGGAGTCATGTGGCTGAGTCAGACCCTCAGTTTCCACTTACAGAACAGAAGAGGCATGTGTGACAGCGTGATCCTCCTCAAGGCTACGATGCCAGACAACAAACAGAAAGAACCCAACGTTTGCAGTTATTTTTAATCTCATGCATTTTAAACCAGTCTCATGATTTTAGGCCCTAACTCATAAACGCTTGCAGTCACAGATGCTGATCTAGCGCTCTCTGCTGGCAGGGAGGAAGGCAGACCCTTAGACACCCTTACCGGCCCGGCAATCCGATGTCAGACTCCCAGCTTTTCCCCATTCTGTAAGTTCCCCATCTTCAAAACATCTGACGAAATGGGATTTTCTCCCATGAAAGCTCGTGCGATAAATAAATGTGTTAGTCTTTAAAAGTGCCATGGGACTCCTTGTTTGTTTTGCTCAACTAAATTAACACGGCTCCCCCTTTGGAACCAGCTTTTCCAGAGCTTCAATTCCAGGACTAGAAAACCCCAGGAGCTAAATCCAGCCACCACCTCAATTGTTAACCAAAGCTTGCAGACACCTGCAGCACCCCAGCTGAGCGAATAGTGGCACAGCTGGGTACCCTGCAGCTCTCAAGCTGGGCAATTTAGAGTCACCAGACAGGGGTTCCCAAAAGACTAGCTGCCTGCACCCACAATCACACGTGGAGTCTGGTGTTCTACCCCCGTCACTAGGCTCTTTCTTCAAAAGCTTCAGTTAAGTTTGATGTGTTCGTCCTCTGCTGCACGGATGCTTATGTCGGCAAAATTTAAAATCACTCAGGGCCAGAGGGTCTTGCTGTCACCCCCCTGAGTGACAAAAGTTTCACCGGAATAAGTGCAAGTGCAGAAAAGGCCTGAGTCAGTGCTGTTAGCTCCCTGCTACAACACACAACCCCAGGCCCTCCTCACCCATTACCTCCACATTGCTGCCATGACCCAGGCAGGGTCTGTTGTTTCTGGCATCCCAGTCCATGCACGCAGGGGGGTGCAATTGCTGACAGATTTCCCCCTCTCTGGCTTTACAGCTCAGGCTGTTATCAATGAAAAGCCCAGACCAGAAGGAAAGGAAAGAGCTGTGTTTGTAAAGGCCCCTGGGCTATACTTGATAGATTGATTGGAAGCTCACGTTGCAGACGCGCCTACAGGCAGCAGCACTCAATCTCCTAAAGGCTCAGAAGAAAACAGGTGGCGATTTGGGATTAGACACCTAGCCAGGCATGAGTGACAGTGACTCTTGTTCCGAGCCAGAGGTTCATCCTGATGCTCTGAGGCCATGTAGAGACCTTGGGTAAGGAAAAGATGGGGTTTCCTTCCCTGGGAATGGGGGAGTCACTGCTGGGTCACTGTGTTAGTCTTGGCACTGTACAGACATACAGCCAGAGATGGTCCCTGCCCCAGCGAGCTCCCTGTTTGAACAGTCAAAGGAAGAGAGGGGAAACTGAGGCACCAAGCAGGGCCGTGACAAAAGTGATTCAGCAAGTGAACAGGGACTAGACCCCAGGCTTCCTCACATGTAGAGTAGCCGTACCCTTTAACACATGCTGCTCTCACGCCCTGCAGCTGAAGAACAGTTTGAGCTCCACATTATGGAGAAGTCCTCTAAGGAAAAGGGACCCTGAAAAAGCTCTGTGACTAATCAGCCGAATGTGAGCTCGCCCATGGGGCTGCTAAAGTGATCCTGGGATGCATACACAGGGGAATCTCGTGTAGAAGCAAAGAGGTAATTTTGTCTCTGAGTTTGGTGCTGGTGCGACCACTGGTGGAATCCTGTGCCCAGCCCTGGTGTTCATAATTCAAGAGGGTACACTGGAGAGGGTCCAGAAAAGCCCTGAGAGAGGTTGGAAAACCTGCCTTCTACCAATAGGCTTTATTAGGTCCACTTTAAGTCAACCTTATTAAGTCAACTTAACAAAGTCAACTTAACTTTTCTAGTGTAGACATAGCCCAGGAGAACAGAGAGCTATCTTACAGTGCCCCAATCCAGCCACAGGTTTGCGAGCAAGCCCCTGTACTGTGGGGGGGCTCATCTCTATTGGATTCCTAGGGTATGTCCACACTAGAAAAAATTAAGTCGACTTAGTTCACTTTGTTAAATCAACTTAACTGGCCTTAAGTCAACTTAATAAAGTCGATTTAAGGGTTACTCCCTGTCCACACTGTCCTTGAGTCAACTTAAGGCTTAAGTCGACCTATTGGGCGGTTGCTATTAAGTCGACTTAAGGAATTTCTTAAGTCAACTTAATGAAAGTCAGGTGTAGACAGGGAGTAGTTTAGGTCGACTTAAGGGTCCTTAATTACCCTGGTATCTTGGGCATCTGCTCCACCAAACCCCAGCCTCACAGACAGCCAGGGCCAGCTCAAGGGTTTTTGGCACCCTAGGTGAACTATGATATGGTTGGGCCGGCCCTGTGGATAGCAGATGTCAGTCAGAGTGGGTACAACAGCCACGAGCATCTATCTAAGGGTCCATCTATTACTACAGCACCTCCAGTGGTGCCAAGGGTTGGACAATTTAGTATCTGAGCACCTCACCCTTTCTTTAATGTATTTATTCCCCCCAGCATCCCTGGTGAGAAGGGGGCAGGGCAATTGAGGGAGAAACTGCAACACAGAGTGGGGACTAGCTGGGGGGGTTACACAGGAAGTCTGTGGCAGAGTGGGAACTGCATCCTTTGTCACCTATTTTGCAGGCTAGCATCCTAGCCACTGGACCATCCTTCCCGCCTGATATCTGGACCTGCACACCTCATAATGGTGTCCTGGGAGTGGGGTTACCTGTGTAGTTACGGGGCCATCTGAGACAATGTCCCCCCAAGTCACTGAACAAAACCTCAGATAGTTTTTGCTCACACCCAGCCAGGGTCAGATTCAAACCAATGACCTTAAGGTGCCAGGTTCCATATCCCGTGGCTAATGCCCCTCCCCCAGTGCAGCCCCCAAGCTGAGTGAGAAAGCCTGCAGATGTGAAAAGAGTTAGCCAATGGTCCTAATTAGTTTGGCATGTCTCTAGGTTTTGCAGCCATAATGCCAGGTGGGTGTTTTCACTTTTCATTGTTCACAGGTGCCCCACGGGCTGTTTCTAACCTTAGCGCTGTCCCAGACATTCCCATCACACGGGAGAGATTGAAAACACTTAAGCAAATGAAAGCTGAGCCCAGGGTCTTTCCAGACAGCATCCTGAGCAGATCTCAGATAGGATTCTTTGTTATGACTCTGAAGGACACCCACAGATCAAAGGTGGTGATGTGGGGGTAACGCAGAGGTGGTCTGACTGAATTTGAGGGAAGAGGAAATAGGGACCTGACCCGAACTTATTTGCCTTATGGCTTGTTTCATTCATTCCTGGGGTCAGGGCATGCAAGATGAGAATAGAACAGGGTGGGAGAGCTGGGCAGGACTGCCTGGTGCTATTCACAAAGGACTTGCTGGATTTCATTCAGTGCTGAGCAAGGGTAAAGATTGTCTTGAGTCTTTGCCACAGCCTCCCTTTGAGAACCTGGATGAGTTCCCTCATCTCCCTGGCCCTCAGCTCTCCATCCATCAACCAGAGACCATGAGCCCTCCTTTGTCCGCTTAGACGAGGTGGTTTGAGCAGGGCCTGTTTCACAGTGTTTCTGTGCAGCGCCCAGCACCATGGGGAGCCAATCTGGTGACAATCTCTTTGTGTGACTGAAATGTAAGCAGGCTTGGAAGAGTTTGATTTTTATTGGCAAATGTCCATCCCACCCTATGCGCCCCGGCTGAAGAGAGAACGTTTCCACTGATAACAACCAGCAAAGTCAGGAAAAACGCTGCCTATTAAAGTTGGGCCTTCCTGAGCGGAAACGCGTTGTCACAACGCTGGCGTGGAGCAGGGACGGCCTTTCGCTTTTTCATTCTCAGCAGCCACTGCCGATACCTAAGAGCTACTTGCCATGCACGAGCCATGATTTCACACAAGGGTGAAAAATGGAAAGGGGAAGAACACATCTAAAATCCTGCTTAAAAATAAATGTCAGGAATGGAGCAATTGAATTCTGCCAGGCCTAAATATAACTAAAACGAAAAGCCTGGAAATTCAGGTACCCTGGGGGTGTCTGCTCAAAGAACCTCAAGCCTGTTTCCTGTGCGGGTATTGATCTCTGGAGCAAAAGGGGTGAGAGGCGGTTTCACGGCTCCTCTGAAAGATGTGGTACCATTCCCTGCAACACGGCACCATGCTGAGCACCCCTGCTGCATCTGCAAAAATGGCTATCCAGACTCACATGGCACAGCTTGGCCCATGGCCTGGCCTGACAGCAGGAGAGGATGGAGCTGCGCTGTGGATTCCCCCTCTCCCTCCAGCGACCCGCCAAGCCATCTTTCATCAGCACTTAGCCCAGTTGTCAGCCCCTCTGGCTTTGTGGGGAGGAGGGAGAAGCTCATTTGTAACAGGCATGCGGGGCAGGCGGAAAGTGCTCCTGGGGAAGCACTAACCAGATGCTGGCGGGTGACGGGTGATGCCTGCAGAGCAGCCTGACAGAATCCATCCTGCTCCCCCTCCCACTAGGTGCACATTAGACCCTGGAAATCCTCAGCAAATTGGCTAATGTTGAATGCAATCATTAGACAGCTGTACTTTATAGGAGACATTTTGAAAGGAGAGTCACGAGCTGTTCCCTTCAGCACACCTCTTTCCTGGCCAAATTCTAATTAGATTAATTCCATGGTCTGCCTCTCCAGATTTCTCTCCGTTGTGCAGGGTTGCTAAGGGCTGTTAAATCACTGTCGTGCCTCGCCCTAGATGTGGCTGCATTTCAGTGCTGGGTGAGTGAACCCTGTGCAGCGTGGCTAAGGGCTGATAAATAGCTGTCACTCCTCACCCCAGATGTGGCTGCCTTTCACTGCTGGGTGAATGAACCCTCTTCTGTGTGGCTGGGGGCTGATAAACACCTGCCACACCTCACCCCAGAGGTGGCTGCATTTCAGTCTGAGATGAGTAAACCCTGTGCAACGTGGCTGAGGGCTGACAAACAGCTGCCATGCCTCACCCCAGAAGGACAGAGCCCTAATGAAAAGAATGTCAGATCCCATGCCTCGCACAGTACCCAGTTACTACACATCGCCTCAACAGCCATCTCTCCCCTTCCTAACTAGGTTGAACTTACCTCAGTAAGGCAGGAAAACATGAGCTCTAGTTTATAGATAGGGAAACTGAGGCACAGAGTGCAAATTGGACTAGCTGACATAGAAAATCAGTAGCAAATCTGGGAGTAGCACCCAGGATCTTGAATGCTGGTCCCCTGAGCTAACCACTAAACCCCACTTCTCTCTGAGAGCTGCAGAAAGAACCCAGGAGTCCTGACTCCCAGAGTTATGTTCTAACCACTAGACCCCACTCAACCCTGCAGAGTTAGGAACAGAAGTCCTGACTCCCAGCCCCCCTTCCACTCAAACCCCTTCAGGCAAAATGCACTTCTTCCCTATTGAAAAAAACCAATCCTGAGTCACCGGGAAACATGGGGAGTTCCAAGGGGAAGCTGGCTCCCGGCTGTGACAGGCGAGAGGGAGATCAAATGGCAAATCCGATGGGGAGGCTAGGTGTGCGCTCTCTCTCTCTCTCTCTTTGTGGGGAGGGAGCACCTCCCAGATAAGTAGTCACACCCCCCACACATGCCTGCATCATCTCACCACCTGAACCCAGCTTTCCCCTCCGAGCATTTCAGACAGGTCAGGGCTTGCAGCTGACTTTACTAGCTCAGCTCTTCTGCCTAGGAGGTGCTGGCCTGTTCCCTAGGGTTCGGGGCTGGCTGGGAGAAGGCTAGATGTGGGTTCAGTTTCAACCCCTGCTGGGGGCTCAGCCCCTAACTTCTGGGATCCCAAATACATCTACCTGAGTCTCAGCCTGCCACCTTTCCCCAGCCTCCTACCTGCACATGGCACCTGTCACTGTAGTGTCTGGGCGGCTCCTCATCTTTTCTGTAGTTATCCCCCAACCCCGCCCTCAGCGAAGAGCACCTGGCCATCATGATCATGGCCATCACGATCAAGGCACCATTGTGCCTGGTGCTGTACAGAAAGTCCCTGCCCAGCAGGCCAAGGATATCCATATCCACTCCCCTTTTACAGCTGGGACCTGAGAGACAGAGAGACTCCGGCCAGGTAGGGAATTCACAAGGGCAGGCATGTGGGGGAACCGCAAACCTCCTGCTTGGCTGCTGCCACAGTGCAGGCTCCAAAATTCACTTGGTTCCTGCAACTCTGCTGCAAAAAGTCCCTCAGGCACCTCTGCACCTGGACCTCCAATTTTCCCACCCACCGCACAGGCAGCCCAGGTCCGGGCTCAGGCAGGATAGGTTGCGGTGGGGTCCTATGATTTGCAGGGCACCCAACAGGTGTAGCAAAGTGTGGCATCCCAGCACCAAAGCCCCTTTTTGGGGCCAAGCTCAGGGTCCCCCAGGGTATCTGCAACAGAGAAGAGGCTTGAGTCTGGATCTCTTCTACCCCAGCCTTGCGCCCTAACCCCTGCACCACCTTTTTTTAACCTCTGCCAGGCCTCTGGAAATCACCCTGTGCAACTCCAGCCCCATTGTCACCCAGGTTCAGCTCGCCTGCAGGTACGTGGCAGCCGACCAGGATTCGGGCTGCGGAGCTATGAAACTGCAGCCTAGACATTCAGGCTTGGACTGGATCCTGGGCGGCAACCTGAGCACCAGTCAGCTGTCCTGAGCTATGGCAGTTCGACTGATGCGTAAACATCCCCTGCACGGCCAGAAGAGCCACCCAGAGCCCTCTCACCTGAGCCTCCCCCAGGGTTAGAACATCACATCCATACACGAGGTGGGCCTGGCCTTTCCTGTCCATGCAGACCAGAGAAATCAGCTTGTCCTACTTCAACAGGGCTGTGGCTCAGGGGAAAGGAAGGTGGTGACAGCAGAGTGAAGGGATTGCAACAGCAAAAGGAGGTGGGGGCCTGGCAGGTGGATGCAGAGGCGGCTTTTGGGGTAGGGCCCTGAGCAGTAAGGGGCCCCATCGCCTGCTTTGCCTACCCCAAAAACTGCATCTGCCTTAGTCTGCAGCAGGAGGAGGAGCAGGCTGAGGGGGACAGAGTGGTGAAAGGGAACCAGGGGTAGGGGGACCAGGGCCACAGAGGGGGAGCTCCCGTGGGCCAATAGGGGATTTCACAATGGGTCTTCATCTGGGGCCCTCAATAGCCAAAGGCCATCTCTGGGTGGATGGAGGGAATATGATTGCAGGGTGAGGGAGCTGCAGGAGAGAAAGGGTTAATGGGAATGGAGCTGCTCCTAGTTTACAGCAGGATCAGGCCCAAAGGAAGGACACGGGCCTCCATTCCACTTTGCCCTAGCCCTGTGCTTTGAGGGAGTTAAGGTAGCTTCAAGCCCCCACTGTGCAGCCCAGACCCGGTGTCTGTTGGAGCAGCCTCTGGGCTGCTCTAATTTATACTCTGCTCATCATCACACCCTAGAAAAGCTCCTTGTCTTGCTACTTCCCCTCTGGCTCAGAGTCACACAGCCCCATCTGTGAGGGTCGGAGTGGGACCAGCCACCCAGAATTGCCATCATCAACCCTGGCTCACCCAGCCGCTTCCTGAGGGCTACAATGACCTGCATCCAAATGCAACAGGACCTGTGTGCTGGTTAAGACAAGGGGATTAGGAGTCAGGATGACTAGGTTAGGGGCAGTAGGATTTCCTGTGCTCTGACTGCTAAATCACACCCATTTCCAGGGCTGGGAATAGAATCCAGGCGTTCCCTGCTCTAACCGCTAGCTCAAACTCCCAGGGCTGGGAGCAGATCTTCAGAGTCCCGTGGTCTATGCACCCTAAGATGTTATAATCATCACTGCCTCCTGTTAACAAGCACCTATGGCAGCACAAAGAGCAGCTTATAAAGAGGGCTCTGGCCCAGGGCCTCGGGGGTTCCTGTGCTGCATCCAGGGCTGGGTGACAAAATTTCTGCAGAACAACTCCGCCGCTGCAGCCACTCTCCTTGGGAGCTAGAGACCAGGACTGTTCAGTGGAGATGTTTTCTCATGCCCCAGGAGTTCAGTGGGCAGGAGGCATCTTTGGCTGAGCCCACAGAGGGGCAGGTCATGCCCTCCCATCCCAAAATAGCTCAGCCTGCCAGGGACCCCTCCCTAAGCCTCCCAAAGCATGAGGGGGGGGGGGCTCAGTCCCCCTGGTCTGTTCAGTCCATGGCCACAGTGCTGATCTGCCAGCCTTGTCCCTGCTATTAGGACCACCCCACCCCCACACCACCAATGCCCCATCATCATCCTGACCCACAGCCCTCCACTATTCCAATCCTGCCCCCACAGCTCTGCCGATGCCCCTCACCCCCCAGTCCTGCCAAATGACTCTTGAGGCCTGCATTTTGCAGGAGGTCAGACTAGATGATCATACTGGTCCCTTCTGACCTTAAAGTCTATGAGTCTATGAGACCCAAACAACTTGTTTGTATGTGTGGGGGGACGTCATTTTGTTGCTTCATCCCAGCAAGACTACTCTACCATTCTTGCAGCCCCCACCTCCCAACACTCTGTCCCTTCACTGACCCCCCTCCTGGACTGGTTTAGATTTGGAAAAGCAACATCAAGGGGATCCAGGCACTCTGCCCCAATGCAAGAAAGATGTGGGAAATGCTCACAGCCCCCTTCGCCCCCCAGCTACTCCAGGGCCTGCTCAGCCTCAGCTGTCAGCAGGAGGTCAGAACGCAGCCCAGCGCAGGTTGGGGCAGGGAGCAAAGATGGGAGGGATGGGGGGAGCAGGCCCTTGTGTTTCACTGTCTGGCTCTGCCAGTGTGAATTCTACATTCTCCATTATACACCCATCTCCTCCCCCATCACCATCTTTCTACACCCTACCCCCATGCTCCCCCAATCTTTCTGCAATCCACAGCCCTTTCCCCACACCCCCTCTCAGCCCCTCTATGCCCACCTCCATGTTCCCCCTGCATTCTTCCATCATACCCCCGCCCCTACACTCTGGGGAGTAACATGAAGGAACTCAGCCAAAACCCAGGCAGCAGTGGGGCTGATTGGAATAAAAAACCCTTCCCTCAGCTGCAGTGCTTGGCTGCGTTAGCCAGCCCCACCTGGACCTGATAAGAGCTGCTAATTCACTGGGAGCTTGATCAAGGCCCCAGATTTTTAAAGAATCCCACGTCATTTCCTCTCTGGGAGCCAGGAGTGTGGAGCAAGATTCACATTTCCTCTTTGTTCCCCCAGATCTGACTGTGTAGTCACAGTGTCTGGGGGATTGGGTACAGGGGAGGCCATCATAGAGTCAGTGGTTAAAGTATAATTTGACGGGCCCCGGAACCCTCCTAATCTCCGGGCCCCCTTCATGCATGTGTGGGCCCCAGCCCAGGTAGGCATTTGCAACCACGTCTCAGTACCACATGCATCGGTTATTGCTCCATAACAATATTTATAATTGTATATGGCGTTTATGTCTATAGCAATTATTGTCACAAACTAGCAAACGCTGCATAACACAATACGTGTTGTGATTAACAACGGTGGGGCGTAGGACCTGCCAGCAGCCAGGGCAGGGTGGAACATGCGTTCCACTGGATTTTTCTATTTTTAAGGGCCTCAGAACTCTGGTCCCTCAAATTTGTGGGCTCTGGAACTGTGCCCCAGTGCGTTCCCCCTTACTTTAACCCCTGCATATAGTTCAGTTTGGCCTACTTAAGGGGGTGGGGAGAATGACAGTGACACCTAAAGATTCCACCCGTCTCCAAAACAGGGCCCTGTTGTGCCAGGTGCTGCACGGAACCCAACCAAAATCAGGTCCCCCTTGTGTCAGGCGCTGCACACACAGTGACTGAAATCAGGGCCCTCATTGTCCCAGGGACTGCACAGACCCCAAAGCAGGCAACTCTATCAAATGTAGTTTCCTAAGGGTGCCCATCACCATGGTACCTGGGCCTCAGGGACACAAAGCTGGGACTTAAGTCAACTGAGCCCTCACTGGAGTCCCATCCAGGTGCTTTAACCACAGGACAAGGCTTCCTCTGTGAGTCTAAATGTCAGCCTGGAACAGGTTCTTTTACTGGAGCAGACTACAACTGTGGTTGGGTTGGTGGTTCTTTTCCGGGGAACCCATGGAAATCAGTGGGTACATCCCTCCCTCCATCTGCCCATGCACCCGCATACCCCAGCTGGGCTGCAGATCAAAGGCAAGGGCTGAGATGCCTGTGTCCCTTGTCTTCTGCTGAAGGCCATTTCACATCTGCCTCTTTAATGCTGGGCCTCAACACCCCGCTTATACCCATGAGACCAGGAGCGTGGGGTGGCTGGAGGCCAAGGGAGCACTAAGAACAGGGATCAGTGCCCCCCACTGCAGAATTGGTTGGGATACAGGACTTATCATCAGGGTATAGCTCTTTGCAGTTCCTTAGGTTGCAGCGACCTCAGGTGGCAGGGGAAATTACCGACCACAAACAGCCTTAGTGAGCTCCTAGGCAAGGCCACTGGTGGGAGCAGAGGCTGCTGGTCTGATAGCCTGATCCGGCTATTTCAGATGAGTGGGGAGATATTGGGGGAAGGGGGGCAGCACATGATTTGATTTTTAAAAAACTGACAAGTGATTTTTGGGTGCCCAAAACCCAGTCCCTTCTAAGGTGTCTCCAGCTGCATCCCTTTCCCCCACAGAACAGGCACCCTAAAATCACTGGCTGCTTTTGAAAACCTCAGGCAACCAAGAACATCCTGACAACCAGCCCTCTGGAACTATTAACGACAGCCCACCGATCCACCTCGAAGTCTCCACTCACCATTGCTATCCCTAGGCACCACCGACGCTGTCCCCGGATCTTGCTCCGAAAACATTGCACTGCAGACATTCCTGACTCTCTTGCATAGCCGATGCAAGAGGATCAAGCAGCCTAGGCAAACCTTCAGCCTTGTCTCCCCCTCCCTCCTCATTAATTTTCTAAAAATCAATATTACACATCAGTATGAATAAAACTCCTGCATTTACAATAGCAAATTTATTTTACAGGAAAAAGAGAATATTGATACTGATTGTACCTTCTCATTGACCTTTCATTCCCACAGCTGAAGCCTCTTTGTTTAATTATGTTTTCATGAATAGTTCATTCAGTTTTTGCCACCATGATCCTCCCTCAAATGTTGCTGCTCTAGGCAACTGCCAAGTGGTTGCACTGGTCCAACTCTCTGGATAGTCCATGCTGTCTGGCCTGGCTCCAGTGTCTAATGGGAATTGAAGTAAAATGCCCCCTGGCCGGAACCAGAACTACAGCTGCCCACATAAAACCGAGCCCAGCAAACGTTTGGAGCCCCACGCAAGTGCAACAGCGGGAATGAATCCATCTTTGATGATTTATTTTTGAAGAGTGATTTTGAAAGCACCACATTTTACTCTAAAACAACCCAGCTCACTGCCACAAAGGCCCAAATCGTTCAATGCTGCAGATAGTAAAGGCCTCGGAAACAGACTTTGAGAAATGCTGGGGCCTGGAACGTCCGCATATGTGAAAAGCACCGTGCTGTTCCCCGGACAAACACGGGACACTGCGCACCGTGGCAAAGATGGAGTTTACACGAGAGTCATTACCTAGGCAAACCATCTCACCAAATGGCTCAACCACTGAGTCCCAGAGTTTACGCCACCCATACTGCACTAGAACTGGGACGCAGGTCTCCAGTCGCTGCTGCTCCTGTCATCAGCGACACCAGTACGAAGCACGGGGCAAGTGGAACCAGCTCCGAAGGGGCACTATTTCACACTTACTGTGCACGTTTGGAAATGACTTGGCCCTTTAAGGAGGCCAGTGGCGATCGACCGGAAAGAGATTTTAAATTGAAAAGCAAGCTGCCAAATAAGAATTGCCTTTCTCCAGCCACACTGGGTGAATTAAAGTACTATGAGATCCTTCACGAAGTACTTTTAATTTATAGCCATGCCCAGTGATGGCTCTCAAAGTAGTTTTAATTCACAACATTCACAGTGGGGCAAATAATTGACTTTTGGGCCGCTGCAGGTCCATTTCAGAAGCAGGAATCTGAACCGGTGTCCCCCACTTTCTGGGTGAATGCCCTAACCACTGGGAAAACACCACTGCCACCGCGCCCCGGCCATCGTGGGAATGGCTGAAATTTGTGTCAAGTTCATGAAGTGTTGAGCTGGCCAGAATTGCATTTCTCATGAGATAAGATGTACACCAGGCAATTTTCAGTTTCAATGTTGTACTCAGAGCACTCCGAGGAGGGCAGGGACATTCTCCCCATTTCACAAGTGGGGAAACTGAGGCAGAGTGACTTGTGCAAAGTCAGTCACCGGTTGGGCCTGAATCCCTTCTCATTCACACCAATGTATATCAGGAGTACCTCTGCTGAAGTCAAAGGGATTTATGTCCATGGAAATGAGAGCAAAATTGGACCCAGAATGACCCTGAAGATTAGAACCCCACTCTCCCAAACCCCAGGGCGGCTCCTGTAACCCATAGAACAGTGTGTCAGGATACATTACGGTGTCACAGAAAGCAGGGGAGATGGCTGGATTTGGCCTGGGGTGGCCTGTAGGGTTGCGATATGCCGCCAAGTGTGTTGCAACTCACAAAAAGTTGAGAACCACTGAGTCATGCTTCCTCACTGCAGACTCATTTCAAACAAAAGAGACCATTACAGTCTTGAAATCGGGGCCATCACACATCGTCCCCTGAGATCCCCTCCCAAAACCACTGGATGAGCCAACAGTTGGACACCCAGCCAAGCCCTGCCTCAGGTGCTAATGGGAATCATAGCAGTGTCTCCTGCCAGAGCCAGATCACAGCCTTTGCCGGACTCAGAGCTGCAAGCTGGGGGCTGTATCGTCAGCCTAGCGGAGTTCTCCAAGTGGAGACCGGGCTGTTGCAGAAGCGGGGCGGGAGGGGGGGGGGGCGGACTTTTTAACTACTTACATGAGACTAGGCCCCAGCCTGACACTGCCTTAGATACGCCTGGATCACCATGGGTTGGGGACAGTTGACTCAGGGGACTGAAGATGGAGTACAGAGCCTCACCGCTGGATGCTGCCCTGAGTCTAGCCTGGGCTGGGAGTCTGGGCCAAGTCCTTTCCCCCCTGTGAGATGAGTTTGGTGGGTCTCAGCCCGCTGCCCCCCTTAACAAGCCTCCACTGTCTCCAGTAGCCTTGGCAGAGAGACCAAAGAAGGAATGGGCTATGGAGGACTGAATCTCTTCCCAACCCTAGGCAATGGTATTGGAGTGGGTGGGATGGGGCCCTGATGATCTAGGAATTTGGGACCTGATTCTCTGGGGCAAATTAGTGCAGATCCAGTGACTTCAGTGGAGTGCCACCGACAGACAGTTGGGACCTGGCTCTGCAGGACCATTCATAAAGGCACCCATGAGAGGCATTGAGTTCCCCACCAAATGCACTGAGCCAGCTCCCCGGCACCGCAGGGTGGAGGAATCTCAGCCAGACCCGCACTTCTGATCCAAACTAAAGCTAGGAGGCAGGTGGGGGGCAAGACACTAAAAACCCATGGAGGGGGCCACTGCCACGATCCATCACAGATACCTTCCCAGGAAAGGGACCTTTGGTGAGGTTTATTTGCCAGTGATGCTCTAAGTCCAAGATCTCCCTTAAAGGTCTGATTCGAACTCACCAATTGGAATGTTCCCCCAGAAATCCAAATGAGAGTGGGACCCGTACCTCCCAAGTGATGCAGGACCTGTCCGAATGGGGAGATGGCATGGATCCCACCCAAAGGCCTGGATCAAGTGGTCCAGGACAAGAGGGTGGCCAACAGTGCCCACGATGTGATCCAGGCGTGGAACGCCGGGGAGTTGGACAAAGTCTGGGCGCCCCAGCACAGAGGTGGCACGGCTCCCCTCCAGGGTTAAGACAGGATGGAAGAGACAGCACTTGGTGAGGCTGGCTTGTGAGCACAGAGCTCAAGGTGACGGCTGATGGCTGCTACTTCCTCACACCTCTGACTCCCGCTTGCGTCAGAACCACGGTGCCAGGTTCCCACCTGCCCACCCACTGCCCCATCATCTGCTTTCACTGTCCCCAGGCAGCTGGTCTGTATTCCTCCTCCCTGGCCCAGCCTAGGGCCGCCCCGCTGGATCACGCCCCTGGGTTTTGTTGATCCCCTCTTTTCGCTTGCTCTGGGGCCTGCTCCATCCTCAGCAGCGTGGGGGTGGGCCCCTTGGCTCCTCACTCCTGCTCTGGGTTCAGTGCCAGCTGCCTCTCCCACTCGGCTTCGATCACCCTGTACAACTCCATGGTGGCTTTGGCATCTTCCACCGAGGAATGGCCGTTTTTGCCGACCTGCGTGGAGCAAGCAACGAGAGAGAAAATCTGTGAGGGGTTGTGAGAATCACGGTCATTAGTCAGTGTGACCCACAGTCAGCTGGAATCCTCACTCAGTGCTTCCCCAGGTCATCAGAGCTCCCAGAATGGCAGCTGGATTTGGATGCTGGGCAATATTAACACCCAGCTCCCCACAGAGCTTTCCAGAAGAGGACAGGATCATTAGCCCCATTGCACAGATGGGGAAACTGAGTCTGAGACAGAGGACAAGAGTTGTCCAAGGTCACTCAGAAGCAGAGCTGGGAACAGAATGCAGGTCTCCTGGGTCCCAATCCACTAGACCACAGGTGTCAAACTTAAGGCCCACGGGCCGGATTCGGCCCGCCAAGGGCTCTTATCCGACCCACAGAGCCCTGCACAGCTCTCCCACGCCCAAAGTGTCAGGCACCGGTAAAGTGCCTGCAATTTTACTTTTTGTCAGCAGAGGGCGCTTCTCCACTATAGAAATACATTGGAGGTGCGCCCTCTGGTGGCGAAAAGTAAAAACTGCAGGCGCCTTTACCAGCAGCTTGCAGATCCCGGGGGCTGTGAGCAGTGGTTTTTTTCAGCGGGGTGGGTTGTGGGGGGTTCCCTCGCTGGGCACCTTACTCTGAGGCTGGGTACCGAGCAGGGCAAAAATTTTGTTGATATCTGGTCAGGGCCTTTTAAAATCTGCCACCCTGCACACTCAGGCAGTGGCCCAGGGCGGGGAATGGCCTGGCCAGAGAACTGACTCCAGGGGTTGGATTGAGCCCCTTTGAGCCAGGAAAGTGGGAGACAGGGGGCTGGGGAGCCGGCTCCACGGGGCGGGGGGGCTGGGGAAGGGGTTAGGGAACTGGCACAGGAACAGGGAAGGGAACGGGCAGCGCAGCAAAGGGGAAGAGGTTGGGGAGCCCGTGCAGCAAAGGGGAGCCCGCAGGGCAGGGGAAAGGGAAGGTGTCAGAGAACCTGCGGGTTTGGAGAAGGGAAAGAGGAGCCCACGCTGCCCCAAGCGCAGCAGGGGAAGAGGTCAGGGACCCCAGGTGGTACTGTGCTGGTAAGGGGTCAGGAAGTCTACCTGGACATACCTCGGCCCCCGGATGGTCCTGACTTCCAGTGTGGCCCCCGACTCTGAATGAGTTCGACACCCCTGCACTAGACCACCCTGCAAGCAACTCCCGGGAAAGGAAATGCAGCACAGCACTCTCTAGTGACACCCCCTGGCCAGCCAGGGCACAGCACTTTATTTGTCTATGCAGGGACCGTGTCTCCCTTGGGTTCTGGAGGGAATGTCTCCTTTGTTCTAGAGTGACTTCCTGTGGCTGATGCTCAGAACCACGAAGCAGCCCTTCAGAATGGGGAGGGTGGACAGAGACAACATAGGCAGCAGGGAAAGGGCCCAAATTTCTAGGCCCATGGACTCCCTGCTGGTTGCTTCCATAGCCCTGGGCGTGGCATGGACCCCGTGGCTGAGGTCTGGGGGCCTGTCCCAGATGCAGAGGGTACCTGGATGTCCTTGTGCAGTAGCTGCTTGCTGAGACGTTTCAGGGAGGCTGACTCGTTCTCTGGGAAGCCGGCCTTGCGGTTCAGCAGGGGAATTCTGGACGTGTCCCTGGTCACCGATTTTGGATGGAAATACTTCAGCGCTTTGAAGTCATTGTGAATGGCGTGGCCGACCACAATCTTCCCTGCTAGGATCTTCAGGATCTGAGAGGTAACGAGGGCAGGTAACAAAACAGCACTCAAGCACAGCCGTCTGATCAAGGTCGTCACTAACGCCACACTGATGCTTTGAGATAAGCACCAATCAGAAGGGAGATTGCCCCCTATTGAGTCGCCCACATACTCCCCAAACCACCCCAAAATGTGCTCTGGTCTCTGGTTCCAGCAGTGACCAATGCTGAGCCAGCTTTGGATGCGAGATTATCCACACCACTGGGGCCCGAATCCTTTTCCCTTTGTTTAGAATTTCGTGTGACTTTGCGCCTCACTGTTAACGGCGGTCTAAACAGCTGCTCCCTGCACTGTTATGCAAGATGCCACCAAGCGCTGGCCGTGCAGATCTGATGCTGGAAAAACCCATAAACCACCACTAAAATCGCCATTATTTGGACACGAATAGAAGCGTCAAGGGAAATAAAACCAGACATCATCATATTTGATTAAAGAGCGGGTTGGAGCGGCCTCTAGTGGGTTAATAGGTTAAACGCCAGCAGAGGCAGTGCGTCCCAGTGGTTTAAGCACAGGACACTGAGTTAGGGAGGGGGTGGGGAGCACAGGACCCAGCATGTGAACCTGGCTCGCCTGGGCGTAGCTGGTGTGGAAGTGCTGACTGTCTGGCACTAGCTCACCAGCTCATTTAGCATGGGCTCAAACCTTTAATGAAGATGCCGCCTTAATTAAAGGTCTGTTCTTCAGAGTTCCTGAGCACCAGCAACTCCCAGGCCATTCATCTCTTTGGCTCTCTTATTACGTGTGTTACGGTAACTCCTAGAGGTCCCAGCGGAGATCGGCGCCAATGGGCCAGCAGAGCCTCCTGGGATCAGCACAGCAGACTTAAGGCTTCTCAGAGGCACCTGTCACCAGAAACCTTTACCCCCCCCCCCACCCCCTCCACATTGACTCAGCAGAAAGGAAAATGCCCCCTGCAGAACCACCCACCTGCAACCCAAGGTGCTGCCCCGGACGCTTACCTCTTTCTGGGCTGTTTTGAATGGGGTGGCATTCTTCATGTGATGCCTTTTGATGCCGCTCCACCGGGTCCTGTAGTCAGTGATGGGGTTGATGGGCTGGATGTACTTGTCATATACCACATCGCCATGGTAACTCACGATACTACACCTGGCCAGGTCGCTGATCCGTCCGCCAGGGCCTGTGCCCACCATTTCGCAGTCGATGGCCACCACTTTGCTGGGCTTGCCTGGCCTAGGGGCCGGGGGCAGGCCACTGTCAAACTCGCTCAGCAGGCTGGCTTTCTGCATGTCGGCAAGGGGCTGGGCGCTGTCGTTCCCTAGGGTCCCACTTGCCTTAGTTGATCTGCACACCTTCCTCGTTCCTGATGGAAAACAAGGCAGATGGGAGCCAGAGTCCAAGGCAGTGCTAGGCGGGGCAAAGTGGCAATGGTTATTTGTCTTGGGGAAGGCTTTTGGCTGATGGGAAAGCCCATCTGTCTGCAAAGCATTCTGATCCATTCCTGCATGATCCTTGGCGAGCCACTTCTTCTTGGTCCTCCCCGAGAAGCCGGAGTCCTGATGGGAGACCTGGCCTTGAAGGGGGTGAGGCTGGGGTGGTGGCAGCTGCTTTTGCTTCAGGAAACCCTTCCTCTCCAGGAAGCGGCGGCGTTTCACAAAGCGCTGGTGTTTCTGGTTGCTGTCGGTTGCCTTCTTGGGAGCCTGCTGGAGCCCCACATCCAGGTTTATAACCAAATCTGACATGGTGGGTTCTGGAGGAAGGCAAGGCAGCAAACTGGAGAAGGATGGAAGACAGAGTGTCTTTAACACGTCAAGCAGCCAGCCCCATAGTCTCTGCGGATCCTGCCCTCACCTGAAACAGAAAGTCAAGTGTTTTTCCACTCCACCTTACCCTCTCACCACATTTGAAACACTTCATTCTCCACTGAAATGCACCCATCTTTGTGGCAGCTGTTTACCAGTGGCACAAATTAGACCCCGAAGGAAAGCAAAATCCTGCAACCACAGAGGACTGAGGTTTGGGACTTTGGCCAGGATACCAGATTTTACACTCCTATATTTGTAATAATAATCAGTCTCCATTGTTTGTGTCATCTGAAAATCAACACTGGCAGTAGAAAAGTGTACGCGCCAGGTGTGTAACACCTAGTTACCCTAACAGATACTCAACCGCACTGCACAGAACCCCCTGGCTCTGTCTTGTAAACTTTCTGTTACAGTGAGAAACTGACCTAACCCTGCTCAGTCTCTGATCTGATGAGATCTATTTGTTACACTACAGCTGCAGAAACAACCACCATAAGAAATTTAGCTGAGTGACATCTGACAGCTTGTTATGCAGACTGTCAATCAATAAATCACGACAAACTCATTTTTGGGGCTTAGTTTAGTTCCTTATCCAGGCCTATGGAAAATACCCAAATAAAATTTAGATGTAGGAAATATAAATGGGGTGTGTAAAAGAATAAAACTCTAATGTGTGTAGAACGATTTAAAGCATTTCTTTCACTACTTCTGAATTGAAACCTTCCACTGACGTGCTGGAGGAGACCCAAAGAAAACAGCTTTCTGCTGGTACCTGGGAAATGGAAAATGAAACTGGCTGATCTAAAGTTTCACCTTCCCAGGTGAGCTCCAAAAATGGTGAGTGATAACTGGGATTTTAAAAGTTCTTTCAGAGTTAACAGTCTCAGCCGTAGCAGTGAAGGTGCTAGAAATTATCATTTTCATCTTGGGAGCAACCCATTAAATGCAAAAGTGTGTCCGTGGTACAGGTCTATGGGCACTTTCAAAGCACCCATCTCCATGGAAGTGGAGAGTTTACAGACAAAATCCCCCAGTTCCAGCCCACTCTGACTCCTTTATTGCCCCTTGCAAACCTCCCATCACTCCTCCTTGCAATCACTCCCACTCACTGACCCCAATTCCTGCTCAGTCCCTCCCCAACCAACCCATAACCTCTTCTGTGATGCTTCTCTGCCAGAGATCATCCACCCCCCTCATTCATCCACACTCAAGGACCTCCTTTTTCAGCAACTACTTCAAGAACATCCCGACCACCCCCTACCAACTCCAGTCCCCCAAACCATGCTGCTCTCCCACCTCTCCCATCGATCAACCCCCTGGCCCCTTCCCTACCCATGGCTCCCACTTCTCTTCTTATCAATACCTACTCCACTGATCCCTCTCCCCTCCCCAATGTGTTCTTCCCACACTGACTCCCTTCTATCCCAAAGCCTGCTCCCTGCATTTATCTCCCATCCCAACGACCCCACTGACCCCTCGTCCCTACTTCTACCCCACTGGCTCCACCGTTACCCCACTGATCCCCCAACCCACTTCCTCCACTGATCCTTCAACCCACCTTCCCTACTGATCCCCAACCCCTTCCCCTGATTCCCCTCATTACCCCACAGAACCCCAATCCCTTCCCACAGTAATTCCCCCATTACCCCTCTGATCCCACCAACCCAACTCCCCCAATTCCTGCTTATTACCCCACAGATTCCCCAACACCTCCCTGATTCCCCCTATTGCCCCACTGATCCCCCTCCATTACCCCACTGATCCCATCAACCCAACTCCCCCGATTCCCGCTTATTACCCCACAGGTCACCCAACCCCTCCCCCAATTCCCCCATTACCCCACGGATCCCCTTTATTACCCCACAGATCCCCTCCCCCACTCAGCCCCCCCCCATTAATACCCCGCCAATCCCCAGCCCCCCTCACCCTCTCTCCGCGGGCCAATCAGACCAAAGCGCTCTGAACTGACTCGGCTCCCCCCGGAAGCTGAAGCACACATTGCCCCACCCCCACTCATGCCACAACAAAAGTCCGGAAGTCGCCGGGGCCCGGGAGAGCCGTGCGCATGCGCCGGAGTGAGACCGGCGGGGCGGGAAGGGAGGAGCGGGCTCAGCCGTTGATTGACAGTTTACGCAGGCTGCTAGGCTGGTGAGGAACAGAGGCGGGATTGTGCGCGTGCGCCTCTCGGGAGGTGCGTGGGGGGGGCTGGAGGAGCTGCTTGTGCGCATGCGCAGTTCTCTGGCGGGTGAGGCGGAGAGACCATAGAGAGCTGGCGGCGGTGAGTGGGTGCGATGAGCCGTTGGGCACTCTAGCCGTGCGGAGGGTGATCTCTATGGAACCAAGGGGCTGAGGGAGGGGACTGGGACCTGAGACCCGGCCTCTACAAGGGCCAGCGCCCCGCCCCCTCGGCCAGGATCGGGTGACGTTTGCTAGCGCCATGGCAAAGCGTCACAGGCAGAACCGCGTCATGGGTGATATCACAGTGGTGTGATGTCACAGCTTAGTGTCATGGCACTGTCCCGAAGAATGCACCATGATGTGGCATCTCAGTGATAATGTATAATGCGATGGAAACCCCTCAAGGTGATGTCACATTGTGTTGTGATGTCACAGTAATGTGATGTCACAGCTCAGTGTCATGGCAATGCCTCACAGATGTTCCAGAGCGGTAGCCCTGTTAGTCCAGTTCAGCAAAACAGAGTCCCGTGGCCCTTTTAAAGACTAACACATGTATTTGTCACATGAGCTTTCACAGAGAGATGTCCCCCTCATGCCCCATGTCCTGGCATCACAGCAATGCGATGTCCCAGTGTAATGTCCTGGCAGCACCACAGGATGATGTCACAATGATGTGGTGTCACAGCATAATGGCACAGCAACACCTTGCTGACTGATATCATGTTAATGCCCCCTGTTGTGATGATCACAGCACTGTAATGTGCGTGCAACCTCCTGGTGATGCCCAGTCACGCAGCACAACACAACAGACAGTGCAGCATAGGTCCCCATCAATCCAATGCCAGGATGCTATGTCACAATCTAACACTGAGTTGTGGCACAGGCTGCTGCCACAACAGGGTGCAGCAGTGGCACCACGCAATGTGGTATGGGGCCTTTCCCTCTCAGACTCCTGCTTGCATCCAGACCTTTGTAGGTCTGTTCAGCACTGTATGTGAAATGAGTTTGCTGGACCTCAACCCACTTGATAGTGGAAAGAAGCCACCCCCATGCCTGGGAGAAATGGCAGGGAGAGAATGACCCATTGAACTGACTTTCCCTCTCCCCCACAAAATGCCCCTCACCCCCTACCCCTTTATAAAAGAGTCATTAAAGAAGCCAAACATGTTCATTCAAATCTTCCTGCTCAGGGATCTTTTCCCCTTTTAGGAGGTTTTAGCTGTTTCTTCCTCACTGTCACGCACCATTTCCTATCTCAGATTCATCCTCCAGCCAATGCCATGTCGTGTCTCTCCAGCCAACTACTCTCTTTGGAGGAGCAGAAGCAGTTAGCGGTGAACATCACCCACATCCTCTCTCTCTATGGCTCCATCGTGGACTCCTACATCATTGTGAGTGCTATTCAAACCAAGCTGGGGCTT
Organism: Pelusios castaneus; assembly: GCA_007922175.1. Lineage (NCBI taxonomy): Eukaryota > Metazoa > Chordata > Testudines > Pelomedusidae > Pelusios > Pelusios castaneus. Next base: position 1,049,354 of record ML685904.1, read on the forward strand.
TGATGAGAGGCGGCGTGGTCCAGCATGCAGGGTATTGCCCAGGGACTTAGGAGACATGGATTTATTCTTGGCTCTGCCCTTGACCTGCTGTGTGATCTTGGTCAAGTCATTCCCCTCTCTGTGTTTCATTCCCACCTTTCATCCATCTTGTCTATTTAGAGTGTAAATGCTTTGGCTATGTCTACACTGGCAAGTTAGTTCGAATTAAGGAGGCTTAATTCGAACTAACTAAAGCCATGGCTACACTAGGCTTTAGTTAGTTCGAATTAAGGGCTTCCTTAATTCGAACTAATACATTTGAATAGGGCTTTAGAAGTAAGGCTTTAATTCAAACTAAATAGTTCAAATTAGCCAATGTGGCCATGTTAATTCGAACTAATTTCTTAGTTCAAACTAACTGGCCATTGAAATGAATGGGGATCGCTAATTCGAACTAAGCTTAGTTCGAACTAACTTTTTCTAGTTCGAATTAAGTTAATTCAAACTAACTAAAATTAGTTCGAATTAGTTAGTTCGAACTAACTAATTCGAACTAATTTTAGCAAGTGTGGACATAGCCTTTGGGAGCAGGGACTGTCTCTCACTAGGTATATGTACATTATCTAGCATAATTAGGCCATTAACTCAGCTGGAGTTTGAGTAATGGGGTTGGGCTTAGATGAGGAGCTCTGTTGCCTAAACCTTCCTCTTCCCTATCACCCTTTCTTCCTTACAGGAGTTTTTCACTGATGATCTTTGGGGGAAGCTTCCCTATTCCTGGCAGGCAGTGCTCGCCAATCTCCCCTCCCCGCAGCTAGCCACCGTCTTGCTGGAAAAAGGAAAACCAGAGGAAATTTGGTAAGAAAACATGCTTCTGCTAAATGAGGCTTCACTGGCATCCCCTTTGGACTTGAGGGGTTTGCAATGGTCACATGACTGCAGGCAGAGCATTTGCCTGGAGGATCCTTTCCTTCCTGCTCAGTCCTGGACCAGTGCTCTCTTATGGGGCTAGAGTGTTCTTTGGTGGTAAGAGAGTCACCTGTCAAAGAGGATATGAAACCGCAACCGCTTAGTGGCTAGGTATGTTGACAGGTGCTTTGGAGAGGCTTAAAGATATAGAGACAGAGACTTGTTGCTTTCAAAGGCCCCTTGACAGTTTTTTTTTATTTGAAAGAGTTGGGGTTTTAATCCCAATGACCTAAGCTAAATCCAGCATTCTGCCTCCTTTAAATTCTCTGTGGGGTTTAACTTGGACATGATCTGTTTCGTTATTGCCTGTCCTGAACTGACACATACTATTCCACTGTGCTGTTAAACAGCTGCCATGTTCTACATCAGGGATGGCCACATTTCCTTGGTAGATAAAGTGATTTGTAGAGCTATAGTCTGCTCAGTGCCTTTGGTGTGACAGGATGGGAACTCTTTTTCCATACACTAACTGCAGTTCTTGTTCTGTCAGTTACAGCATGGTGTGGCCACTCTCCTTGCTGGCCTTTAAAGCTACGGCACACGCATTGGCTTTCTCCAGAACACCTTGGGGACGAGGCAGCACGTCAAAGGATGGGAAGCCGGAGGAGTTCAGGGAGAACTGCTGTCAGAGCTCCAGGCTTAACCCCCTTTTCCGGAGGCATGTGAAGCCCAAAAAGCAGCATGAAATCTGGCATCTCGGGAAGGTTTGTTCTTGTCCTCCGTAGGAATGATGACATCACTGTAGTTATGAATCCAATCCAGCAGATCTTGGGTCCCCCCATTTCTAGGGTCTCAGTTTCTCCAATCCTAGCCTCCTTTCCCACAGCACATCTCCAGGAGCATCAAGATATATCTGTGCTCTGATGGGCATTCTGCACTTAGTGAAGTCAATAGGAGCCTTTCCATCAAGTCCTTTGAGCTTTGGATCGAGCTCTGTCTCCTTGTAGGCAGAATAAAAGGCAGCATGGTACCATGGCCATTAGAATTATAGAATCTTAGAAGATAAGGGTAGGAAGGGACCTCAGAAGGTATCTAGTTCAAACCCCCTGCTCAAAGCAGGACAAACCCCAACTAAACCATCCTGGCCAGGGCTTTGTCAAGCCAGGCCTTAAAAACTTTTCAGGATGGAGATTCTTCCACCTCCTCAGGGAACCTGTTCCTGTGCTTCATCACCCGGCTAGTGAAAAAATTTTAAATAATATCCAATGTAGACCTCCTCCACTGCAACTTGAGACTATTGTTCTGGTTCTGTCATCTACTACCACTGAGAAAACCCTGGCTCCATCCTCCCTGGAACACCCTTTCAGGTAGTTAAAGCCTGCCATCAGATCCTGCCCCTCAGTCTTCTTTTCTGCAGAATAAACAAGCCCAGTTCCCTCAGCCTCTCCTCATAAGTCCTGTGCTCCAGCCCCATACTAATTTTTCTGCTGGACTCTCTCCAATTTGTCCATCTCCTTTCTGTAGTGGGGGGCCTGAAACAGACACGGTGCTCCAAATGAGGCCACACCAGTGCCAAATAGAGGGAAATAATCACTTCCCTTGATCTGCTGGCAGCACTCCTGCTCATGCAGCCCAGTTTCTTGTCCACTGTAACCCCCACATCCTTTTCTGCCAAACTGCTGCCATTGTGGCAAATGTTGAGGTCTGAGTATTGCCTGCATCACTGAGTTCACCAGAACCTAGTCTGTCCACTTATTGAAGCCTTGTAAATGACGTTGGGAGACAGTCTGCATGAAAATATTATTCAACCGGGGCCTGGTCCGATAAAAGGGACCTGATTTGACAAGATGTTGTGCCCTGAAGTTGACAGAAGCTGTGCTGAGAATCACGCCATCCCCCTAATGTTGCTACGTGGATTTCGGTGGCAAGCTCTCCGCCCCCAAGCCAGACAACCTGGCCCTTTCTGTTGACAAGTTCCTTGATGACTTTGCACCTTTATCTTTTCCTCAGGTGGTGAAAAAACTGAGCAAGATTACCAAATGTGACCAGGTGGTAGATATTGGCTCTGGCCAGGTAGGTCTCTGGGAGCCTGGGGTTCCGTGGTTTGCCTTCTTGTTTGTGTTACAAAATCACTCTTTGGAGGAATGAAGTGCATTGTCTCCTGCTTCATATGATGGGGGACTGGCTGGCTCCCAGTGGTGGTGTTATGGTTCCTTTCACTCATGTCACCATGTGGAGTCCCATCCTGGACTGTGGTCACCGTAAGCCCTTGCAGGCTGATAGCACATGTGACATAGCGGGAATTAGTTCACTCCCCAGGAGACCATATGTCCAAACTCAACAGCATGCTTGGTGCTAGCTGCTCCCCTTGCAGGCAGCCTCAAGAACTGAATGGATTCTGGAGACCCAGCTCAGCTCAAATGCACAGTGCTCTTGAGTTAGGGCCCGCACAGAGCCCCCCACACCTGTGTCCCTGCACAGCTGGCCCTGACATCTCTAGTTTGTAACCACTGCTGTGGTTTTTATTTGTGGGGTATCAGGCACCACTCCCATCCTGTCCCGTACAGCATCCCTTTGCCAGGAGAAGAGATTATGCTATGCAGAGAGCTCTCTTCACCCTAGCCCTGCTCACCTGCCTTTCTCTGTCTCTCTCCTTTGCATGTCCATCCTGTGGTCATTTCCACTCTTTCAGTTAATTAGCTCCTTAGCTCTCCCCAGCTGAGGCTGATCTAATTAGCCATTCTCTCAATCAGGCCTTTTTTGTGTGGGGCGGGAGTGACCAGTGCTCTGTTGCAGGCCCCTAGCCCTGCTGGAGAGAGGCTTGCCAGCCCAAGAATTCAAAAGGCATGACTCAAGTACAGCACTGGGGGGTAAGGAGGATTGGGGAACCCCCAAAGCAGTGTGTTGCCAGTCGGTGTGTGTTCCCCTTTCAGGGCCACCTCTCTCGATTTCTGGCCTTTGGTCTTGGTTTGTCTGTCACGGCGATTGAGGGAGACAGGCACCTGGTTGACATGGCAACGAAGTTTGACCAAGAACTGGTGTGGGCACTGGAGAAGGAGCAAGCCCGAGGAGCCAAGGTAAGTGGTGCAGTGGGGGACAGAGGGTGGGCCCCAAGGTTAATGGCCTGTGCAGATTGGTGGGCTCGTCACACCAGGAAATGTTTGAATTCCCATGGGGTCAGAGGGACAGCCTAGTGGGTAGGGCACTGGCTTGGGACTCAGGGGACTTGGTTTACGTTCTTGGCTGCTCGAGCAACACTTACTCTACCATGTGCCTCGGTTCCTCATCTGTAAAATGGAACTAAGCCTCCTCCCTGCCGGGATCCACCTCCAACTGCGAGATGCTCAGATCCCAGGGCTGGACAGATACATCCTCTTGATATGTCCCTTCCTGAGGACATCCTAGCTGTGGCCCATTCCCAGAGAGGATGTTAACATTTTGACTCTGAAGAGTCAGATTGTCTGGGAAGAAGCTGAGGAAGCATGGCCTAGTAGCTACAGCATGGAACTGGGTTACAGGAGTTTCATCCCAACTTTGCCACTGATCTGCTGGGGGCCTTTGGTTCACATCTTATTGCTTGTTGGGTCTGAGCTGCCCCCTTAACAGGACACCAACCCGGGTCTCAGTTGGCTACCAGAATATAGCCAGTCTATAAGGAGTTAACCCTTTAATGCCCGGCCTGAAGGAACTTCCCTTTAGAGGCAGGTTATTTCATGGTAGCCCACTGGGATGGTGGAATTTGCACATCCCAGCCTAGCCGGCCACTTAGTCTGATCTGCTGTTGCAGCACGGAGCTCAGGCACCCACAGCTGACTTTTATTTCTCTCACCCTGCAGGATCTGGGGCAGATCTCACTCCGTGGCCCAAATCACGTGGTGGGGTGGGTCAACCCTCAAGCATCATGGCAGGAATTCCTCCTCCCCGCTCAGCGAGAAAGAGACACAGCTCATTCTCCTGGGGCCGAAAGCTGCCCCTCCCTGGAGGCCAGTGCCACGTGCAACTCACCATGGCCACAGAAGATCATTCCTCCCTCAGCACACTTGGGAGATGGCAGAGATGTGGCTGAGGCGGGCAAAGCTGGAGGGAAGGGGCCAGGAGGAGGCAGCTGCCTGGTTCCTGCAACAGAGGAGCACAAGGGATGTCCAGATGCCTTAGGAAACAGGGGGGTTGGCTGCATTCCCACTGGCCCTCACCCTCTGTATCCACCAAGCCAGCCACGGGCAGGAAATCCCTTGGCAGAGGGCAGGGTGCTCCTGACAGGCCTGCACGCATGTGGGGACCTCAGCGTGGCCCTGTTAAGACACTTCACCCACTGCCCCCACGTGGTGGCCATGACCTCGGTGGCCTGCTGCTACATGAAGCTCACCACCCAGGAGGAGCCAACCCCCCCAGGCCTTGTAGCCCCACCTCCTCCTTCCACCCACTGGTCTGAGCACGGCTACCCCCTGAGTGCCTGGGTGGCCAGCCTGCCAGGCCACGCCCTCTCCTACAAGGCCCGGGAAGTGGCCTGCCATGCTGCAGAGGACTACACGTTGCGGCTGAGGAAGGAGAGCCCCGTCTTGCGGACCCACTGCTACCGTGCTGTGCTGGAGACGCTGATCCGGGCGGCTGATCCAGCAAGGAGGCGCCTCGGGGTGCAGACCATTAACAAGGCCCACCAGCTGCCATTTGAGGAGTGAGTCAGCCAAAGTGTCTTGGCAACGCCTGATCTGTCTAACTAGCCCACGGCCATGCAGCAGATAGGCCTCATCCTGTCACCTGAATCCCTACAGGCCAGGGGAGATCAGATACGGAGCTCCAGTTCTGTCTGATCCTGCTCAGAAATTCCCCAGAGCTCAGGGGCTGGTTAGATACAGAACCTGGTTGAAAGTGACTGAGACAACTTCCCCTTTGTTCCTAGCACCTGGCTCCCCACCCTCACTGATTGGTATTTAAATAGCTTAGGTGCCTCCTTTTTACAGGAGGGGAAACTGAGGCACAGGGCAGTGGCGTCACCGCTGACCTGAGAATAACCTGGTGGTTAATGGGCTGTGGGTGCAGGTCTGATCTGCTATCCATGTTGTCTGTGACAACTGATGCCCAAAGATGCATATACATTAGTGGTACATGGCATGGTCTCATAGTTAGAGCTAGGGGGTGGGCAGCCAGGACGCCTGGGTTCTGTTCCCTGTTTGGGGATGGAATATGGGTTGGTGGCTAGCACTGGGGGTAGGGGGGCAAGACTCCTTGGCTCTCTACGCCCACCTGTGCCCCTTCCTGTCCCAGGATATCCAGCTCATCCCTCTAGATAGCTGTGGCCAGCTGAGGTACACGGGCAGCCCCAGTGAGATGCTGGCTGCCTGGAGCAGGCACTCAGCTTGTGGCAGGAACAGGCTCTAGATCAGGTCAGGAAGGGGCCTGATTGCTCGCTTGCACCTCTATAGCCCTCTGGAGTTACTCCAGGCTGAAAGCAGAACCAGGGGCCCATCGGGCCACCTCCTCAACTGAGATAAATGGATGCAGCAGTCAAGGGAGCGATGGCAGACTAGAGCAGCTGAGGAGGGGGCCCGTCCATGTCTGGCAGGAGAGGCAAGGGCCTTGCCCGGGCACAGGCAGCTTCGGCTGAGGTGACCTGGGGTGGATAGCAGGCCGCGGAGCTGATGGAGCTTTGCTACTTCACCTTGGCAGGTATGCACGGCTGGGCTTGCAGCGGGTGGGGCTGGACGCCAGTGTCCCCCTGGATCGGGCCCGTGTTGAAGCCATGCTGGCTCAGCAACAGAATGTGGTGGCCTTCTTCAGCCTGGCCCTGCTGCTGGCCCCATTGGTGGAGACCCTCATCCTGTTGGATAGGATGATCTACCTGCAGGAGCAAGGTGAGTGCCTCAGATAGGCACAACTCCCCCCCCCCCCACGGTGGGGCAACACCGCTGGGCCTGGGATCCTGGGCAGAGACACCTGCTCTCACCTTGTGGGGGAAAGCGGCTGCAGCCATTTGCACTTACCTGAGCTGCTCCTTGCACCCAGGCTGACTCTGGAGGACGAGGGAGAGGGATTTTAACCCTCTGCCTGCTGTGAACAAGCATGTTCCCCTTTGGCATGTTAGATGCAATGCACTGGCATTTCCCTGCCACCATCCCCCCTGCTTTGCCTGTTGCAGCCCTTTCTAGTCCACCAAGGGCTCTGGCCTCAGGGAACTCCCCAGGTCTCTGCCAGGCATCCCCCAAAGGAGGTAGGCCTGTGACTTGCTTTTCTGAGCACCAGCCACCTACTTTCACCAAGAGACACTCCCTGCAAGCTAGAGTGGGGCCTGGGGCTCCTGCTGACCCTTCGACCAGAGTACCCACCAGCCTGAGAGCTCCCAGAACATAAATCTTGTCCTGATCTAGCAAGCCATCTGTCCGGCTTCCCGCTTATTGGGCTAGCAAGCATGTGTGTCTGTCCAGCTTCCCACTCAACAGGCGAGCATGTATCCATGTTCCTACAGCTGCTGGCTTGCGTGTGTTTGGGCGGGGGGGAATGATCCTTTGGAACAACCAGTCAAGTGGGTAAGAATTCACATCGAGTCCAGGGACTGCTCCAAGGTGAAATTCTACTCGTACCTCCCGCTGTTCCCCCGCAGGTTTCCACTGCGAGGTGATTCCCCTGTTTAACCCCAGCTTCTCGCCACGGAATCTAGTGCTAGTGGCTGCCAAGGCAGCGCTGGATGCCACATTATCCACGCTGGCAGGGGAAGACTGACACCCAGCACCTTCACTGATGGACGGGAATCATCCACAGTGGCCCTGCAGCAGCGTCTGGGGAGGAACCCAGCCACCATTTAAGAAGAGGCAGCGGCAGTTCCACCACCCACTTGTTTTTCAGTCACAAGTTCCATGCCCTTGGGGAGCAGCTGGCGACCACGGGACGCTGCTGTGGGAAAGGCGGCAGCCAGGCAGAGAGGCTGCACGTCCTGCTCGGGGCTCCTTTGAACCTCAGGGGGTTCAGCTGAGGTTTCCTGAGGAACCCAGCACAACAGGTGGCTGGCAAAAGGGAACTGGGGGAGTCCAGGATGGCCCCTGGCAGCCTCAGGAAGTTCGGCAGCATTTGCCCCTCGGGAGGGGGAAGATGTGGTCCACCCTGGACCTAAACCTTCCACCTCCAGCCTCCCTTAACTCAGAAACAGGCAGTGACAATTCTTACCCCTCCCTGTCCACTTCCTGGAGCTGCAAGCCACAGGGCAGCTGGGCCCAGCAAAGCGTCCAAGGAGAGGACAGTTCCCACTGCTGGAGAAAGCCCAGCAGGGACTAAGAACAGGCATCTGTTGCTGCTTCAGGTGCTGATTGGCTGCTTCCGCCCCCCCTCTCCCCCCCCCCCGTGTTTCATCTCTCCCCTCCCACCTTCAGCTGATCCACTCACCCAAAATAAACACTCCCCCTCAATAACAGTGAGGCGTACTGTCTGTCACTGCTCCCTGCCTCATCCACAAAGCTCCACGGGAAGGGGCACCGACTTTTGCACGGGTTGTACAGAACTCGTGGGGCCCTGCCCTTGGGTGGGCACTGCTGTTAGACACAGCATTAATCCTACCTCGGGCAGTTTGTGGTTCTCACCTCAAAGTCTGTGAAGAGCTCACCCCTCTGGTGTTTTATCCCTCTCCCCCAGTGATGGCCAGAATTAACCCCCCTCCCATACAGAATGAGAACAGGGCTAAGTAACTAGCCTGTAGCAGAATTGGGAACTGATTGCACGCTGGCACCCTGAATGCCAGATGTCCTTCCTCTGTAGTCAGAGGCTGAGCCAAAGGGAGTTACATACCCACGTCAATTAGAGCCTAAGGTGGGGCCCAGTTATTTAACCTTGGGGGGAAAATTCTACTATTGTGACAACTGTCTCAGCTCTGTGCTGGTCGCTCCAGCTCTCCCTTAGTGGCTCTCCAACTCTGATTCCTGCTACCTCTACCCTCACACCTTGCTTCTCTCAGATGCCCCCTCCTTTCCGTTCAGCTGATCCCATCCTCCTTAAACCCACCCAAAAAAGAACCAGAGAACTACTAGACTATCACCACGTTCATCCCCCCTGGTGTTGTACCCTTTTCCCCCAGCCTGCAGCACAGGGACCAGCCACAGCCGTGCTCGTACAGCACAGCACCATGGGATCCCATTTAGGCACTGCCGTAACAAATGGTTCACTAGCCAGACCAGGCTCTGCTTTCCCTTCCCCTCGGGCAGCCCACTCAGTCCGTCTCTGCCCAGCTGGCAGCAGCAAGAGAGGCTGTATTTGCTGCTATAGGAGGGGGACACATCCTGCGGCTTGGAAGGAAAGACGGCCAAGGCTGGCATACAGAAGGGTCAGGATGAATTTATTGCAGACCGGCTGGTGGGAGGGGCAGGCCAAGAGGCCTTCAGCCACAGTCTCAGCGTTGGGCTGGGCAAGTGCACCTATGTTGGCAACAATTCCTTTGCTGTCCAGAGCTACAAAGACAACTGGGGACTGCAGGCAAGCAGGCAGTCCACTAGCCCCATGGTGTTAGCCCTGGGGTCACAGGCAGAGGCCTGTCTCTCAGCAGCTGGAGAAGCACTAATACCAAAAGGATTTCCTTGCTCTGCGGGTCTCCACAATGCCCTGCAGCTCCATGATTTCTTCTTCGAATACTTTCAGGGATGGCTGGTAGGTCTTCTCCAGTGTGTCATTCACCGAGGTGTCCTTCGGCCCGTCTGGGAGAGAGGAGCACGTTACAACCTTGATCTTGCCCCATCCCTAGAAGGCCGTAGAGAACGGCATCTCTCCCATCTCAGATCTGCAGCTTTGGGGCAGAAGGGGTTTTGCTCCCATAGGACCAGCCCAGCTCTGAGAGCCAGAATGTATCCCCATTACCCTTGTGGGGCCAGCTCAGCTGGGGACGGGGCTGTCAGATTCTAGTCCGCTCACGTCTCAAAGGAACTGGACTGTTTCATGGGGCCACGTCATGCTCAGGGCAAAAAGGAACGAGCCCAGCTTGATGCTCAGCTCCTAGGGGGCCTTGCTCCCATGCTGACTGAGTCACATTCCACGCCCATGTCACTGATAACACAGGTAGGTGGGGAGAGTCAGCCCCATTTCTCAGAAGCAGGGATCGCTGAGGGAGAAATACAAAAGCCACCTGGCCATTTATACAGACAGGACACAAAGTTCAGCGGAATCAGGGCTCAAGACAAGTGTGATGAAACCCACCCCTGGCTTCCCTGTGTCCAGCTGAGGCCAGGGTTCTTCCGACCTGGGCCCCTAAGCCTAGCTAGTGGCTGGAAAAGCAGTCAGGGCTCCAGACTGCAGTACAGCTAGTTCAAGGAAAAGCCATCCCTCGCTGGCCCACCCGCAGAGCAGGACTCCACAGCACGCTCTGAACCTCAGCCATGCCAACGCCCCTCTGCATTATGCCAACAGGAAAGTGTCACCCACACCTGCTCCACAGCACCTTTGCACTGGCAAGCGGATTGCAGGTCAGAACAGCTCAGTGGCTGCTTTCACTTACACCAAGGTCCAGGCATGCCATGTTACAGACACCGCCGGAAACCGGAACCATGTCGCAGTGAGGATCCCAAGAACTGGATGGGCCAGCCACACAGCCACCCCCCACCCCCAGCTTCCCTTCCACCTGTCCAGGGGGCCAGGCAGTGCAGCTCACCCGCCCAGCACCAATTCCACAGCCATGGGACATTCCATTTCAGACCTGGGTCCCAACAAGCAGCGCCCCATCACCCCAGAAAACCCACTCACCAATCCACTGCTCTGGGATGATGCCGTCCCGCCGCTGGTGGAGGGGTTTGGGGATGATCCTGCCGCTTCGCACAGACACCCTCACCCGTTCACCCTCTTCCGTGTAGCGCCACTCCACCTCGGTGGGCTTCCTAGGGAGACAGATGGGATCAGACAAGAGGCTTGGGGGTCTGTGGGGATTGGGGTGGGGGGAGCTGAACAGGTAGCCAAAAGCCTTCATTAAGGTTTTTACTGGTGACTTTGGATATTTTTGAGTTGCCCATCACAGCACCCCCTTGCACCCCATGGGTCAGCACAGATGCCAAGGGGAGAGCACCCCCTACTGAGCCCCAAACCCTCACTTCCCAGGGGCACAGCATCCCCTATCAGCACACTGGGGTCAGTTCTGCTTTACCTATTGATTCCTTGCCACTCCCGGCTTCCCTAATTGCTCTGCTTCAAAGGAGCACCTAGAAGCCCCGGTCATTGACTAGGACCTCAGGATACTGTTCAGGCACAGAACCAAGACAGGCCCTGCCTCAGAGCTTGAGTCTCCCATCCAAGGACTGGCCAGATCTAATACCGCTTTGCTCGTCCGCTCTGGTAGGTTCACAGTGCATGAAGCTGTATAGCTGCAGGCCGTGCCTTCAGTGAGGGCTTAACACAGCATTTGTCCATGCGGACAGCTGGAAGTACACCAGCCGAGCCACAGCCCAGGAAGGGGAGGAAAATCACCTGTCCTGAGGGTCAATCAGGGAGATCTGTCGGAGCAGCAGGGGTGCCTCGCTGGCGATGTATGTCCCCGGATAATCAGCGGCTTTCCCTACGTAGTGGTAATACTGGAAATGGAGAACAGGGTTTCAAACCACTGCCTCTTCCTCACACACGAGCCTCACTCCGGGGTCCCTTGGGCAAGGAGACCATCCAGGCTGGGGCAGTGGCAGAACAGGAGAAACTGAGGCACAGGGGGAGGGGAGGCTTACTTGCCCCAGGATAAAAAGGTCACCAGTGACAGAGCTGGGAATCAAACCTGTGACTCCTTGGCTCTAAACACAGGCCCAGGTCATAAGGAATGGCTCTGAGCTGGCTTTGCTGCCCAGCTCTCCCACAGACTGTGAGAGACCCTGGGCGAGTCATTTCTCTCTCAGAGCCATTCACGGACTAAGCATAGAAGAATCATTTCACCACTGCTGAAACGCAGCCCCCTCTGGGGTGGAACACAGCCACCCTCTTGGGCAACTTGTTCAGCATCAGGGATTGGAATCAAAGAGCCAGATTCAGAGGAATCTAAGAGCTGGTGTCACACTTGGTTACAATCCGCCAGCTTAAAACACCCCCCACACTTACACCCACTGACCAATGTGTAATCATCCAGATTATCCAGTAATGCAACTCCAAGTTGAGTCTCTATCCCTCTGCTCACACTTCGACCAAACCTCCTTCCCACACTAGCCATTTTTTACCATCAGTTCCTCCTCCCCATGGCCCCATTTAGCAATCAGGGCTTGGAGCAGGCTCACAGCACAGTCATTCTTATGGTTCCTTGGAAACCACATGCCAGAGGCTCAGAATCCTCTGAGCAGCAAAGAGGATAAAACTCAGCTCCTCCTGTGCTGACAGCCCAAGGCCTTGCTGCCTGAACCAAAGGGTAATATCTATTAGCAGTATAGGGCCTATGACACACAGCAGAGCAGTTCTGATTCCAGCTGGCCAACACACTGGAGACTGAAGATTTCCCCCCATGCTTCCCTTACCGTATTCAAACCTTCCACAAAGACCCAGTTGCGAGCTCGAATGACCTGGTTCACCAGTCCTTGCTTTCCAGCATCCTTCCCGAATAATATCTCCACCTGAAACCCAACAGTCCTCCTTAGAAAAACCGTACAGGATCCCTGGTTCAGGACACAGAAACTCACAGACACCAGCCGGGCCAGGAGACATTCAGAGGAGAATGGAAAAAACAGATGAAAAACTCCCTCCACCTCTGTGTCCTTCCACGTTCACAGGCAAAGCAGATGGGTCAGTTTCACAACAAATGATGAAGCAGGCGGTCAGCACCCCTCACCCGGGCATCTGATCATGTGGAATGTGCCTGAGGTTGAGGCACAGATCCCTTTCTATAGGGGAGTCACTTCCCCAGGACTTTAAAAACAAGAATCTTTGAAAAGAGCTGGAGACAGTGGAAATGGAGTCAGATGTTATAGGAAAACAGGGTATCTCAATGTCCGGCTGGGATCAGAGCATTTAAAGGACTCAATGACTGCACAGCAGGCTTGCTATCAATGGGCTCAGAGCAGCGGCAGCTGCTGGGACCTTCTAAGAGCCACAGTCAGGACCATGGGAGGAAACAAGAGGTGGACAAGGCTCCTTCAGGAGCAAGCAGACAGTGGCAGCATAGCTCCTGGGATGCTCAGCCTTGGAGCCGCAGGGAGCTCTGTACTAGATAATCCCAAGGGAAGGCTACTTGCTGCCCAGACTCACCGTATCCCCACGAAACACCATCCAGTCCTCCTTGCTGATGGGCTCCACAAACACCTTCTTGCGTTTCTGCCAAGGGGGCCTATGAATCTTCTCAGCAGCTGTCCCAGGCCGGTAGATGCCATGGCGATAGTTCGGGGACAGCTTCGGCCTGGAAGCCTTGGAGGCCATGGCAAGCAGCACGGTCAGACGCATGGTCCCACTGGCGAGGCGGATCCCAGGTCACCGGACCCTCCACGTCAATGGCGGCCAAGACCAGGCTTGCGGTCACAGAGAAAGTCAGTAGCAGAGCTAGGAAATACAACCCAGAGGTCCTGCCTCCCCATCTCTTCCTCCTCTGCACAATCCCCTAACCCTAAGCCACCCAAGGCCAGGGAAGCAACCCAGGAGTCCTGGCTGATCTATACTACCCTAGCACTGGGTAATAGTGCATGGGGTTTGGGGGCTGCTCAGAAAGGCTCTAGCTGGGGGCTATGGCTAACCAGGGAAGTCCTGGTTAGGAGCCCTGCTTCATGGAGCACCTGCCCCCCAGCGCCCCACTGCAACCCCCCCGGACACTGCCCCACAGCCCCTGCATGCAAACCAAGTAACTCAGCCTTCCGGGGGACTACGAAGCAGCCCCTGAGAACCAGGGGGAACTGTACCACTGCTCACCTTGGGCTCGTGCTGCTCCCGCCCCAGGCAGCACTTAACAGCACCAAAACGCGCACAGTCGCTACAAATGCATCCTGGGTTGCACTCTCTTAGTTGTCCGGCAGCATTGCATTCTGGGATTTGTAGTCCTAACATTGAGTCTGGCTGCATTTCTGGGTGTTGCAGTCACATCTTCCGGCCTATGACCGGTTACATTGCATTGCATTCCGGGTATGGTAACGTCTCCCCCCTCAGTTGTACTATTGCATTGCATTCTGGACATTGTGGCCCCATCCAGCTCCTCTCCCTATGGATCCTGTTGCATTGCATTCTGGGCTTGCAACTCCGCCTCCAGTGCATTGCCGTTTGGGTATTGCAGTCTTCCCGCCCCGTTGCATGGCATTCTGGGTATGGCAGCATCTTGGGCTCCCACTTTCCTTAGGGTTGTCTTGCATTCTGGGTATTGCAGCCCCCCCCCCGGTCTGTGTCCTGTTGCATTGCATTTTGGGTGTTGCAGTGCCATCCACTTTGCTGCACGCATTTGTACGGCAGGGTGTTGTGGGATTGGTATGTGGTTGTCATATTTTGGTGCCCTTTTCTGGAACTCTGGGGACTGAAGCTTCTGCCGTTCTCCATGGCAGAAAGGCCATGTTGCATGGCAAAGGCATGTTACATATGTAGGCGTTGCTGTAGATGGAGGGGGTGTCACTTTCTATAGGGGCTCAAAGAGCTGCTAGAGAGCGAGCGAGCTAGGGAAAGAGATGGGCACACTGACCAAGAGCTGGGGAACAGACAGACAGGCAGCTGTCTAGCAACCGGTTCCCCATTCAGGAATGATCAATAAGAAGTGTCCTTAGGGAATAACCACACACACCACAACTTCCAGAGCGGTAACTGTGTTAGTCTGTTCCAGCAAAACCAAAACAAAGAAGGAGCCCTGTGTCACTGTCATTTTTAAAGACTAACAAATTTATTTATTGCATGAGCTTTCGTGGGTAAATCTGACAGAAATAACATTTAAAAAACAACCGGGGAACACTTCAATCTCCCTGCTCACTCCACTGATTTGTTAATACCTGTACTTAGACAAATGGATTACAATTTCAAATCAAAGTTTCAAAGAGAAACTGCAGAATTGGAATTCATATGCAGATTTGACACCGTTGCCTTAGGGTTAAATAGGGATTTGGAGGTTTATTTGTTTTTCTCATTACAATAGGTAATTTTGCTTTCTTTTTACCACATCTTCCTCTAATATGCTGTTGTCCACTGTTTGAATCTAAACAACTGTTTTGATTTGCTCTAACAATCTGAGCTGATCCTATGACTTACACTTCCCTGTATTTATTTTCCTCCATTCATCTGTAGTTCTCCATCTTCAAGCATCTGACAAGATGGGATTTTCTCCCACGAAAGCTCATGCGATAAATAAATGTGTTAGTCTTTAAAAGTGCCACAAGACTCCTTGTTTGTTTTGCTGAACTAGACTGACACGGCTCCCCTTTGGAAGTTGTCAGAACTTAGTTTCTTCATAAGCCATGTATCAAATCACCATCACTAGGTACCGGGCGCTCTAAGCTGGGACTGTCTTTTAATATCTGCCTATGCAGCATATAGCAGCACAACTGAGCCCTGCTCCTGTCTGGGGCCTCCAGCAAGTGTGCTCTACTAATAGTTATTCACTTGGATTTTGTTTCCAATCAGATTGCACGTGGTTGCATGGCACTATCGCAGCAACAGCCCTGGCGCTTCGCACGCTGGTTGTTACATCCCTACACACTGAGACCCTATTCAGCTCAGGTTGGATTGGTGCACTGCTTCTCTCAACTTTGGGAGCAGTAAACCGCACAGAGTACCACTGCAGTGCCAGCCAGAGCACAGATACCACAGCAATCCTGCTAATGCAGAATTTATGGACACACTGCAGTGTGGAGCTGACACCTCTTAGCTGGCCCAGCCCCAAACCTGTTTAATTCTCAGCTCCCTGCACCCAAAGCACAGCAGCAAGCAGCAGCATCTGGGATGATTGCACATGCTCAGAAGAGACTGTGGGGCATGCTGGGAAGTGTAGTTTGCTGGAAGCAGTTGGCAATATTCCAGCTCTTCTCCATTTTCTATTCAGGCTCTCGCTCCTTGTGTACTTCAGCCTGGAGAAGCTCTGGCCCTCAGTTTTGCTCTGCAGGGCAGGGCTCTCCTGCCCTCTGTACTTGCATGTGTTTGTAGCTCAAGGCAAGGTCTCTTAAGCAGCAGTGACATATTTTCACTCCCCCACTTCCAAGACCCCCAGCTCCCCTCCCTGCTGTCACTAAAACTTGGCATCAGCACAAGGGGTCAGACCTGTGCATAGGTATTTCTTAGCAGCATCTCTGTGTTTGGGGTGTTTTACAAACAGAGAAGGTGGCACATGCCAAAGTACCTCTGCAGTTTAGAATCTAAGCAAAAGAGACCATGCAGTTTGGAGGCTCCTTACCCCAAAAAGTAGGGACAATAAAGTCAAATGGCACCGCAAAGGCGGGGGAGTTCTTGACAGTCTTATTATATATTGTTTGCCCTACCATAGCATCTAGAGGCCCTGCCAGAAATCTTGGCCCCACTGTGCCGGCTCTTGCATGGACACCACAGTCAGCAGCTGTGAAGGTTAAAGGACTTGCTCCCATTCACCCCAGGCATCAACAGCAGCATCAGAAATTGAATCCAGCTCTCCTGTATGGCAGCCAAGTACCTGACCCATTAAATCGCCCTTCATCCAGCTTGTCACAGCACTTGCAAAGCATCTTACAAAAGAAGACCAAGAGTCACTCTCCCCAGATGGGGAAACTGAGGCACAGAGAAGGAAAGCAATTTACCCAAGAAGACAGAGTAAATCGAGGGGAATAGGCAGGTCACTAGTATAGGCAAGTAAGGACCAGTGGGCAAGGTGCTAATCTGGGATTCAGAAGACCTGGTCAACACCTGCTCTAGGCATAAGCTTGAAGTCACTTGGGCCCAGATTTGCTTAAGATACCTAATTCCTACGAACCTATCAGAATTCTTTGAGGGTGCCAGCAAATATGTGGACAAGGGTGATCCAGTGGATATAGCGTACTTAGATTTTCAGAATGTCTTTGACGAGTTCCCCACCAAAGACTCATAAGCAGCCATTTGATAAAAGGGAAGGTCCTCTCCTGGATCAGTAACTGGTTAAAAGATAGGAAACAAAGGGGAGAATAAATGGTTCATTTTCACAATGCAGAAAAGTAAATAGCGAGGGGGTGGGGTCAGGGACCCATACTGTGATAAGCATTATTCAAAATATTCACAAACAGGCCAGAAAAGAGGGCAAACGGTAAAGTGGAAAAGTTTGCAGAGGGTAAAAAAATTACTCAGAATACTTGAATCCAAAGCTGACAGCGAAGTTATAAAGAGATCTCACAAAACTGGTGACTGGATAACAAAATGGCAGATGAAATTTCATGTTGATATGTGGCAAGAAATGCACATTGGAAAATATAATACTAACTAGACATCCAAAATTATAGGGTCAAAATTAGCTATTATCACTCAAGAAAGAGATCGTAGAGTCATCACAGATAGTTCTCTGGAAACATCTGCTCCATGTCCAGCGGCAGACAAAATAGCTAACAGAATGTTAAGAACTATTAGGAAAGGGACAGAAAATAAGACAGAAAATAGGCCATCTATAGTACACCCATACCTTGAATTCTGTGTGCAGTTCTAGTTAGTCCATGTCAAAAAAGGCATATTAAAATTGGAAAAGTTACAGGGGCAACAAAAATGATTATGAGGATGGAACAGCTTTCATACAAGGAGAGATTAAAATGTCTGGGACCGTTCATCTTAGAAAATAGATGACTAATGGGGGGGAATAGGACAGGTTTACAAAATCATGACAGGGGCAGAGAAAGTGAATAGGAGAGTGTTGCTTACCCTTTCCGTAACACACGAACAAGGGGTCATCCAATGACTTTAATAGATTGTTTTAACCTACTAACAGAAAGAAGTACTACTTTACAACCTGTGGAACTCACTGCCAGAGGATGCTGTGAAGGCCAAAAGTATAAAGGGGTTCAGAAAAACTCCTGGAGGACAGGTCCATGAATGGCTAGTAGCCCAGATGGTCAGGGACCCCACCCTGCACTCAGGGTGTCTCTAAACTTCCAGTTGCCAGAAACTGGATGACAGTTCTCCTGTTCACTTCATTTGAAGCACCTGGCCCAAGCCACTAGCAGAAGACAGGATACTGGGCTAGCTACACTCCTGGTTTGACCCAGCGTGGCCATTCTTAGGTAGGAGCCTAAATTTCTTTAAAAATCTGGTCCTTACTTAGTCTCTTTGGGGATCAGATCGTCACCTATACAATGAAGGTAAAAGCACTGCCCTCCTTAAAGGGCTTTGTGAGGACAAATGCATTAAAAATTGTTAGGTGCTCAGATACCCCAGTAATAGGAAGCAGCTAAATAGCTTGGATCAGAAAGTAGGTAGACACCACAGGTTAAGTAGCTACTGTAGATAAATAGAAACCATAGGTAGAGAAGTAAATACGATGACCCACTGAAAGAATGACTAAAAGGCACAGTCAAAACAATCAAAAGCAGACTCTCTTATAATAATCAACATTTTTATTGTCCTAGAGAACTGAAATCATCTAATTTTTTCCCCCTTCTCTGTACTATTCCAAAGCTAAACTCAACAATAATCTTCATCACAGCCTCAAACAGAACCAAGGCAGGGTTGTTTTTATTTTTATTTTCCTCCAAATGTTACAAATTTGAATACGATTACATCACATAGTGAGAAAGACGGGAGAGAGAGAAAGAGAGGCAATACCTGGGCTCAGGGACAGGTAGAAACACGAGTTTAAAAGTAAGGCAGACTATCAAAAAAAAAAATCATTAGCGAAAACAATTTTCCAGCTAGTCATCAGAGTTTTGTTTTTAAGAACTTTTTAATTTTTTTTTAATTAAAAATGTTACCATACTTTTTTTTCCTTTTTAAAAATAGTTTGATAAATATTCCCTAGAAGTGAAGATCAAAGGGTCAAAAGTTAACTCCACTGCCTTTTTGAATTTCCCTTTGGATCTATGACTATGTGTCACACTGGAAAAAAATCCCAACCTGGGCACATTTCCACAACAGGTGCTAAATGAATGGGTGTTACATCCCTCTGCAGACTGGGGCTCAGGTTGTCTAGGTAACCCCATCATGATTGCCATTTGGACCACAAGTGAGGCCTAGCTCCTGTTAATTTAGGAACATGTTCCTTGGAGTCAGGCTGGCGGCCCTGAGGTTAGCTCTCTGATTCAGTCATGCTCAGGTCCCTTTGGATTGTTGGTGGGGGGTTGTGTTAAAAGAGGTGGAGACAGCTCTCTGAGGATCCTGCACCAGGACAGGAAGTTGGTGTCAGGGGCCAGATCAGTGCTGGGACCAAAGTGTATTGCGCTCTGGCTGTTCTCTGCTTCCCAGTGTCCCTATAGGACATGAGGAGCAGATTCCGTGGTCTGATTTGGTTGTGATTCACAGCCAATGGTGTAACTAAGCATACAAGATTCAGCCCTGGACTTGGTCTGTTTACCCCATTTAGGAGTCTGAGGGTGCTAAGACTGTCAAACTTTGAGGTGCACCCTCACTCCAGTCCTTTGCTTCCTTAGGTGATGGGTCTTTGAGCCGCAGAGGGGCAGCACAAACAGCTTCTAGGGAAGAGAGCACCCGACAACACCACTAATGAGTTCCCTTTGACCAACGGGAGCTGCTGGAATGTGGCTCTTTTACAGAAAGGAGATAGTGGGGGACAGAGATGTCTCCTGTAAAGGCCCTGTCCAACAGTGGCCATCTTCTGCCTTGGCACAGTCATTGCCCGAGGCACCTCCTACAAAAAATCCTGCAAAATTCCAAGGGTCTGTGCCTAAAAACCCTTCAACTGTCTCCCTGCAGAATGACAACAGAGTCCTGTGGCACGGCTACCCCTTTGGAATTTCCCTGCAGAATGGCAGCTGTCCCGCTAGTTCTTGGGGTGGAGTTCTGCAAACACCTGCTGACCACCTCTCTACCAGGTTTGCCCCTCGGATAATTGCTGACACCAGTGCAGTGCAGGCGGGTAGCATCGAGAGCATTTTGCACTTGTGGAAATGACTGCATAGGGTATGGGGCGCTGGAGAACCAAGCCCATTAGACAGGCCAAAAAATCTGGGCTAGAGAAGATGCAGGGTCTCCTCCTGTTCCTGTTTATCTCAAAGGAAAAACCTGCAGCCAGATGAAGACCAAAATTCAGAGCTTCAATAGATCAGGTCCACTCTGCTATGGTCTGGTGGGATGCATCCCGATTTATGATTACGCAAGATCTATGCAGAATGTTAAGCCACAGGAGTGTACAGCAAGCTACCAGATTTGGAACTGAAGCTGCTTTCAACCTAGATCTTTGTTCTGCCTCTGGGCAAAAGTCAGCATCAATGTGCTAGCTAATCAATGCTCAATAGCCTCCTAGATTTCACTATCCTTTTTCTTCCAAGGGATGGACAAGAATACAGCTGGTTAGAAGCATGAGGGGGAGAAAGAGAAACCAGCAAGGAGAGGAAATTTTTCCCCCTATTATTGCTTCAAAAACTATTTTCGGGGGAATATTTTCAATCAGCTATAGAAATCCTCCCCCACCCCCAGACATTTAGTCAAAATTTAAATGCCTGCCAAAATGGCAGCAAAAGCTTCAGAATCCCAATGAGAATAGTCAAAATTTCAAAATTCCAGGAATTTAATGAAAATTCCAACAAGAATTTTGTCAAAATTTTAAAATTCCATCAGGAATTCCGACTAGCTCTGGTCAAGAAACTTACAGAAATATCAGAAAGGTGGTGGCCAGATATATCAAAGCCCTCGTCTAGCTGAGCAAATCTTTGGCCGTTTCCTTTAATCCCCTTAAAAGATCGAACCAGCCTGGGAAACTCAAGTGTCTTAGTCCTAGGAAGGAGGCTAACTGCACGCTGATGTTAATAGATGTGTTAAAAAGGAACCATTTTTAGAGACTCTTTTCCCCCTCCACTGAAATTTCAAACTAAAATTTCAAATCTGTCAATCACCTCTATAAGCTGCTTGAGAAACAGGGAAAACTACATCCAAGTGGTCCGCATTTTCTCCATCCCCCCCACTTTTTTAACATTTCTAGCATCCACCTGGGGAATTAACTGAGACCTATGATTGCTGCTGCTCCTACTTCAGTTTGATCAGTGACACTGTGGACTAGCAAGGCAGATAGATTTCTGCACATTTTATCTGGGTGTCTTCTTATTTTGTCGCTGGGCAACAAGGCTACAGAAATAAAATAAAAGATGTCACTATATCTGAGTGCACAGTTCATTGATTTCATTACCTCCACCAACAGGAAAAGGGGAACAAAGTGTTCCGTAAATCAAGGGGTTTCTGATCAAAAGAGCTCAGATCTGCTTGTATTTACCACCGAAATCTATGGAATTACACCAGGGATAAGGTGACTCGGTTCTTGTGACCATAGACAGTTAGGATGGAGAAGGCTGATAAAATTAAGACATCTGTCCACTGGCTTGGGACATGAAATACCACCACCTTTGTCCATCGCGTTGGATCCAAAATGGGGCCCCAGAGAAAGAGAATCTCATGGTCTACCACTAATCTCCTGCCTGGATCTGGCAGAAATTTTTCAATCAAAACTATTTTTCTGACAGGAAGTTGGGTTGGTGACTAAATTACATATTTTGCAAAAATGTCTGCTTTCCACAGGCTTTTTTTCCCTGAAAAACCAAATGCTGGGAAACAGAAATATTTCAATGTAGGAATGCTGCCACAGTGCATCATGGGAATCCCCCACCATCTTCCATGATGCCTCATGGCCAAGGGGCTCCTGAGACTACTTCCCCTCACCAAGAGGGGAGACTATGGTGCATCATGGGGGATGTAGTCTGACCAGGGAGCCAGGCCGGAACTATAAGCCCATAAAGCCCTGCAGCAGCATTTCCGAAGTGGAATTTTTTTTTCAGTTTTTGGTATTGATATTCATGCCCCTAAAAAATCTAAATTTTCCATGGGGGGAAAGAATTCACCACCTCTACTCCTGAGCCACCCAGTCCCATCCTGCAACAGCTCAGTCCAACAACCCACCGAGTTACCATGAAAGATCACCTCGTAAGACAGAGATGCATGTGGGCATTGCTTTGAACAGCCAATCTAGGATTGCAGCAAAGCAGGTTTTGTTCTTAGAATAATGATTTCTTGAGACATTGACACCAGAATATCACTCACTAGAGTGTGAGGGGAGACCCTGTAAGGAACAAGACCATCTAAGACTGTCTGAAAAACAGCAGCTTCAGGAAACTGCAGCTGAAGCAAAGCAGTCCCGTTTAAAGGGACTTGTGCCCATTAACAGAGCGGGAAGTAGGAGCCAATGGTAAATGGAGCAGGACGTGCAGAGCTAGGTCATGGATCTCTATGGGGGCATCCTCACAAGATTCCCAAACCTGATTGGTGCATCTCCCTCTGCTGCTGCTCCTCTGGGGTTCAGAACTGGAGACAGAGCAGTGGACCATGATTCACATTTATACTAAGGCCCCCGATGTTGCTTGAGCAGTGTAAAGGGACCTTTGTATCCATTTTAAGGTCCTTCCTCGTGCAGATTCAAAGATCCTTAGTGTCAGTGAGACTAAGGCCCAGTTCATCTAACTCAGTGATTCCCAATCTTTTTGGCTGGAGGGCCACAGGCATCAGTCTGACAACCCTGAAGGGCCACCAATCTCTGCCAGCAGGCTCCCACCCCCCGCTGCAGCCAGGCGGAAGGAGTTCAGTGAGGAAGCAGCCTCCTCACTGATCTTCCGTCTCCCTGGCTGCAGCAGGGAACCTGCACATGTCATATTGTCCTGTGTGCTCTGCCTGAGTCCCTAAGCAGTGGCTCCCTTCTGCAGCCAAGCAGATGAAAGATCAGTGCTCCCCTCCTTCGAGCTCCAGCAGGGACTTCAGCACCTAGGAACCCAGGTGGAGTACTTTGCTCTCTGCTGGAGCCAAGGGAGGGGAGCACTGATCTCCCATCTCCTTGGCTGCAGCAAGGGCCTACACCAGAGTTTTTTAGCCCTGTACAAACACTCCACCCCAGGGTCCAGGGCAACTCCCTTCTGCAGCCACGAGTCACTTTGAAAGCCCCTGTGGGCCACTTTTGGCCACAGAATAGGAACCACTGATCTAACTTTACTGGACATCAGAGAAACCCCTTTTTAGGAGGTTGGCAGGGAGAGAAACTATCCAGTTATTCATGAAAGAGACAGAATCTTTGGGGAAGGTTCCAACTCTGCCCTTCCTCCTCCGGCTTTCCAGAGATTCCCTGACTTTCCACCCTTGAGAAAGCATCACTGAAGAGAAAGTCATTGGTAGGAAGTGATAGGAAACATTTTAAAAAGGCATGAATCGCTTTTATTTCAAATCAACTGATCAGCGCCCCCTAGAAATCACTATTACAAGCATGCGCCTGGCGACGGGTGGGCGGGGAGAGACGGGATGGTTCATGTGTGCTACTGGTTTCTTTTTCTTTTTTTCCCAAATTGCAGACGCGACGAGCTGATGAGGAACAAAACAGTTTAGCACCCAGGGAGCCCAGCGGGAAAGGAACAGCCCAGACGATCAGATCAGCTTGGGGAGGCCGGCCGGCTACAGACTGCAGGAGTTGAGAAGAAAGAGGGAAGAACAGTAAGAGTGATGAACGTGGGTGGCTGTGACAATTAGGATCAGGGCCAGACCCCTAGGCTCCACAGGGGTGATATGTCACCACTCCCCAACCTCCAGCTCCAGTCCTTACCTCTCTTTGTGATCTCTGATCTCCTCCGCAGCAGCCTTCTCCTTCCCCTCTTGCTTAGCCTCTCTTGCATCCGCAACACCAATGGGGGCACTATTCTTCTCTTTCTCCCCTTCAGGGGGGCTGGGCTTCTGTTTCTCTCCATCCTTGGGGGCTTCTTCGTTTTCTACCTTCTTCTCCCCTTCCTGACCCTCTGCCTCTTTGGCGTGTTTAGGGGAGTCCTGTCAACAGGAAGGGGTCAACCAGGGCCGATGGTGACGTTTCTGTCCATGCCGCCCCCTCCCCTCCCCAGGCTCTGAGAATGCCCCTGAGCTGGCTAAGGGCACTGTGAGCTATGCCTGGCTGCAGGCACACATACTCACATCTTTTCTGAGAGCTCAGCCCCAACCCCGTCTCACGGCCCAGCTCCAACGCCCCAGCCCTGATGCCCCAACCACCGTCTCACGGCCCAGCCCCAAGCCTGTCTCATGGCCCAGCACTATTACTTGGACCCCTGATTTTATTCCCTGGGCTCTGAGTTCAAGACAGCTTTGTCACCATGCCCTGGCCTCTCTCTGAGCTACAGCTTTCTCCTTCCCTGTGCAGCTCAGCATGCCCACCCAAGAGCAGGATTGGCCCAACCATATAGGTGAACTAGGCGGTTGCCTAGGGCGTCCAACTTTAAGGGGCACCAAATGAAATGGAAGTAATCTTTTTTTCTCTATTTAAAAAAATATATGAATGCGTTATCTCTTAGAACATGTGAGGGAGGGACACCAAAATCATAGGTCGCCTAGGGCGTCAAAAACCCCTAGGGCCAGCCCCGCCCATGAGAGATCCTTCCTGCTACCTCCAAAGCATCTTCTGCTTTCCTCTTGATCCCGGCCTTCTCGTTCTTCTCCTTAGTTTGCTCATCAATCACGAGCTTGCCTTCCTCGTCGCTGCTCCCCTCCGCATTGCCTTTCTTCTCACCATCACCCTCCGGCTCCCGCTCAGGCTCGGCATCTTCCGGGCAGCTCTTCTTCTGGGTTGGCTGCTGGGGGGCATGGGGAGGGAGAGAAGAGGTGTAGGAAAATGACAGTGGAACACAGTTATCGTGAGATGGTAGGAAGACATTGTCTGATACCGCTAAATGCTGCTCCGTGATGCCAGATAGCAGGCAGGGTCAGAGTTGATTCTACCCAGTCAATTCTTTAATCATGGGGGAAGAAATAAACTATTTCTGTTCCTAGTAACCATTTAACGCGTTCCCTTGAACACAAACGGACTGGTCAGCCACCAGCCAGGCCAGCCCCAGCCCAGTGTCCCAGCTCCATGCCTCAGTTTCCCCCTTTCAGGGAAATAGAGATGGGGGGGTCTACTATACAGTGAGCATCTCCTCTCTGCAACTACATTTCTATAGCATCTCGCAGCACATGGAATCGCGAAGCACTGTGCAGCCATGGCCAAAGGACTCACACGAGTTGTGGCCACTTCTGGGGTGGAGCATAACAGCAGCTCGCGGGAGAGAAAGTAGAAGAGATCTCTGAATTCGGTTTAAATTTCAGGGGGAATTTAGAGTGGCAGGCCTGAGTTTCCAGAATTTTGGCCAGAATTTGGGCACTTTGCCTCCAACTCCCATGAAAAAAGGCATTTTGAATAACCTTAAGTCCTTGTTTTCAACATGGCACCCGCCAAATGCATGGCACACTCAAGGGTGCCTGCTGCCAACAGAAGACCTCCCTGTTTGAATTCTCCAACCCCACTTGCTGAGCACCTAGAAATTTCTTGGCAGCCTCCTCTCCAACGCCCAGAAAGACCAGCCCTCACTGAGCAAATAAGACCTGACAGCACCACAGCAGAAAGTAGGGCTGCTCCAGGCTACGCAGAGGAATATTTTAGTCAACACAATGAGCTTGCAAAGCAGAGCTGCTTTGATCCCTGCATGCTCTGCACCCTGCAGAGAAAACCCACCCCTGAAACGTCAGTGTAGTCTGCTACTTTTGGAGGATTTCGGCAGATTCACTCATTGATTCAAGGGATGAAAGACACACCCGGACGGAGAGCTGCACAGTCCCCCACACCCCCAGCATCTTAAGAACCTATACGATTTGACCGGATAAAGAGGGCAGACAGTGCGAGCCCATGGCTCAAGACTGAACTAGGGCTCAGGAGATCTGGGTCACATTGCTACTTCTATCCCTGAATGTCCTTGAGCAAATCACTTCCCCCCTCTCTGCCTCAGTTTCCCCTCCCTACCCTTTGTCCATCTGGTGTATTTACACACAACTCCTCCTACCTGACATTGATTGGGGTCTTTAGTACTGCTATCATAATCCTCATTAACAGACAGTCACAGATTAACCCTTTTATCTTGAGCTGATTACAATTTTCCAGTAGAAATTCCCCCTCCACTGTTGCCAAAAAGGATTTTTAACAAAACGGATTTTTTTGTGTAAAATTCCCACTTTTTTTTTTTTAAAAAAGAATAATAATTTGGATTTTCACTAAAAAACTGAAAGCCCACAGTTTTCTGTTTTAAACTGGACATTTTTCACTTTGGGGGATTTTATCTTTTTGTCAAAAAAGTTTTAACCTATAAAATTTTTTCACAAGTATGGGGGAAGAAATAATTTCCCTACTGCCTTCACTCATCCCCTGTCTGCAAGGGGCTGAAGGAACAAGGCTCCCATTAATGCCAATAAACATTCGATCAGGGCAGGAGAGCTTCAGGTCAGCTTTCCTGTCCCCATTTTACAGATAGAGAAACAAAGGCACAAAGAGAGGCGGTAACT
The DNA here is from genome assembly GCA_007922175.1 of Pelusios castaneus. Lineage (NCBI taxonomy): Eukaryota > Metazoa > Chordata > Testudines > Pelomedusidae > Pelusios > Pelusios castaneus. The sequence continues at coordinate 1,075,598 of ML685904.1, forward strand.
GATTAAGATCATACAGCAAATGAGCAGAGGTGGGAAGAGAGTTCAGGAATCTGGACTCCCAGCTCACCTCTGTTTAACCACTAGACCCCACTCTCCGCCCAGAGCCTCCCAGGAGTCCAGACTTCCAGCCCCATACTCTACCCTCTTCCCTTTGACAATTATCTAAATATTCTGTTTAGGATAGTGGTATCTTGAGCGCATACCGGAAAAGAACAGTGGGTGGGGGCCCCATTGATCCTTTCCAACCACCCCCGCTCACCCCTCCTGATTCACACTCCAGGGGAATACCCTGACTTAGTACATAGGACACATCCCTCTAGTACATGGCCCCAGCAACTACAAAAACCTGCTACTTGCGCCCGTTTGGAGAAATGACTACATAGGCCCAATGGAAGGGGGTTGGGCTTTTGCTGGCAAAGGACTTGGGTTCAATCCTGCCAAGAACCGTGGAGCAGGCCACAGCTCTGTTTTCTAATGAAGGAGACCAGAGTGGAGTCGCTGTGGTGAAATTCCCCTCTGGGCAAAAGAGGCACAGATCTTGGACCCAAGAGGCGTTCTGTCTTATGTGAATGCTAAACTTCTCTGCAGATAGACGCACCTGATATCCAGAGGCTTTGACGGTTGGGTTGTTCTCGATCTCCCACAGGCCTTCGCTGAACCCTTTCCTTTTGTTTGGCTTCCCAAACTTCTCCTTGCATTCTTCGTAGGGGAAGAGGTCTTTGGGACCCAGGAATGCCCTACACGGTGGAAAAGGGAAGAAGACATAGTGACACACAGAACACTATATCTCGTTGAGGCTTGCCAGGTAAACATACAAGCTGCTAAGCCCCCGCAGCTGGTCGGGAAGGTGGGGTCCAATGGGGAAACTGAGGCACCAGGAATGGCAGTAACCTGTGGTTTGCAAAGGCACATGAGGGACATGAACACCCAACTCCCACAGAAGTCAGCTGGTCCCTTAAGACCTTTATAAATCCTGATTTCTTGGATCTGCCTTATCAAAGTTTGTGTCCATAAATTCCTATTAGGGCTTAGTTCAAAAAAACAAAAAACCAACCCTCTGTTGTGTCAATGGATCTTGGCATTTTGTGGGATTTTGTTATCATTGGGGGTGAGAGGGAGGTGTCATCTCTTGAAACCTCTCCATGATCCAAATCGTTGGGAGGTTTTTACAGCACCACCCTTCGGCACAGATCATGCAAACCTCAGTAAAATCCCTAGCACTCCGCTGACCAAACTCCCCCCCACCCCGCCCACCACCACCTTACTAAATAACTTGATGTGACCCAGCACACGGACTGAGCTGAGAAAGGCTGGTTCTGGAGGCAGATGGGCACACGTTGGTCAGGGGGATATTGACATTTTTATTATTATTTGCAGGCCTAGTGATGGATCAAAAGCCCATGGTACTAGGTGCTGTACAAACACATGGCCACTGCCCCAAGGAGCTTACATGTCTATCATTTTATTTTTAGTGCCAGTCGGTTGGAGGAGGGAAGCCCCCACCCACAGGGGATAGCATTGGTTACATTCCAGGGACGGGAAAGGTACCAGTGCCTGCAAACTCCATTTTCTCTCTGCTGTCCTTTCGTGCTCAAATTATTGCCCCCGTTTTCCTCCCATGCCCATTCCTCACCATCTTCCCTCCACTCTGAGTGCAACTGAGAAGGAGGAAGGCTGTCCCGGCGATGGACGCATCTCCTCTCAGGAGGGCACGCGGAGCTTTTGCTGTAAAGAGACTGGGGTGCCCTTTTACAGCTCATCTGACATTCGTACCTGAGGCTGTCTCACATCCTGAGGGAGCACCCTACCCTTGATCAACTGGTGCACTGGCCTGAACATGGCTTCCGTGATTCTGACTGACACCCCTGTTTCACTCACCCTGCATGTGTTCCTCCCGCCCTGCCCCCCCTCTTTTAAATCCCACTCACGTTTCATGGGTCCCGAAGAAGAAGACTTGGTATTTATTGGAGGAGGATTTGACTGCGGCTTCTGGCATCTCGTCGATCTGTTCAGGGGACAAAACTGGTGAGGTGAGAAAGAGAACGAACAACAGGCCCTATGACATGCCGAGATAAGTTGAGAACAAAGGCCAAGGAGCAACTTGTGATCCACAAAGTTCTTCAAGAAAGAAGATGGAAGTATTTGGGTCAGATGTTAAGAAGAAAGCCAGAGCGTCTGTCAGGGCAGAAATACCACGGGCCAGCTGGAGCTGCACACCCCAAAAAGGCTGCTTAGAAAGCATCTTCAGCAAGTGTCAATGTCTGAGACTTAACATAAATCTCCTGAGTTTGTACAGCATCTTGCTTACCCACCGCACCTTTCCTCGGCAGAACTCAAAGTGCTTCAGAAAGGAAGTCAGTATCACCCCCATTTTACAGATGGGAAAACCGAGGCACAGAGCATGCCTCTTTGATGCCCTAAGTGACATCTTGTGGCGTGGGACAGTTTCCAATTACTTGGAAATGAATCATTTGCTGACACACAAACACAGGAAAAAAACCCCAAACAATTTGTCTAAGACAAAGCAGAAGTCAACTAGCTGCACGGCTAGTTGAGGACATTTATTTGCAAATTAAATTATTTGCCAGTTAGCAGGACTGATGGTGGGGAAAATCTTAATGTCACACTAGCAGTGGATGTTATTTTGCATACCCCGATCTGAGGGCCACGTTAGCAGAAAGGGGCTAACAGCACCAGTCTGACCTCGGGTCACACACAGATCAAGGGATAGGTGGTTATGGCATCAGCTAGAAGCCTCAGCGGAGACCAGGACCAGACACAGGGCAAGAGATTGTTGCTACCCATGGAGCTCGGCATCTAGACAGACGCAGGAAGGATTTATCACCTCCATTTTACAGAGGGGGAAACTGAGGCACAGGGTAGCAGCAAGGATTGACGCCACCTCTCCAGCCCAGGTTCTCCAAGGTGGCTCTTCGCCAGGATCCTTCTACCCAGTGTGAAAGGAGATTTTACATTCTGAAGGCCTGGGTTATAAACACCAGCCATCCCAGAATGCATTGTCCCACTTGCTGCTTTGTACGCCTCTTGTTCAGGCAGTCTGTCCTCGCTGAGACAGGATGGGATAGCTGCTGAGGGTTCCCCCCAGCCCGCAGGAGGGACTGTCTCTTGTGATGTTCATGCAGCAATCACGGCTGAGGCCCTCTAGAATTATTAACCATTTACCTGGCCGGAATGCACCAGCTGGAGGCCACAAATGGTACAGAAGCACAAAGAAAGGGTGACATGTAGCAGCACTGGGACAAAAGCCGCCACATCAGTACAGCTCCCTCCAGGTGCTACACCCAGGCAGAGCAGAGCCAGGGCATGCTGCGCATTTGTAGTGTGGACAGAAATCACACCCTTGCTTTATAACATCATTCTTTAGCAATGTGCTTTGCAAGAGTGCCAGGGAGGTCCGGTCGTAGCCCAGGGCCTCATGGGGTTAGCTGCTGTACAACTACAGAACAAATGGATGGTCCCTGCCCCCAAAGAGCTTCCAGCCGTTCTCCACCCCTGGGCACAGTGTATAGAATAAATCTTGTTAAAAGCACAGCTCTGATCCCTAGGTGTTCAGTGGTCCCCCGCTTCCTGGAACATTCACCCTGCAGACGTTAATATATTGAACTTTGGAGACAGAGTCATGTTCCTCTACCACCCTTGCACAGCCATTTACACCAGTGCAAAGCTGGGGGCCAAAACACAATCAAATCTGCAGGTCCTGGCCTGGCATAAATGTCTCCCACAGGCAGGGAACAGGAATGAAACAACCAGAGAACCCAGCATGTGTAGACACATGACCTCTAGCGATCACGCACATTTTACTCCAACTTCTGCTGGAAACCAGCAACCTCCCAGGCAGCCAGTTAAACTCCTCACTACTAAATTATGCCCACCACAGAAATAGCCTCTCCCTGGTTAAAACCTTACGCCTCCTGCTCTGCCCACACTCTCCAAGTCCAACCCGCCCTTTGCAACTGGTGATAACATGCAGGGCAGGGCATGGAAGAAAGAGCAATGATTTAGGATTGGCTGCTTTCCTAGCCAACCGTAAGCTCTTGTCTAGACTGGCCCAGACATATTTAGCTCAGCAAATTCAGGGGCTTGTGCTAGGGCTGTGTGCTAAAAGGTATGTCAGTTTCAGACAATCTGGGGAAGGCTGTAAAAGCAGGGGTGGGGGACAAAATAACCCATAGATCAGATCCACTCTGGGCAGGGCTAAGATGGGAAAGTGGAAATTCCCAAGCAGCCCTCCAAGTTGCTTTTTCCTCCCATACAACTGAGTTGGTTGTGGGCTAGTATTTTCATTCCTATGTCCGTTTACCCTCAGGCGGGCATGATCTGAAACACACAGATCTGATCCAAAGGGGGAGCTGTGATAGTCTATTGCAGGAAAACAGAAAGTGCCACAGGACTCTGTTTTTCTACACATAGATCTCTGGGTGTGGGATGGAGGTAGACCATGGATCTAGACTGGGAGAGGGCCCATGGACCTGCGAAGTGTAGCTCTAAAAACAACAAGAGTTGGCATGCTGCAGTAGAGTCCATCAGGACTGGGGAACAAAAGAGTTTGCAAAGGGAAGGGCTTTGATTCATTACCACTTAGCCTTAAGCCACCCCTGCACAGTCGGGTGCCTTCCAGAACATGGTTGGGCGCCTTCCACACCACAGTTGGGCAACAGAGGATGAAGCGTCACAGCTGGAAATGGGGCAAGGCTTCTAAGTTTTGGAGGTGACGGACTCCAACAACCAGACACAGTGATTTCGACATGCCATAAGAGGAAAAAAACCCCAAAACAAATCCAAATGCCACTGAGCAAAAATCTGCTCTGTCTTCTGGATCAATGAGACAGCTGAGAATTAAATGAGGACTATTTCAAAGCGAGATTTAGTATAAATACACACAGACCGTTTCCACCAACCAGCCCCAAATCTGACCCCAACACGGTGCAGCAATCTGCACATCACAACAAGTTTTGTAATTCACCTCCCAGCCCCTGCTCAGATCCACCAGCTGTAGGCAGGGATGGTCTACCTGTGCTTACACACTGCTTGGTGCCATATAGCCCTAAGGGCCCTCGCTGGTAGTGCGACACAAACGAATAAGAAAATAACCAGGAAAGTGCAGTGATGTTTATTTTTCTGGTTAGTCCTCCATTTTCCAGGCTCATTCAGAACGGGTCCCATGTGGAGACAGGGTCCAACTATCAAAAAATCCCTATTCTCTCATGTGACATGTTAGATTTGCAAAAATCCTGTGCACGGGGGCTTGCACGAATGCCGGGGGCTTGGAAGGTGGGGCAGGAAAATATACAAGAAAGACAGCATCTCAGAAAATGCGAGGCCTGAATTTTCTTTCCACCAAGGCTCAAGTCAGAAGTCAGGGCCCTTTTTCCAAATACCTTCTTCAGAGCAGCACTAGATGTGGGCATTTGTGAGGCCTAGAGGGATGTGCATTTCCATAGCAAACCTCCAAGATGTTCCTAGAAGCAGCACGGGTCTTCAGGAAAAATGGGCTGGGCAGAATCCAACTCGCAAGACCCAAACCATCCTCCCCCACCTCTTTTTTCATAAACCACCCTTCCCAGCAGCAGCTGGTCTAGGGAACACGACACCATGACACAGAGAAATTCCTCAGCCGCCACACACCTCCGCTCCACAGCGACATGGGGTGTCTGACTTCAACCACAATATTAAAATTCTCCAGAGCAGGCTGCAATAACAATGCAGCTTTTCCACTGGGCTGGTGATCAAAGGCTGCCCTGCAGGATGTCTGGTGTGTGTTGTGGGGGGAGCTATGGGGTGGGAGGTCATACCCTGGGGCGTTTGCAGGCAGGGAATTGAAAGCCCCTTGACTAAAAGGAAATGGTCGCTCCTCCAATTTCTGCCCTGCACTCCCTTGGTTTAGAAAGTGGGCAGGAGTGGGGGAAGGGAGTTAATTAGTACTGGCTCAGCTAAAAGCCATCTATAAAGGCAGGGGGCACTGTTCAAGGGATGCAGGGCAGGCTAGTGGCTAGAGCAAGGTGGGGGCTGGGAGTCGGGGCTCCTGAGTTCTGAAATATGATCCAGGGGGTTAGAGCAAAAGGGCCCCAGGGAGTCAGGATTTCTGAGAGCTCTACCACCGACTTGCAGCGTGGCTTCCATCAAGTTGCTCTCCAGACGCTCTGCATCTCAGTCTCCCCACCAACAAAATGGGGGCAAGCCGTTCACAAAGAGTTCTGAGATCTGTCCACCTAAGTGCAAATGGACTGAGGTCCATGGGGCCAGATACTGTGCGGATGACGAGGACGGTGTGAGAATCTATAGCGAATAGGATGGAGCAGAATGGTTTGGGAGCAAGATGCTTCATTAACACATGAAACCTTTTGTCTTGGCCCTCTCTCCCCAGACAGAAATAAAATGATGCTGTTGTTCTTCCTCCCCAAGGTCAGTGGGTCGGGGCGATGTTCCGAGGCCCCACAGTACAGAACGCATTTCACATGCCAGCAGGAGGATTAAGGTAGCCCAACTGAGGAAGCCAGGGCTGAGTTGAGGCCTGGGGTGAAGCAAACGTCCCCTGCTTTAGGCTCCCCCCCCATCCAACCTCTCCCACCATACTCCCCACTCTCTCCCCGCTCACCCCACCATCCTACACAGCAGACACACAACTCCACCCCATCACACAATCCCCCCCTCCACAGAAACGTATACACACACAACTCCAAACCCCACCACACCGCTCCACATACAACACACACAACTCCCACCCACCGCACAACTCCCTGCTACACCCCTCCACACACAGTCTCACCAGATGACCACACACACCGGATCCACACAGTCATACCAACTCTTCCACAACATTCAGTCGCTTGCTCACAATTGCACTACCTTAAGCCTGTTTCCCAGACACTCACACTATACCACACTACCCCTTCTCCCATGCACACTCACAGCAGCCTTTCCCCGACACACACACACACACACACACACACACACACACACACACACACACACCAGGCCCTTCTCACAACGAATCCCACCATCACCCACCCCCACTATCACACCAGATGTACACACGCACAAACACACCCATTGTATGCCCCCCCTGGGCTCCTCCCCTTGGTTCTCTGGCCTGTCCAATAACTGGCTCCTGTGCTGCCCGGCTCCTACCGATTCAATATGGAAAAATGCATCCTCGTCCACTCTGCCACCCACTGCCAGGCCTGATAGAGACGTCAAGAAGGAAACCACAACCGCCTGGTGGGGCATGATCCCTTGCCCCCTGCCATGGTCTCTGCCCCCACACCCTGCCGCACACACCCCGCTCCCTGGGGATCATCACATGCCAGGGACAGAGCATGAAATGCCCAGCCAACAGTGGCACAGGAGAAGCAGGGCAGAGTGTCTGCCAGACAATGCTGCAAAGTTCAATGCTATTCTCAACCTCCGCCAAGGCTTGCCGGAGTTTGGAGCTGGAGATTTCAGGCTGGGCCCATGTCCATTACTAATGGAGCAGATCAGAGGCCTCTCAGATCTAGGAGCAGAACCCAGGAGTCGTTGTCCCCCCCCCACAGTGCTCTGCTCTGACACCGATAACAACTGATCCCTGTCCGCTTTAGAATGCTCCCCATCTGCCCCCCGGGACTTGGCTATCTGTGAAAATTAATCCGCAATACAGAATGCCTCCTCTGGAACGGCGGGTGCGGGTCCCACACCGAATGGTATTCAGAACCAGGCACTTTTATGTTAGAACAGGAGCATCCGCCTGCGGAGTCAATCTGGAATATTCAGAGGCCACCACCCATGGTGACCATTAGCGCTGGTCAGAAGGACTGAAACCAGGCAACAATCTCCCTTTTATTTGCATTGCGGATTTTTAATCTCTTTGTTTAAGAGGCAAAGAAAAATCACAGCTCCCTGGATTTACTCTTCCCAGCGTCAGGGCTGGCTGGGAATACTCCCAGCACAGCAGAACCGCCCGGCCAGGTGTGAAGGCTCTCCCTGGGGAGGCAGGAATGCAAGCCACACCTGCCTTTGTGGATAAAGACGTTCTGGTAACACAACACCACAGACAACGAGGAGGAACCTCTCCCCAGACCTCTGGCCTGTGCCCAAAGTGAACACGCCTCAGGCAGGGTCAACCCACATCCAGCGGGCAAAACGTGTCTTCATTCATTCAAAGCTCTGGCCTCTTTGCTGAGTGACTACAGTCAACTGGGGTGGATGCTCTCCAAGCTGTTTTCCATCCCACAGGTCCACCCAGGCTCCAGCACCACCAGCTGCAGCAGAGATGGCAGCTAACGGCAGTCATGGAACTGTCTGTCCGTCCCTGGGCAGCGATTTGTCCTAACACCAGGCAACCAGCACCTGGCTCAGTCATACAAGGGTTGGGGTTGTGGGGGAAGGTTCTGTCATACATGGGTTTCAGTAGGAAATACCAGGTTTTGACCAAAGGATTCTCTGTGCAGAAAGCACCTGCTTCCTGAGGGAAATTTCCATTGTTGGTCAAAAACAGCCCCTCAAACCCAAACCTCCAAATATTTCAACCTGGAAAAGGTGATGCGGTGCCTTCTGGGAGTTGTAGTTTAGTTGGTTCTTGATCCAATTGTCCTCTCTGGGCCTGGCTCGCTGGCTAGACAACTCCCCTGAGACTGTTGGACTTAAATTACTTGCTGGATCCCTCAGCTACAATTAAAGGACCAGATCATTATATGGTGTGAATTAGCCCAAGAGAGTGGGGCTGTGCCAGTTTACACCAGTTCTGGTTATGGCTCCAAGTCTGGATCATCATGACATGTAAGGTGTTTAAACTGAGGCTTGGTCTCATTAAATAATAACAAAGTCTGTTTCCTACATGGTGACGACTTCAGCCGAGCTCAAAAATCTTTAGTACGTTACCATTTGAACACCCCATGAGATCAGGAAACATTATTACCCCCACTGTACATATGAGGAACTGAGCCACAAAGAGTAAATGAATTTCCCAAAGTCACACAAAAAGTTCATGGGACTGCAGGGGATTGAATCCAGGTCTTCCCACACCTTAGGCCAGTTCCCCAGGCTCCAGACCTTCCTTTCTTTCTAGTCTGCACTTCCCCGCCCCTCCATGACAGCCAGTTAAAATTTACAGCAGATGCTGTTGTTTTAGCAAATAAAAATAACACACACTCACACTCCAGCCACCCATGTGTGAATAAACGCAAAAACACACTCTCTGGAAGCTTTTTATAGCTTCTAAAAATAGCCCCAGGTTTCAGCCAGAACCAATGCAGCCAAAATGTCCCAAGAAAGCCTCCAAAAAGGGGTAGAAGAGCCCCTGAGAACAGGGTCAGTTGCATAAAGCTCAGGTGGGATCCCAGAGGAATCAGAGTCTGTACTTGGACAGAGATGAGCTGGAATCAAAACCGCCTAGTCATGGCAGTCAGGACTCCTCCGTTCTGTTTACGTTCTCTGCCACTGACTCACTGTGTGTTCTTGGGCCAGTCACGTTCCTGTCTCAGTTTCCCCTACCTGTAAAATGGGAGACAAACCTACCTCAATAATACAGCTGTCGAAGAGAGTTTGTTAAGGTTCGTAAAAGGGCTTAGTCTTGGAGGGAAGGCTGCATAGGCACAGCACACTGGCAGGACACATTTTTATGTCACACACAACTGGCTTTTAGGGGACAAGCTCAGACTGACTGTGCTAGAGCTTGCGTTAAAGATTAGCCACAGTGCTTTGCCAGGCTGCTTTTTGGTGGCCTGGTGAGTGGTCCTGGCTCCGCTCTCATGCTAGAACCTAGTTAATACAGCACCAAGTGTCCTACTAACTCTCTGCTGCTACCTACCTCCACCCTAGTATTTTAAAAAGCCCCTGAGACCAGAGCAAAGATCCTCCAGAGCCAACAAGCACTGGGGAGACCAGGACTCTTGGCAGCAAGGTGCTAACGAGAGTTACAAATCAATCAATATGGACTTCAGCCAGGAGGAAGCCAGAGTGCAATGCGCTCTGAATGGGCAAAGAGCTCACGTCTGGGAAAAACTAAGGACCAGATCGGGGCAATTCCTTGTGTGGGAATTGCAAGATGGATGATGGATTGGCTTAGCAGTCTCCCTAGTGCAGTCTCCTGTCACTGTCAAGGCAGGGGAACGATGCAGTCCAGAACTGGAAGATGTGGGTTCTAGGCCTGGCTGAGCTGTGTAATGTGGGCTGGATTTTCAGATGCTCCGTGCCCAAAAGGGAGGTGTGAATTTTCAGAAAAAAGCACAACGCCTATTGTCCGGAGTGCCTTGGAAAGCAGGCCACGACAATTGCTCTGTGCCTCAGTTTCCCCTATCTGCGAATGGGGATAATACTCTTTCCTTGAACCCATCCTTTGTCGCTTTCTGTTTAGCCCATGAGCTATTCAAGGCAGGGACTTTCTCTCACTAATTATCTGGGTAGCATCTGATGCAACAGATCCTGATCTTAGCTGGTGCCGCCGGTGAAATTGGAAATCTTTGTTTTACAGATAGGGAAACTGAGGCACACAGTGGGAGAAGGACCAGTCCAAGATCAAACAGGGAAGCCTTACAAGAGCCAGGACTAGCAATCACTAATTTCCATCTCCCACTCTTCTGTTCTGGCTATTCTTATTGTTACAGCAGTGCTGAGAGGTGCCAGGAGCTGTACATACACCTACTGAAAGGCAGTTCCTGTCCTGAAGAGCTCTTAGTTTATGTAGAAAAAGGATGGGAAGGGAAACTGAGGCAGAGGGGGGAAGTGACTTGCCCAAGGTCACCTATCTAGTCTCTAGCAAAGCCAAGGAGAAAATCCAGGACTCCCGAGTGCCAGGGCAGGGCCTCTCTTGACCCATGGGCTCAGCTCCCTCAGTATGCAGCAAGAATTCGGCTACCTGGCTCTGAAATGATTTAGGAGAGTCCAGGGTGCGTCCTGTGAAGGGAAGGAGAAGGAGAGACAGGTCCTTTCTCATCCACTCCTCACTCCTCTGGCTGGGAGGGGACTCACCAAAGCTGCAGGTGGGAGGATCAGGGAATATACCTGCCCAGCAACCGTGTCACCGCAGCAGGGGAAGCTGTTAACAGGCCGCAACAGACAGGAAGCAACAGGGCCTCCGATTTCAGGCCATCTACCCCCGCAGCCACTTCCCGGTGGCCTGGCAAATAACAGAGTTGAGTCATTTACCATGGATTCTGCTCCTCTATTGGGGGGGTGGGCAGGGGCCTGTCTCCAGTGACACCCTGCACTGGGCAGTCTTGTTTTGCTCCATTCCTCAGGTGGATCCTGGGGTTTTGTTCTCCAGCAGCCCTGGGAGGCCTCATCCAGTGACTCAGCCCAAAGCCAGTGCTGTGCCCAAGACCTGCATTGAGATCTCACTGCTCAGGACGGCATCAACCTACACCACGGGGACAGAGAGGAGTGGGCAGCACAGAGGGCTGGGAGCTAGGAACACATGGCTCAGCGGTGCTGTAAGATGCACTACCTGGGGCCAGGTGGAGCGGTCCTTCCTGACCTCACATCAGTTTAATTGCACAAGACGCTGTTTAATACCGGCGTGCACCGGCGAAGATGCAGTCGGTAGATCCCAGTTGTGGCATTGCGTGTGTGCAAACTCCTCATGTCACAGGTGTTGACTGAGGTAAAAAAGTGCTTGCTCCCATGTATTTACCCCTAGGGATTTGCACCAACGCAGCAACACGGGTGCAAATACCCCAATGAGCTCTTAAGTCTGCAATGAGTAGGTAGGAGGCAGACCCAGTCCAAGAATTCTTGGGAGCGCATCTCCAGAGGCCAGATTTTAGTGTTGTTGATAAATGCAGCCTCCATGCTCCTGGATACCAGATAACCAGGGCCAGAGACAAAGACTAGATGCAAAAGGAGTCACATGATAGGGACGCACTGGCTGATTAGGTTAGGAGCAAAGAAGCAGGTGTTGCAAGCTGAGGATCCATGTGTGGTTAAGCAGCTTAGGGGGAAGCTGTGTGTATGTGGCACAGAAGTTCCCAGACAGACTGCAGAGCTGGGTATGGCGAAGCCCCTAAATACTTTGCTGCAGGGGTAATAGTGTGGCTAGAGCACAGGAGCAGGACACCCGAGTTCTATTTCCAGCTCTGGCACTGACATGCTGGGTGACCATGGGCAAGTCAATCCCCCAGTGCCTCAGTTTCCCCAGCTGTAAAATGAGGCTAACACGAGTGACCTCCTTTGAGATCCACCAATGACAAGCGGAGCATAAGAACTAAGTACTGCTATACCGAAGTATCTTCACAATCCCTCAGCACCATCCACCTCGCCAGCTATCCATCTGGCCCTCAGCCCCTCATAACTTAATGGATTTTATCCCTCCTGGGAGGCGGGGAAGGCTTATCCCCATTTTACAGATGGGAAAACTGAAGCCCAGAGCAACCAAGGCCCAGATTTTTAAGACTTTGAAGCATTCCAAGGCTCAGCACTGCACACGTAACAGATTGAAGTGCCTCATTTCCAAGCACCTAAATCCCTTCTGAAAAGGAGATTTAGGCTCTTAAATGCATAATATTTGCAACGCTGAGTCCTGCACTGCCTCAAAGCCTTAAAAATCCGTGCTGAAGTGACAGGTCCAGGGTCCACCAGGGAGTCCGTAGTAAGAGCGGGACCTGAACCCTGACTCCCACTCCAGGACCCTACTCACTAGATGATCCTTCCTCTCAGGGGTACATCTGACTCCAAACATCGCAGCACCAAGATCCCTACCGCCCCCCCCCCCCCCCCGCATCTTTCACTAGTGATGCTTCCTCCAGTCAGGCGAACATTACATCTCACTGGCTGGGGTGTCAATGGGCGGGGACAGGTCCACGCGGAGGGAAAGGGGACAAAGGGTCAGTTTGCCTCAGGCCCCACCTTTGAGAGGTCCTCCCAAACCATCATGAGAGAGGGGCAGCCTGGACCAACCTGAGAGGCACTGCAATCCCACATGCCAGGTCCCGATGCCCAGGGCAGGGAGCTGGGCCCAGCCTGCAGGATAGGCACCATCACTGTGGGGGGTGTGCATCATGTCTTCCACCCATCAGTTTTCCTTCACCACACCGGGGAGCCCCACCTGCTCAGAGAGAGACCCGGGCTATGAGAGGTGGGGATCAAGCCCAACTCAGTGGCCTGACAGTGCAGTGGGCGAGTCCTAAGCCATGGAGCCAGTCCCTGTAGCCCACCTGTACCAGAGAGGCCGAACGGGAAAGCTCTGTCACATGGTCACTATGGGGAGAAGGACTCAAGGCTAGGGACTACTTGAACATAAAATAGGCAAGCTTCTTCTGCCACAGCTCTGCCTGTGCCCTTCTGCTACCCCAGCCCCTGCCCATCCCCACAGTGGTCAGCACCCCCCAAATCCTGATTTGCAGCCCCCTTGCTTTTCCAAGCCCTGGGTTCTCCACCCCCACAACTTTGCCCACACCCCCCCCCTGCCCCGGATTCACAGCTCAGGCTGGTGGGCTCATTGTCTGCAAAGTGCCTTGGGATCCCCCAATGAAAGGCAAGCACAGTACTAAACACAGAGCAGCTAGTGCTAGTCTCTGGTTTGCAATATGAAAAAGCCCCATAACTTCTGCTGCCCAAGCAGAGGGTGCACGTGCCAGGCAGCAGAAAGAGATGGACTGGCCCTGGCCAACCAGCAGCTCCAGCACAGCTAGTGCAGATTGGAATTGGTTCCCTAGCCTGATCTGATAGGACAAAGGTCAGGCCCGCCCTCCCACGCAACCATCACACTCTAGGCTGTGCTAGCAACTACAAGATCACAACGCTTAATCTTTAAGAGTTTGTGTTGCATGCACCGCCTGCCTCCCCCCACACCCTCCACTTCTAATAGGAGATCTGAATAGGAGTGGGAGTGTGACAAAGGTATTCCCACATCTCGGACCTGCTCCGGAGCGGCTGTGACTAATCATGAGCAGTCAGCAGTGATGAGAAAAGAACAATGAGTCAGAGTCATGGCAGGCTAGCTCCCCATTTCACAACAACACACAAACAGACACACAATTCCAGCAGTGTAAAGGAGCCATGCGGTAAACGTGGGATGTGCCGATAGTCCGACAACCCCCTGGAGTCTGATTCTTATAAGTAGGGGTTACACCTAGTTTTATAAATGGGTAAACTGAGGCAGAGGGCTCGTGCTACTTGCCCACCGTCGCTTATTCTGTGTATTGTGGCAGCACCTGGAGGCACCCATGTGAGACTGAGTCCCACTGTGCTGGGTGCTGCACAGACACTGAGCAAGAGATGGTCCCTGCTCCAAAAAGCTCAGTCTGAATAGATGTGACCGATGGAGGGAGGAGGGGAAACAGAGACAGCGGGAGAGAGAGAAAGTGACTGCCCTGAAGGAAACTCCAGAGCCAGGCCAGACCCCCAGGGTCCCTGACGCAATACCATAGCCGTTAACCACTAGCTTCTCCCAAATGCTCTCGGGACTGGGGGACTCAGAAGACCTGGTCTCCCTGCTAGGTGACACTGGGCAAGCTGATTCTCTTGTCCCTGCGATTTTCCTTCCCATTCTTTTTCTGTCTTGGTTATTTAGATTGTAAGCAGCTTAGTGATCTGTTCGTACAGCACCATGCAGTCTCGGTCCATGACTGGGGCTTCTTGGCACCACCACAATGTGCATCACAAATACATGCACCACTGCCCCCTGCTGGATGGAATCTGAGCAGTCCAGTGGTGTGTCACAGGCCCCAGACTGCACACAACAAGTGGGTGATTCTCCCATTGCTCAGGTGGGCTGTGGGAACAGGAGGCTGAGCGTTCTGCCTCTGTGAAGTGCCAAGAGGCCGTGACATGCAATATAATGTAAAACCCAGAAGTGCTCCCAGGCTTGGTACCATAGCATTTTTGTGTAGGCCGAATCCTTCAATGACAGAGTCCCTAGAGCCCACAAGGGATGCTGCTCCAATAAGAGACAAATGGGGCTACGCAGCATGACAGGCCTCCAGGGCAGGGGCTGACACAGAGATGGAGAAAAGAAAATACAGCTGCACTCACTCTCTGCTGTCTGGAAGCCCCAGACATCCCTTACCCCACCTGGCACCTGACGCATCTGCATTACGCACGCAGGCCAGAAGCAATAAAATGCACTGGGCAGAGGGGAGAGGAAGGGAGATGGGCTGGCTCTCCAAAGGGCACCTGGTCGACTGGGCCACAATGAGGGCTTCCTGCAATTCGGAGGCTCCCAGCAGTGCTGAGAGGAGGCGAGCAAGGGAAGACCACATTAACTTCTACAAACTCTGAGGCTCTGTATAGACACCCAAACTGAGGCATCAACACAACTGTCCTCTGCACCTCCTCCTACACACAGCACCCTATCCCGTTCCCCTGACCAGATCATGCCATGTGAGGCACAAAGATGTCCCCAAGGACAGGTAGAGGCTGGGCTGAGTGCAAATAAACTCATGTCACCTGCATTCCCAAGCAGGACTCAAAACCAACTTTCACAGGTGAGTGGCATAAGGCAATTCAGTGAGTCACCAACTCCCTGCTGAGTGAGAATTTTCCAGCAGGATCTTTAGCCACTGGAAAAGGCCATTTCATTGAAAATGAAATGTGCTACAACAATGCGGTGATTTTGACAACTTTTAGTTGGAAGGGGAGAAGGAGGAAGAAAAATCAAAATGAAGCATTTTGATTAGGTCATTGGGTTCAATTTTTGCCATTTGCAGAAAAGAACGATTTGACTTTTCACTGAAAAATGACAGCCCATTTTGAACCCTGACATCCGAAGTCCCAGTATGATGGTGTAAACTATCATACAACTAGGACATTGCGACAAAACAAAAAATGGCGGAAATCCTTTTGGGGGGTGGGGGGGGGATTTTGAAACAGCAGTTCTGAATGAAAGCCGACTGGGAAGTCACGCAGTTCCCCACCAAAAAGAAATCCTGCGGATGGAGCCGATCTCTGCTACTGTCACTCATTCACACTGCAGTTCCCTTGGGAGGCTCCAACCAGGGACCCTCAGACAGGACCCTCTGCAAACACAAAGAGACAGCCCCTGCTGTAGGAGGTTATGGATTTGGATTGCCCACTTGCCTGAAGCTGAGTGCCAAGGTTTGGGGGAACGGAGGCTTGGTGCCGTCCGTTTACCCATGCTTGGCTCTGTAACGCCAGGGTAGCATCACTGGTATAGCCAACCAGACTGCATCCTTCTGGGGTGTTGGTTGGTTTTCCTCAGGCAGGAGGAGGGTTATAGGCGGAATGATTCTACCGTGTGGGAAATCTCTGCCGGGCTCCCAAGCAAAGTCGGAAGCTAAGCAAGATCCAGCTTGGTCAGTGACTGGATCACACAAGTGATCTGTTAGGCAGGAACCTTAACATTGGCATCCCAGGCCTATTCAAATCCCCTCTCCCTAACTTACCCCATCATTCTGTGCTCGGAAGACCCTTCCTCTCATCAGTCAAAGGAAGGAAAACTCTTGGGAACTTGTACGACAGGCCGAGTCCAACAAGCCTTTATTATGGGGGGGATTTTCCAGAGCAAGGCAATAAGGCTCGATTGACCCACAATTTTCATTCCAGAATAATTGTGTGTGTCAGCCAGGGGGGTGACTTTCTCACCAACACGATTATACCATGCAACTTCTACCAGAGGGGCTGCTAAACCAGTATAAAGGTGCCTTAGCTCAGTGGTTTCCAAACCTTTTTTCTTGGGACCCAGTTGAAAAAAAAATCATTTATGCCCACGACCCAGCAATTGCATCTTCGAGCAATGCATTCCAGTCTTTTGATGGTGGCGGCAGGGAGCCCTGCCATCCAGTGCCTGTGGGTCTGCGACCCAGTATAGGTCTCGACTCTAAATTTGAAAACCACCACCTTAGCCCAACAGAGCTTATTACCCTGCCTATAGGGGATTCGCTACCTTCATACCAGTCTAACTGCACCCATACTGTGCTGCTTTAGCGAGGCCAGTATAACCATAAAGCTTCTGCAGCTTTGTATAGGCAAGGCTAAGTGACTTACCGAAGGTCACCTAGCAGGCCAATGGCAAAGGAAGGACCAAACCCAAATTTCTCAGTCTAGGGCCATAACCCCAAAGCCCGCCTTCCTTATACCCCATTAATAAATAACAATTACCACTAGCTCTTCAGCAGAAGATCTTGCTGCACTTCCCAAAAGAGAGCAGTGTCATAGTCCCTATTTTACAGATGGGAAGACTGAGGCACAGAGAGGCATGTGAGAACCCAGCAGACCAGTGACAGAACCAGGACTAGAACCCAGGTCTCCGTGCTGATAGGAGAGGATGCTGATGGACCTAACATCATGCTGAGCACTCGAAACTAGCACAGGCTGCTCCAGAAATCTACAGAAAAATTCCCCCCAGAGCCCACGACGCTGCCAGAGCCGCCCATGTCAAGGGCGCTGAGCAGGAGAGGGAATCAGGTCCACAGTGAATTTTGCACTAGGGAGTGGTCAGTTCAGGGGAAGCTAGGCCAGAACCACCAGGCAGACAAAGTGAGAGGCCTCGGGCCGGCCTGGAGAACACTTTGAGATCCTCAGACAAACAAAGCAGCCGCTCCCTTCCGAAGGGCCAAGCCTGGCAAGGCTTCTCCAAGTGAACCCTTTCTCAGGCTCAGTAATCTCATGCAGCCAACGTGGCCGGCCTGGCCAGGTCTCAGACACATCTGCACGAAAGCCTGCTTCTCAGCAACTCCATTCCTGGGCTTGGGGCTTTAGGGCCCCTTTGTGCGCCCTGTGCTCTGGGGATCTAGTGGCAATCGGAGCAGCCTTAAGGCTGCTCTAAGTTAACACTTGGCTTCCGTGCCCCCAGGATGCAGGAAATAGCCACAGGGCAGAGTGCTGTGGCCACACCCTGATTCAGGGGCAGGGAGCAGGGTCCCCCCACACTAGTCAGGGCACCCCCACCATCCCCACTCAGGGGCCATTTCAACCACCTCAGGCTGCCAGAGCATCAGCATCCCTTAGGATCAGCGCTCCCCCACGGCCGCAGAGTAACTGACCTGTCCCAGGAGGATCCAAAGCTAACCAGGCTGGGACCTGGGAATTGAGCCCTGGCAAGGTCTCCCATTGAAGCTGCTGGGAGCCAAGAGGGCTCAGCACTACACCCAGGCATGCTGCACCCTGCAGAATTGGGCTCCTCAACCTGATCTCTGTTTCCTCTGCTTACTCCCTCCACAGCTGGCAACCAGAGGCCCAGCTGCAGATATTGTCTAGGCAGGGCCCCAACAGTGCCCCCCATCCCTCCCATAGCTGGAAAGCTCCCCCCACCAGCAGCTCAGGCAGCATTATCCAGGAGGGCAGGTCCTCCCTCAGGGCCCTACCAGTGGTACTTAGACTCTTTAGCTAGTTGTGCTAGGGGCCGAGTTAATAAAGGGGAGAAGTGCAGGGAGCAAGAGAGCAAAGTGCCCAACCCACGTGCCCACCCTCCAGCCACTCCCACACTGGCACCACTCCTGACCGCACCCAGCCTCTGCATCCATATCGGCAGCGGAACTCCCAGCATAGCCAGCGTTCTCTCCCTGTGGGCAGGCCAGGACAGAAGGAGGAAGGCTGGTTCTGCACTCAAGGCACTCGCTTGTCAGGGCGAGGTTCAATTCCCGGCTCTGCCCAGACTCCATGCGCCCTTGGGCCAGTCACTTAGCCTCAGTTTCCCCATCCATTGGCAAGAACAAGCACGCCAACGGGGGCGCCAAGAAGGGAAATTCTGGTGGCTGCCAGTGCTGCAGAGGTAGCCTGAGCACCCAGCTACACAGGGTGAGACTGGGAGCCAGAGGGGACCATGGGGTCTGCCTCAGCCCAGCAGGCGCAATAGAGAAGCTCTTTACATTCAGCCCAGCCCCATCCTTCCTCTGCAGCTGGAGCTGCAGCTGCCGCCTCTCTCTACGGGGGGCGGGGGGGGTTGAGACCAAACCCTGGATCCCTATCAGGATTTGGTAGGTTGGGCACCACATCATTCTAGAAGAACATTCGAGAAGGAAGAGAGTCTTGTGGCCAGGAGACAGCCTGGATGGAGATTCAAATGTCCTTTCCCTTTAAGAAACTCCCCGACTCCTTTCTTGCCTCTCAGAACAAATGGCCTGGCCTGCGGAGAGCAGCAGCAGAGCCTGGGGCCTGCAGCAATAAGGCCAACTGTATCCGGTTTCTTGTTTAAAGAGACAAGGAGCACAAGGAAGGAAGCACCAAGCAGCACCGAAGGGCCGGATCCTGCAGGATGCCAACATGAGCCTCCCCTTGCAGCCCCAACAACACCTCTCCTTCAGCCTCTGGGGGGGTGGAGGAGCATGATTCTGCCAGGTGCTGAGCACCTCTGGATTGGTACCAAGTCTCCCTTTGCTTCCCCCGCAGGGATCAGAAGTAAACCTGCTGCACTTTACCCAAACTACCTGTAAATAAATAATGTGGCTGTAATTAAGAAGGCACGTGGATCTGATAGCAGCAGAGCGGACGCCCCGACGGTCTGGAACACAGCAAGACTGTAGCCACTGTACACAGCATATGTCCGTGCAGCGATAGGCCCCAACTGAGATCGGGGCTGCACAGACAGGAGTGAGATGCAATCCCTGTTCCCCAGAGCTGGAATTCTGAACAGACACAACAAAGGTCTCAGTATCAAGAAGAACAGCCTTATGCTCAAAGGGCCAGGCTACAAAGACCTGAATCCTATGTCCATCCCTCCCAATGGCCGTGACCATGCCCTGCTCTGTGCCTCAGTTTCCCATCCAGCTTCTTGTCTATATTTAGATTCTGAACTCTGCAGGGCAAGGACTGTCTCATCTCACATGTCTGTACAGCACCTGGCAACACCTCAGTCTTGTTCAGGGCTGCCGGGTGCTACCTGAATATGTGTAATAATCAGTATGGAGAACAGAGATGTAGAGAGATGGAACAATTAGACCCAGCTGAACTGAGAACTGAACCTAGATCCTAGCATTCCAGATGAGCACCAAACCACACGGCCACCCTTCCCCTGCGACCCCTAAGTTACAAATATTATTCATGGGTTAATTGTTGGGATTCCTTTTACTTTCAGGTGCTGGTGGGGAGGTTTGTTGGGTGGGGGGCCTCTCAAAGCTGCCTGAGTGCCATAATGGGAACTAGGAGTGTAAACCCAGTGGTGATCCTGGTAAATCTCAACCTACATCCAACAAGCCATATTAACAAACGGGACTGGTCAGTCACGTTTATTACAGTGGCCAGCCAAGAACACTATTACCCTAGGCTCCCAGGCAGCTCCTGCCCTGAAAGAACTATCTCCAAGTCCTAAATGTGCCATCAAGGATCTAACCAAGCTCTCAAGCAGCCTCCTATGGTCACTCCTCCCTCCTGTTTATTCCTCTCTACTTGTAGATTACTGACCGTCTCTTTAAATTCCACTCACCTGATTTAGACCCAGGGGGTTTTGCACAAATGCACCAGACCAAAAACACATTTAAAAAATCCATAACATTTAACCAAATTGGCCCATTCTTTTTGAGCAAACTTGCTCAGTTTACTCTAGTGAGTAATAGGATTACTTGTGGGAGTAAGGCCAGGACTGTCTGCTCTTTTAAAGCTGCATCCTGCCAAAAATTCCTGCTCTGACGAAGGGATTGCTCACTGCCAGGGGAAATGCAGGACTAGACCCCACTTGCTTCTGAAAGCAGTTTTTACGGTGCAAGCAAATCTAGCAGGTCCCATTCCCCACAGCCCTACACCTTGCCATGCTGTTTAGACCAGGCCAAAATGAAAGAAGAATGCTGCTGTTCTGGTAATCTTTGCCATCTGCTTCGCACAGGTGCAAATGACTGCACAAGAGGTGTGGGTCCTTGTTGAAGGGACAAACTTGCTTCTGGCCACTGAGAAATAATAGACGGGGAGCTCTTCGGGGCAGGGAATGTCTCTCGCTGTGGCCTGTGCAGCACCCGACACAATGGGGGCCCTGCTCAGGCCTGCAGGCATTACTGGCAAACAAACAATTAATAAGAATAATAAAGCGGTTCTTTGTGTGGACTGAGCTGATCACATGCCCCATATGAAATCTGCCTGTGTTCCCCTCCTCCCCCGCCTCCACACACTGTTTTTTATAATTTGATCTACTGGGAGCTCAGACGCTTGCTGCTCCCTGAAGAATTCCCAATGGAAATCTCAGTGCTGGATTCCGGCTGACACCAAGGCCTCATTCTGACCAGGGGCCTTACAGCGGGTGCAATCATAATTGACCCCCAGCACCCACTCTTAGGCCCCTCGGTGCAGCATAAAGGGGCCTAAGTGACAAAGAGAATCAGGCCCAGCTTGTTTTGCAGCCCTGAAGCCCCAGATGGCCAAAGGAGATACTCCTCTCAGGGAGTTAAATTCCGTCCCTTTGAAAAGTCCCAGAGAAACACAGCAAGCCCCTAATGCTACTTTTTGGCACCTCCCTTAATCAGGCTGGGAGAAAGCAAACAAATTCGAACGGCTGCCCTCCAGATGGAGGTCAAAAGCACATGAACAGGAACTCAGCTTATGCTGTCCCCTTTCCCATCCCCCCATATCACCCATGCTGGAAGGGGGCACTGGAAACGCTCAGTCTCCCAGGGTAGCCTGTTGGCTCCTCCTAGAAAAGCTGCTTTCAAACACGTTTGGAGGCTAGAGCCAAGTTATAATCCCCTCCCCTTCCCCCCCCCCCCCATGCCATATGAAACCAAACAAAAGTCATTCAACAAAAGCAAGTAGGGAAAAGAGACCGTGGTGGGGTGGGGCGCAGGACCGCCTCAACAGTTTTCAAACATGCTGCTCTTTGGATTTATTTTTCCACTTGAAATCGCTTTCGTTTTCAGCCTGCCCCGTCCCCCCGCACCAAGGAGGAAGAGGGCGGAGGCAAATCCTCCAAGGAACATTTTAAACTGCATCATCAACTGTTTAAAAATAACCTGCAACGTATTCTGTAGCAAGAGCTTTCTCCCCACCCTCTCGCGCCAGAGCGCCTGGATTCTGCCTGCCACTGAAGTGCATGGCAGATGCTCTTGCTGGCTTTCTGTGAGAGCAGGATCTGGCCCCGAATAAAGCAGATAAAGCAGCTTGGAAAACAACACACATCCCTCACATGGTCTGGTGACATCAAGGGGGGGCTCAGGACGCTCAAGGTGCAGGCCCCAATTCTGCAATGGACTGACGCACATTGCACGTGTCTAAATCTACAGCTATCGGTTATGTATGTGCTCCAAGGACTTTGCTCAATCAGGTCCTAGGCCTGCACATCAGCCTGATCTTACTCCCATTATTATTATTAAACAACGACACTATGGCAGGGCATAAAAGCCTGGATCGGGACTTCACCATTGGCTTGGACAGGCCCAACCTGAGGAGCAGCCAGAACGCACCCCTAAAACACTCCAAATATTTATACTTTGATTTCTAAAATGCAGCTGTTTGCACATGCTCCGACTAGCCGCCTCCTACCTAGTTCCTTTTCAAATAAGGGTAGAACTTCTCCCAACTGCCACAGAATCAGGCTCTCTGCACGGCCATCCAGAGAGCAGCGTGGTGCAAGGGGGTCCAGAGGCGCTGATCTGACTGCAGGATCCGGGCCAACTTTATAAACCCCAGTTCACAACATCCAGCTGTTCAGACACAGCCAGGAACATCAAATGAGGCTTGTTATGAAATAACAAAATATAATGAACCTGAGAAACACCACCAAGAAGCAAAATTAAATTACAACCAATGCGCAGATTCTTTGGCGCCTTAGCCCTCTGGCTGTGCCCTGCCCTTCACTGTCTCTGCTGGGATTTTTGCACGACTCTAGCTACACCAATCTACTTATAGACACTATTCCCCCACTCCCTCCCCCACACACTGTGCTGGTGCAATATGGGGCCTGCATTGATTTACTACCTCCTTGCACTGGTGTAACCTCATTCCCTACCTGTGTAGCATAACTGCACTGTAGGGGTTTTCACTGTACCCTCATCACCATGTAATTCCACTTGGGGACCTTCCCTAGTCCAGCTCAGCCCCACTGCATCTGGCACACCACATGACTCTCAGGTCCCCACACATGCTCTGAAATTACACGTGGGCCTATATTACAACTGATCTGCAGTGGCTCACACACAACAGGACCAGCCCTGAGAAGGGACCCAAATGGTCAGACTCCAGAGCCTGCAGGCCTAAGGCCGGGATTTGTTAATAGAGTTTCACTGCAACAGAAACAAAAGTAAACTAGGTCAAAATAAGGAGGAAACTTCTGGTTTGTTTTCTCCCCATGTTTAGTTTGAAATAACGAAGAAAACTTATCCACGTTTATGTCACAAGCTTCTAAAATACGTGATCTAGAGGCTTGATCTGACAAACCTTCACCCCCAAACGCAGGCAGCATACCAGCGCGCATGCTTCCACAATTACACCCGCATTGCCTAGGCTGAGCCAACAGCCTCACAGAGAAACTTGATTAAGGTTAGTTGTGCATTTGCTGTTTTGTAACATACAAAGTTAAAATTCCAACCAATCAGACTGTAAAGGAATGCCAAAAGGGTCAGATCCTGAGTTGGTATAACACATTGGAGCCACTTTACCCTAGCTGAGAATTGGACCCACTTGTCCCAGCAGCCTAAATGGAACTATTGCCCTTTTAAATGAAGTTTACAAGATAAACCACCACCCTTAAAGCTCTGACAAAGACTAGAAAAGTAGTTACCTGTGATCCCCTGACTATAGCTTTAATCTGTTTGGAATTTAATAATGGGGGCAGGGGGAAAACAGCTCTGTTTGTTGCACTAAAGATGAAATATGACAATCCCATTGCTACCCCCCTCCCAGCTTCCCTCCTCCAACTAAAACACAACAGGGAAAGTCCAGTTTCACATACTGTCTCCAAGGAGATCAGCAAAAAAAGCAAGGAACCTTCCTAACAGAAAACTTTGAATACAACGGGGTTTACTTTTTAAACCAACTGCACCATTTTCATTATCTGGCCACAAAACAAGTGATCTTTATTTTTAAATTGCAGCAGCTTTTAGTGTTGATGGACTAATAATGCATGATCACAGGAAATAATAATGGTGAAGTAATAAAAAATAACCATAAAAGCACATGATATGCATTTATCATTTACTCTCTGACTCTCATATATACGTGTATGACCCTCTTTCTTTCCTCAGAGATGTGTATTGCATAGCATGAAAAACAGAAAGGCCCATGTAAACACACATGGAACACTAATCAGATTCTCTTGCATGTTTTTTTATCATTCACCTGCTCTCCATCTATTTATGTCTTTTGTTTCATAGCACTATATTGCCCAGCATGAAAGTGCAGGGGCGATCACATATAAAAATACATTTAAAACTAAGTTTTTATAGTTTTTATAGTTTTTATTCGCTTTACTTTGTTTCTTACATATTAATTGTATGGTGTGAATTCAATGCTGAGGGCAATGCAATATCATGTACATTTAATTTCTCTTTCTTTTTTTTTTAAAAAGAAAAATTGATCTGATTTCACACCAACTATGTAAAACACACCTCTCACGTGGACGCTGAAATTAGATCCTATGAAATATTGGCAAAAAGTGATATGAAGAAACTACAAAAGCTGAAGGCCGCTACAGGACACTCTCTTATGCCTAAATAAAAGTGAGGGCAAGAGAGATAATCTAGGGTTTATAATCCCTGCCAGGCCATGCTGCTCCATTTCTAATCTGTGGGCACCCAGGCCGCAGTCCAGTCCAACTCTGCCATGTTACCACCATCTAATCTCTGGTTTCCAGGCAAGACTCATGAGCTCCAGGGCTACATTCCATTTCAGATCTATGGAGGGTTTAGAATCTAATCTCCCGCGCCAGGCTGTGGCCCCGCTTCCACCTCTGTTGGCCTCCCAGATCTACAGGCTGCCAGACTAGGTGTGTAATCCAACGTGCAGGCTCCCAGGCTGGGCTGTAGCCTAGATCTTTGGGATAACCTAATCCACAGGCTCCCATGTAGGGCTCTGCGTCCCACCCCCCAATACACACACCGGCCCAGCGTGCATGCAGTCTCCCAGTCGGGGGCGGGAGCGAACCTGGGCCGGCTAGGGGACGCTGAGCCTCGCCCCCTCGCATGCCACCCCGCCGCAACGTGCAAAAGCCCGCGTTATGCAACTGAGAATCCCATTGAAACTGGAGGGGGGCAAGTTTGACCCTCCCCCCCTTTTGCACACAATCCCCCAACCCCGATCTCCCCCCATTTGCACAGCCCCCGAACCCCGATCTCCCCCCCATTTGCACACAGCCCCCCCCAACCCCGCCGGCTCCTTACCCTAGCAGGCCAGTGGGGGTAACCCTTCATCTTGGCAAACACCAGGTCCCCGCATTTGTACTCCTTCTGCCTGTTGGACCGGGACATCTTTGCCTGGAGCGCCGGCCGGGCTGATGAAGTGGGGGCGGGGGGCTCTGGGAGGGGGGGTCTTAGTGGCTAGAGGGGAGGGGGAAGGGTGAAGTTTGGAGGCAAAACCCAGCGATCTAGCGAGCAGCTCCCCCACCCCTCCGAAGAGCCAGCGGCGGCCTGGGGGCGGGGGCAATGGGGGAGCCGGCGGCGCGGCGCCCAGGTGCGAGCAGCAGCAGCAGGTTGGTTCCCGGGAGGCGAGGACGGGCCGCTGGGCGCCCCATGCAGCAGTTGTTTGTGTTTGAAATTCAATTGCTCCCTCCCTTCCTCCCCTCCCCACCCCTTGGCGGTGGATGTGATCGGAGGCTCGCTTGCTGATGCCTTGTCCCAGACACACCACTAGAGAAAGGTGCCCCCCTTTCCCTCTCCCAAGGGGGGGGGGGGAATTGCAGGCTGAAGGCTCAGAGAGCGAACAGATGCCCCCCACCCCCCAGTGTGCAATCAAATCTCAGCTCTCAGCGTTGCCCTCCTCTGGCTTGTTGCAAAGAAATAGTCGGTGGCGGTGCCATCAGCTAATATCCGGCTCCGCGTGGCACAGGGGGGAAATTTCCAGCCCCATTGGTCTGGCAGCAAAAACAATCTCTAGCCTAACAAAGTATTCCGCTACGGGGTGCTGGCCGGGGCCTGGATCTGGCTACAGTTGTTGTCAAACAATCCTGGGGAGTTAAAAATAATCTATGGACAGTCTAGTGCCCGGTGATTTTTTTTTTTTTTTTCTTTCCCGCAGGGGGGAAGGAATCTAGCTAACTTTGTCCTGTCGCGAGGTAATATCACTGCCACTAATACAGCATCCGGTGCCAGGTGACTTTGGAGGTTCGGAGTGAAGAGCCAGCTAGATTTCTCTTGTTGCAAAATAGTAATAATAACAATACTATTAAAGTAATGACAATACTAATTAAACTATTTAGTCTCTGGTAAATTTAGGGGTGGAGGGGAATGAACCACACAGCTAAATTTGTCTTGTTGCAACAGGATCATCATAATTTGCTAATGATAAAATAGCCAGCTTCCAATGGGTGGGGGAAGAAGGCAGAAATATCCAGCTAGTCTTTCTGCAAAACAATAATAAAATATTAGCACAACACCAGTGATAATGTATTACCTAGTGTTGGGTCACTTTCCCGGGTAAGAGGATGAGGAATATCCAGCTAAACTTGTTTTGGAGAGGGGGAAAAAAGTGGCCAGGTAAAGTGATGAACAATCAGGCAAATAAATAATTAGACAGGATTTTGGGTCACTGTTTTCAAGGAAAAGTCACAAATATCCCATATCAGTTTCTTCTTTCCTCACCCCATAATTAAATAGAAACCTGGCCCTCAGTCTTGCACCTGCCTAATTTCACATATGTGCCTGGTGGAACAAAGGATGGGAGAGAGGGATGCTCTTGCATCTTCTGGCTTGAAATGGTTACCGTCCATCCAGAGTTAGAGTTTGGTTCAGTGGGTCTCAGCACACCGCATATGTACCCAATCCACTAAAACCAATGGAATGTATGCCCCCTTTTAAAGTTATGCATGTGGTTGTCATCAGGACCTGAGCTGATTTCAGCTTGTCTTCTGCCCTAGGCCTGGTCTTGCAGAGAGCTCTGAAACAATTTACAAGATCAAGCTTTTGTTTTGTTTTAACTCAAGAAAAATATCAATTTTGTCAAGAGCCCCATTCCTACTAGCACTTAAGCTCCCAGGTACCTTCCCCTCTGTGAGTTCGATGAGGCTAACAAAGTGTATTGAAGTTACTCACACATGTATATGATTGCAGGAGCTGGACTTAAATGTGTCATGTTGCAAAAAAGATAGAAAAAAGTATAGGAAAAAACAAAGAAAATACAAGACAATCCAACTAAAAATACTTTATATGGACAGAATGTCCTGGTTCAGAGCTGCTGTTGGCCCTGTAAAATAAGTAAATAAAGTTTCCAGCTTCAGTTATGAACAGTGGGGGCAAACACTTAAGGCTGAGGCCCAACAATGATTACTTACATGTAGAAGTCCATGTGGCCAACTCTGGCTATATTTAGTGTGTTTCTTAAAGACAGTCATGGGATTAGGAAAGAATCTTGGCTTTCATTTAAAGAAGAAGAGTTCCTAGCCATTTTGGCTTCAGAGGATAACCTTGGAAATTTCTCTGTCTCTCTCACACACACACACCCTCAAAAACCATTGTATTGTTTAAAATCTCATGAATGTTTAAGTCAATGGCCTGGTTGTATGGGTCCAATTCCAGGGACAGGGCCTTGAATGAAGACTGCTCATAGGGTGTGAAATTAAGCCCATGAGTAAATCTCTAGAAGATTGCAGCCAAAGTTATGAAAAGGCCAGAGAGTTTTCAAGTAGACTCTGTGTATGGGTGGGAGCTTACTGAGTTAATGCATGATTCATAATCTCTCTCTCAACCACACTTTTCCCCAACACTAAAATGAAAAGCTGTCTACTTAAATCAGGACTGAAACTGATGATAGTCTGAATATTGGGGATTTCCACTTCTGTACTCCCCCTTCCATGCCATACATGAACAGTCAAAATAGCAGGGCCACGCAGGGGTTGAATGGGGAGAGTTCATGGTGGCTGAGGCCCAGATTTTCAAAGATAAGTAGACACCTATCTCCCATTCATTTCAACAGGGATAGGCACCAAAGTACCTTTGAGGATCTTGGCTGAACTGCTTCGGCCATGATCCAGCAAAGTGGTAAGTACAGGAGCAACCCCATGGTGTTCAATAAGACAACTCATGTGCTTAGCTTTAAGGGTGTGCTAAAGTGCTTTGCTGGGTCAGGATCAGAGTGTTCGAAACCTTGACGGATCATGGTCTTGCTGAGCTGGTCATTTCCCCCCAATGGCTTTATCATTAGGAATAATAATAATCATTAGTATTACAGCTGGGGCTAGCACCCCCAACTGAGAACACTGCTGTGAGTAGGCACACACAGGAATAGATGGTCTCTGCCCCACAAAGCTTCCAGTTTAAATAGACAAGCCAGACAAAGAATGAGGAGGAAATACTATTATCCTCATTTGCAAAAGGAAAATCCGGATTTCCCTGAAAAAAATTAGGTCTATTATTTTGATGATTAATTTATGTATATTACCATTAGTTTTAGTCCTTCTGTTGGCAAAGATAACTTTTGAAGCGGGACCCAGCTGTATGCAGAAGAGTTGATGCCTCCCACCAGCCTGGAACAATAACTCAAGAGCTTGGAACTTGCCTGTTCATCTCAATGGGTTGATCACTCTGAAGCCTAACAATGACCATGGTAACACTACAGCTGCTAACTATCTCATTGCTGGAAGAGAGGAGGGCAATTCTTTTATCTCGCAGAAGACCCATTCCCCGTTTTTCAAACGTTTCCTTTATTGTCTGTGTCTAGAACTATTTGCTTCCTGAGCCCAAAGTCTGGATGCTTCCTCCCATATGGTGATCCTCGTTCAAGTTCCTGCTGCCTTTCGTTCATCTCCCAGTTTGACAGACAACAGAAGGGACAGTCCCTTACCATGGGTCAGACCATGCTACTGTACTAGATTGTGCCTTATGCCTGCCCTGCAGAGTCTCATTGAAGTCCAGGGGGCCAATGTACCACTCAGTGTAAGTACGGCTGTGATTATTAACTCTCTGTCTATGTACAGCATCTAGAACGACAGGGCCCCAATCCTGGCTGAGACCAACACTTAGAAGTCCCAGCTGAGATCATGGTCCCCTCATGTTAGGTGCTGCGCATGCATACAGTGAGAGACAGCCCCTGTCTGATGATCTCTGCAGTCTAAATAGTCCAGAGAGACAAAGGGTGAAAGGGAAAACAGACACAGCTTGGAGGTGGAGAGTGGATTTACCCAAGGTCAAAGAGCAAATTTGTAGCTGAGCTGGGAATACAACCCAGGTCTCTGACTGTGTCTAGAGCCCCAACCACTGGACCAGGTTGCTGCTAACAATATAATTAATTATACTTATCTAAGTAAATAACCGAACATATAGAAGGAGATGCTCTCCCTCCCTCCCATTGAGAAGCAAGAGCCACATGAAATCAGCCAGATTACAAACAGGTTAACAAGAAGCTCCTGCTGCAAGGTTACATTTCACTCAGTAAGTGGAAAATGTAACTGCTCTGCATTGCTGGCTATTGATGTGGAATTGTGAACATCCCAGTGTAGCTTCCACTGTAACTCTCAGGGCAACCTCTCTCCTCCTTTGTTCTCACTGCCTCGCACGGATTGTAACGGCTTCTGGCACTAAACCTGTCCATGCTGCGAAACAATTGGGTTTGCTGGTTTAAAGGACAGTGTGAATGTCCTCATTAGGAACATGTTTTACAAGGAGGCGTGTGTGTGTGTGTGTGTGTGTGTGTGTGTGGGGAGTAACACTGGCGGAGGTAGTCTTTGGAAACTCAGGATATATTTTTGAGATGGATGTCAGAGGAGTTGGAAGTGAAGTCCTGACTCACACTCATCACACTAAACTTCCATTGGTTCAGTGGGAATTTTGCCTGAGCCATGACTGCAGAATTGGACCTTATCTGAGCCTCTTTTGGTTGTTGTAAGTGGAAATGGTTTTCACTGGCTTGTGAAAAGAGAGAGAGTGGGAAGAAGAATTAAACATTTCTCTGCTGTGACGGAAAGGAAACCCAATCACTTCATGATATGTAGGGTAGGGTAGTGGCCCCAAGATGAGGGCACTGTACATACAGTAGTCAGACAGCCCTTTGCTCAGAGGGCTCTACAATCAAAATAGATTAGGCAGAGAGGATGGGTTAATAATATTGCTGTGTCACAATCTGGAAACTGAGTCTCTCACTGGGGAAATGATGCTGTGAGATCACCCAGTGCATCTGCACCAGTGGCAAGAATTGAACCCTGCTTTCCTAAGTACCAGACCATGACTTCACCACAAGACAAGCCCTCCTTGCCCATGCTCTAACAGGGCCAAGAAAGTGAAACTCATTAAAGACCAACCAGTTTCATTTCACTTTGCCAGTTTATAAGAAGTAGAGAGAAAGTCACAATGAAGATCATAATCAGTGAGAAGTGCATTTGGGGTTGGACCTTCTTTCAGCTTTTGTAACCTGAAGTCTTCATAAAACAGGGGAGGACATCCATTTTGAATACAGCAGGGACTTGCCAGTTCTCTAGGCTAATGTTCAGGAGCTAGGGACCAACTGCAGATTAGCCAATACTCAGTCCCTCCAAAGTAATAACATGAAGGCACCTGCATCACAAAATATACTTTGCTCATTTCTCTTAATTAGGTTGACTTATTTATGAGAATACTTCACAGCATACCAGTAAATTGCTTCATTGGGCTTGGATCAGGACCCACCTTTTCGAAGAGTGATAATATCTCAAGTACGCATTTTGCTCTTGTAAGACAGGAGGGCCTCCACTGAAGTCAATGGAGTGATACCAGTGTCAAAACAACATGCATGAGATTATTATTTATTCATTTATATTGCAGTAGTGCAAGCAGTGACCTCCTTAAGTGCAAATCAGAAGAAGCGGAAATAGAACTAAGGTCCACACAGCCCTTTGCTAAGAGTGCTGAGAAATGGAACTTTTGGTGATAATTATTCAGTTTGTAGCTAACTCAGATTCTAGCCTTTCTGGTCCAAACCCCAAACACTGAGACATTTGGCGGGCTGATTTTCACTTGTAAACAGAGCACAATGATATGGCAACGCAGCATGTACAGTGAAAAGGAAAGGCTGGGAACATGTCGCCTAGTACATGGTGCCTAAGAGAAGTAGGTATTTTGATAGCTGTTTGCCAGAGGCTGGAAATGGCTGACTGGATGGATCACTTAAAGATTGCTTGTTCATTCCATCTTGAAGCAGTTGTCATTAGTAGCCACTTTGAAATACAGGACACTGGGATGGATGGATGGACCATTGGGCTGACGCATTGTGGCAGCTCTTATGTCCTTTATGATTGGGAGGCATATATAAAGATGGACCCCATTACAGCATGACTATTCTGTGGGCTACTATTGTAAACAGCACAACCTGAAAACCACTGGTTTTTACACTGAGGAAACAACAGCTCAGTAACCCAGTTTAAGGGAACAATGGGGCTGTGATTAAGGCAAGAGCATGAGACGGGCAGGAGAGGCAGCCAGTTTCTTGGTCCCTGCAGCTTAAAAACTCTTGCTGAACCCCAGGCACCACTCACTGAATTAGGGTCGGCAGAGTGCTTCTACTGGGCTAATCTCTTTCCTTGCTCCCCTGGCATTGCAGTGAGGCACTGACTCAAAGCGGAAATCACCATTTAGCGCCCACAGGGCAATAAACTACGAGTCCCAGGATGCACTACAGCACCCCCAGCTGTTAGGGACGAAAGTTGTCCAGGAATATCATGGGAGTTGTAGTCTATCTGCCATAAGCCATCCTGGGTACTGATTTGGCGATTAACTAACAGTCCTGGCACGCACTGCGTGAGGCGGTCTCTTTCCTAGCGAATGAAGAGTTCCCCCCTGGTGCATTGTGGTCGTTGCAATGCACCACGGGAGTTGTAGTCCAGCTTCTATGAATGCAGTCTCAGGCAGCTTTTTTTGCAGTTAGCGAATGACGGGGGAGGAGGGGGCAATAATTGCAATGCATTATGGGAGTTACAGTCATTTGAGTCTGGGAAGGCTAGTAAATCTCCATGGGCCCAGTGCCCTATGGGACTTGGCGAAGAGTGACCAAATGACTACAAAATCCCAGCATGCTCTGCTTCCTTTCCCTATGGGCGCCAATAACGTTTTGCCGCGGTGCACTCTGGGAGTCTCCCTCACGTCCCCTCTGCCGCGATGCATTCTGGGAATCCTAGTTTTCCTGGGGAAGGCGAGGCGATAGTGCCGTCAGAACGACCCGGTTGGCCCCGGTGCACGCTGGGAGTTGTCGTCCCCTCGGTGGTGTGAGCATGGACTCAACCTCCCGAGGTGCCGCGCGGCGGTCCCCTGCGGCGAGCCAACGGGGTTCGGCCGCGGTGCCCGCTGGGAGTTGTAGTTTTGTGTTGCTGAGGAGGGGGCTCTCTCGGCGGCCATTATCTGTACGCGCGCTGGGCTGAGCGAGCGGCGGGGTTGGAGCTTGTTCACCTCCCCTTTCCCCCCCCGGGGGTGGAGCGGCCATGGAGGCCCGCGCGGCTTAGCTCCGCTCCCCTCCGCCCCCCCTGACTGCGGTCACCGAGGAAGCGGGCGCGGCCTAGCAGAGCGGGCGGATCCCCGGGCTCGCTTAGCGGCCATCGCCGCCCAGGGCTGCCCCTCAGCGGGGCGGGGGCCATGTCCCTGGTGGCCTATGGCAGCAGCGAGGAGGACAGCGATGCGGAGGAGGCCGCGGGCGAAGAAGAGGAGGCCCTGCCCACCCAGCCCGCCCCGGGCAGGGGGCTCTTCTCCGTCCTGCCGCCTCCTAAGCCTCCCCTGCTGCCCCCTCACCAGCTCCTGGGAGCTGGCTTCCCCCTGCTGCCCCCGCCGCACGCGGGGCCTCCCCCTCCCTTCCTGCTGGGGCCCCCTCCTGGGGTGCGGGGCTTCAGCACCCCTCCTCCGGGCATGAGCCCCGCCCAGGCCTCTGCTCTGGGCCTGGGCCTGCCCGAGCCCGCCGCCGCGGGGAGCCTGGGGGGGGAGCTGCCCAGGCTAGGGGGGCTCCCCCTGCCCCCGCCCAGGGACCCCACTGCACTGAATCTCCCCCCTCCTGCTATGGCCTCTGCTGCTCCCCCCGGGGCTGGGGCGGGCTTGAGCCTCCCCAAGCCAAAGAAGAGGATGGAACCAGTGAGGATTGCAGCCCCCGAGCTGCACAAAGGGGATGTGAGTATGAAATAAAGCCTTTAATGGGGGGAGGGGAGTGACACTGATGCTCCTTCACAGGGGCACGCCCCACTAGGGGTATCGTCTGTGGGTGAATGGGGGCATTCCTCGGGAGGGAATGCCTTCTGCTGCTGCTGGTGGGGGAGCACATCCTCTCTGCCCCCCGCTGTCCCTCTCTTACTGGGGCAAGCACTTGACAGGGTCAGGTTCCTGTGAAACAGTGACCCCAAATGTCTTAGCATGTTAAGTTGCCAAAACCACGTTGACACTGGTGTCTCTTATTGGGGTGACCCCATGACATGGTCAGGTGCATGTGAAATGTCATGGCCCCAAACATCCTAGCACATTAAGGTGCTGAAATGAAGTTGACCTTGATGCTGTGGCACTCAAGGGAGGTCTGTCCCAACTGGCAGTTCTAAAAAAGTGTTTTGCAGGATTAAGTCTTCATAGTACCCTTATTTTAAATTTATAATCCTATTGCAACAAGACTAGCTTATCCATGGGCTTGTTCATTAGAAATGTTAACTGGTTAGTGAGTTGAAGCCTGACTCTACTGATTTTGGGAGGTTCACAATAATTTTTAGTTTGCTGGCCCAAATTACACATCAGAACTAAGATTTGTTTATTTAAAACTAATTATCTGAAGATTTTTGGATGCCTCTTGGGACATTTAGGTAATAGTGAATCTATAATTTACCATTGTGTTTTTATAGTGTCTTTGATGGCACTGGGTCTCTATGCATCATGAAATTGCAGCTGGCTATTTGCTATAGAGTAGGCGGGGTGGTTACTATTCTTGGGCAAGAACAGAGGATAACCACTCCTGTGTCATGCTGAGAGCAGGTAGAACTGAGAGGACCTCAGTTTCTCTTTTGAAAGAACCTGCACAAAACTCAGTCTTTTACCGCTCAAGGATTAGGAATATAGTCAGTGTTGCTGGGATTTTTAGTGAAATCTAATAGTGAAACTAGTTGCGTTAGGACTACTCCCATTAGGAGATGCATTGGTTCAGCAATTCCTTCTATTTTGAAAGATGAGCTATAGTATTTTAGCTTAAGGATTTAACTATAGACTTTGTATGGTGTATAGGTTTGATCTTGTATACCAGTGCAATGCAACCTCCTTCTGAGTGGAAAGTGACAGCTTTTTAACAGTGCCCAGTCATCCTATTTTAAAAGACTAGGAAAGGATATGGAAAAATGCTCTAATCCAGTTGCTGTTGTGGCAAGTGCATAGGAGGCAGGATGTAGTTGGAATTTGACTAGACAGCTAGGGTTAAACCCCACAAGTGGCCAGGACTTTGTTTTAGGGCTCTGCTGAAAGATGACCTATTCACTGGCACAGTGTCTCCCTATCCCCTGTCAAGGTGTTACCCATTTTATATCATCTCTTTTAGGATGCAAAGAATAATCAGCAAAGTTCTGAGACCATAGACTTATTTTGAGACAGGAAGCTGTAGGAGGCCGACTCTGAGTATGAATTTATAAATAGTTGCAGGGGTATCATTGGTCAGCCAGCATCTTAGCCTTGGGAGAATAGGAATAGTGTCTGTCTGTTCCCCTCTGACCTTGCTAAGAGTTTGCAGGGATGGTAGATGGGATACTGCAAAGTGTACACTGTTCTCCATAGTCACAACAACTTGGCTCTGGTTTGTCTGTAAGTGACCTAGCCTAACAGATTCCAGACCTAAGGTCCCTCTGCCATGGTGCCCAAAACATAAGAGATGTGGCAGAGAATATCTTTTTGCTATACTGTGGGACTTCTTTACTGTGAACTTCTATTGAGTAAAGCGTCGATAGATAATTGGACAATTCATTCATTCTACTTCACACTGCTTTTCAATGTGCAGAGCTCCATCCTATTTAGATTGATGAGAAAGAATTGGCTTCACTAAATGTGCTTCACTCTGTCCATCTCTAATATCCTGTGTCATAATCCTTTTATTTCTATCCCTTCTGATGACTCCAGTGACAAAGTACATCTGTTGGGCAATGCAGTGCATTGATCAGTCTTGTTAGCAAACCAATTAGTAGTGTTTCACTCCCTCCTTTCCTCTGTTTGCCCATTCCCTTCCTCACAGCATCTGGCTGAGAAACAGATGTTTCATAATAAAGCAAATGCCAACCTACTGCAATAAAGTTAAGGAGGAGGCTTATTGACAACTATTGTGCGATAATATGACATGAAAATGATCTGTTTCTCTTCGTGTTGACCCCTTCCCCCTGTGTAGAAACGTGCTAACTTAGAACAGTTATGTGGCACAAAGTATCACTGGCTATCATGTTGATGAGCAAGGTTGGTAAAGAAATTTATAAAAATGGGGCCATTCTAATGGTTCACTACTCTATACCCCTGGAATGAAACCTCTTTTCCTTTGTGACAGTTACCCTTGTTGTTCAGACCCCTTCTCAAAATTCCCTTCTTTCATTTTGCAACCTACTGGGAAATTCTACCTCAATCTCTGCTTAAACATACCAGAACTTACATGAGTTTTGTTTTAACTCTTGATTCTCCTCATCCATTTCCTTTATCTAGTGTCATGTTCTACATTTGTATTATATAGATAGTAAACTGGGACAAGGGCTATGTCTCCCTTAATCTCTGTAAAGCACCATGGAAAACGATAGAGTTGTGTATCTTCAGAGCCTGATTCTCTTGTATGCTAAGGTCTGTCTATGCTGGTAGTGAATGGAAACATCGCAAACACTAATTTCTAATGGGACTTGGGTATCCTAAATTTATAAGTACTTTTGAAAGGTCTCTACGCTAAATTATCAGTTTGACAATTTTAGGAGTTTGTCCTTCCGCTTTTGTTTACATCGTTTAAACAGACGGCTTTCAGTATTGGGTGGGTGCATCTTGTGATTTCAAAACAGAGCTTTGACTTATAAAGAACTCAAATTGAGTTTTGCCATAATGTTTTATTTCTTGTGTTACAACAGCATCATTTAAAATACCTGAGCTGCTGGCACGCTGCATGTTACTTTCTGGGAAGCAGCTAGATATTTGTAAATTGTGCCTCTCATTTTCTCCCAGGCAAACCTATTTTATAACAGTATTAAAGTGACAGCCTTAATATTTTAAATCCTGACTTAATTTTAATTAAATAGGTCTTTTAGTCCACATATTATTATGTGGTTGAATTTGATTTTAAATTGAACAAAACATTATTCAGTTTTATTGAAATTGCTCCTATGAGATTTTAAATTAACACCAGTGTACTTGTTTATATAGCAATCGTTTTGATAGCAGCTATTGCTTTTATATATGGCCCTGTCCAAACTGCAGCAGTTACAACTCTTGCTAAACATAGCGAGTAGCACAATCTTGCTTCTGTTGTGGACAGTTTATCTCTCAGGATGGTAACCAAGGCTGGCTTTTAACAAGACAGCTCTTCTTGACCTGATCTCCCCACATCAAAAGGCTTGTAGGTGAAAGAATTTCAATCTCCCAACCCTGTTTCACAGCTAGGGTCTTAGCAAATCAAAAACATTTGTTAACATTCTCTTTGATAATGAGCATGTTTATTCAGAATTTTTTTTAACTGTCACAAGTGTTGCCTAAATTGACTTTTTTTCTTTCTCAGTCAGATTCAGAGGAAGATGAACCAGCAAAAAAGAAAAATTCTCTCCAGGTACTGATTTAAAATGCAGTTCTCAAACTTGTGCTTCCTGGGAAACCAACTTGATCATCACAGTCTTGGGCTTACACTTGGCCCCCGCAGTCAGGCTTTTATCAGGACTCCGGTGGGCATCAATGTACACTAGCAAGTGCCTGGAATTCCTGGAGGAGACTCATTTTTGTGGCATATGAGTATGGTACATTCAGGGTCTACAACAACTGGTTAGGTTGTTACTAAAACTTTACCAGTCAGTTGAGTCAAGTTGCCACAGGTTAGATGTCATGGTAAATTTATTTAACATGAAACTTAATCTCTGGTAGTAAACAGAATAATTGGCAGAGGTGTCAAGTCACTTGGATCACTGAATCTGCCTCCAAGCCTGTAAAACTGAGGGAAAGTAACCAGACACTTGATTATCAAAATGCAGCAGACTTCAGAGCACTGTACTTGAATGACAGTAAGCCCAACCTTGCTGCTTTTGAAATTGAGAGTAATTTTTCATTGGCTTCAAAATGGATGGCCTTTTGGTTCAGGCACCGGAATGGGGCTTGGGAAAAGTAAGTTTAGTTCTTGGCTCTCCCACAGACTCTGTGTGACCCTGGGGACTTGGTTTCTGATCCTGCAATTTGGTGTACTTTGGCAGCAAGATTTCCAGTTCAGGAGCCCTGTGGGAGTCTAGGCAGCCTAAAATGCTGTTTCCATTTCTTTATTAATTAGCCAAATCACCTAATACAGACAAGCTGTTATCCAGTGTTTTCAAACTGCCAGAGCAACCAAACCCATTGCCAGGGATTGGTGGCAGCTCACAATAGCAGCAGCATTTAAAAAAAAGTAATGTGCCTGCAGATGGATTGCGGGTTGGATTAACAGCAAAATTGAAGGTAATGGTTTATTGCTTCATGTCCTGTATGGGTCTAAACATTGTTCAGCAGTGGCTGATATTTTTAGAAAACATTGTTCAGCAGCAGTTGATATATTTAGAAAACACCTATCACAAGAAGTAGCATGGCCTAGTGGGTAGAATACTTGATTGGGACTCGGAAGACCTGGGTTCTGTTTTGACTCTATTAGCCTGCTTGGTGACCTTGGGCAAGTTGCTTTACTGCTCTGTGCCTCAGTTTTCTGTCTGTAAAACAGGGATAGTGATGCTGACTTTTGCAAAGTACTTTGAGGTCTAATCATGAAAAGCATTATATAAAACCTAGATGTGATGATTATCATCATCAGTCAATACTGAGGCTAGACTTTAATATCACTTGAGTGGTAAGAGAGGCAAAAGCAGCTATTAGTGGCATCAGGCCTGAACTAGACCTCTGGTACAGGAGAAATATCTGATCAAATTGCTAAAGTACAGTTCTGCATACTCAAAAGTATGAAATTGTAGGGAGACTCTTTAGTGTCTTGCTCCTCCAGGAGTTTGCTCCCATTGCTTCCAGGTGTGAACTTGATGGAATTTATTATGCTTTAGACTCATACAATCTTAGGGTTGGAAGGGACCTCATGAGGTCATCTAGTCCAACCCCTGCTAAAAGCAGGATTACTCCCACTAAATCATCCCAGCCAGGGGTTTGTCTAACTGGGCCTTAAATGTTTCCAGAGATAGAGATTCCACCACCTCCCTTTGTCTTACAATAGTTCTGAATGGCCCCAGTCAGGGATCAGGGCCTTGTTGTGCAAGGCATTTCACAAACACATCAGAGACTTTCTTGACCCTGAGCACTCCCAATCTAAATCTGACTAGTGTATAATGAATGGTCTGCCAGATGAAGACTAGGCTGTGTGGTGGGAAAGCTGGCAGAAATAACTCCTTAATCTTTCCCTTACTTGAAACCAGCCTGTATATATGAAGGTTGGATTAAACCCCTCTAAGGTATAAGTGATCAAATACCTTTCTTAAAAGTTTCTTTAGGATAAGATTGTGAACATTGCTTTAGTTTAGTGAAGATAGACTGATGACTTCGAGAGCGATATAGTCACTTAAAAGTACCCCTTATCTGTGGTCAAGGAATCCTCCACTATTTTTTTCGTCTCCATTGTAGACGTGAAATCAGTCCACAGTGCTGGTGTTCTGCAAAACCCCTTACAGCTCTCCCTGGTCTGTCAGATTTCCCTGTTACCAGTGCAGAGCAGAATACAGCCTCCTTTTTATCTCAGGCCAGTGTAATTTTCAGGCTCTGCAGTGACAGGTTAGACAGAAGTTAAACTGGGGGATATATTGGGCACTGGGTTAGGAAAATAAACTTGTTCATCTATTTTCTTGTCCCCTATTTTTATGAACCGTCTTTTCTGAATGAAACGCAACAGGGACTCAGCGAGGGCTCTGGCTTGTCTGCTTTGCTTCCTCAACCCAAAAACTTGACAGTAAAAGAGACAAACCGGTTGCTTTTGCCCTATGCTTTCTCGAGGAAAGCAGCAGAAAATGCCCCTGAGTCAAAGCCAGCTAAGGCTCCAACCTCTTCCTCCTCCTCCAAGTCAAAACCTCTGTCCAAGCCAGCGGTGGCCACAACTCCTTCACCATCCGCTATCAAGGCGGCCGCCAAGAGTGCTGCTCTCCAGGTGACCAAACAGATCACTCAAGAGGAGGACGACAGTGACGAAGAGGTGGAGCCGGAGAACTTCTTTTCTTTGTCTGACAAGAGTGAGGCTGGTATGGTCAGCGCCGAGACATATGTATATTCCAGCACTGTGCTAACAGAGGATCTGCCCCCTGGAACGGAGCCGGAGCCTGAATTCCAGGATGCTGCCGCTAACGCTCCTCTGGAGTTCAAGACAGCTGCGGGTTCAAGCACCGCTCAGCACAGCTGGGCACCCAAGTCTGGAGAAGACTATGGCAGCCAGCCATATAACCAGTTCCCTGGCTACAGCGATGGCAGTTCTGCAGGTGCATACTATCAGGTAAGAACCAGGATTATCAATGGGGAAGACACAATGGGCCTGGTTTAAAAAGAAGCCGTGGCATTGGTGCTTTGAATTGCCTGTCGAAGCAGGTTATAGTACTTGGAGAATGAGCCTGTGTGAGCTCGATCATTTGGGACTGTCACTCACTGAATGTACCACTCCCAGCACCTTGAGGCCCCTACTATGAGGAGGTCTTGAGGCATGACTGCAAGTATAAATGTTTACTTACCTTTTGAAATGCACCCATAGAATTGCACCTGCCGTTGTCTGGATGCAAAATCAGGGGCCAGTTCAAGTCCATTACAGAAACTGGGGCCAGTGTCTAAGGCGGGATTGGCTCTTACTGGTCCAGCAGAAGGGTTATGTGAGAGAAGAAGTAGTTGAGTATATGTAGCCAATAATAAACCTTAAAGAGGAAAAAACAGGGTGCATCCCCACTTGGCTGCTTTGTAACATCTGAGGCTGGGCTGGAAAAGACCCTTAAAGAAGTTAGGTTTGGTTGGTGTTTTTAGGCTTTTTTTCAATATTAGGACAAGAAGCACATGCCACAGCTGGCTGAAACTGCAAGGATAGCTTAGGCAGGCTGATTGTAGTGCTCAGGAATGGAATTTGGCAGGGGGACACTAGGAACTAACTTCTCTGCTCTTTCAGAGGATCCCCTGGGTTCCTTGATGAAGTTAGTCAGGATTTCTTGGTTTTACTACTTCTTGGAATGACTGCCACTGGCATAGCACAGAGGTCGGCAACACGAAAGATAAGAGCCATTTTTTAAAGTTCCTTTAATAACCAAGTGTTCTGAGAGCCGCAGTGGGTGTAGTCTCCCAGTGATGGGAGCTAGGAGCTGGGCCAGGGTGCCTGCTGCAGGGTCCCCTGCTGTGGGGGAGGGAGCGGGGAGCCCAGATCCAGGGGTGGTATCCCTTCAGGATCTCTTTGTTGGGGGAGGGGGGAGCCTGAAGCCTTGCTGGGGCAGCCCACAGGGTTCTGTGGTGGCAGGGGTCCCAGAGCCAGGAGCCACAAGGGGGCAGCCAAAGAGCCCCATGCGGCTCTGGAGCTGCAGGTTGCAGACCCCGGCATATCACCTCCTAACACTGTACTGGAATATTGGTTTGACATGCTGTTTCACCAAGTACTGAAAAACTCTGCTTCTGTAGCATTCTGAGTCTGCCATGCTGGTCTCACCATGCAAGGTTTAACTTCTCTTAAACTTCTCCCCATCCTATGGCTTCATATGAAAAGTAAGCATGTCCAGATATTCACTGAACCTTTTCCAGTGCAGAAGGAAATCCACACATGTTGGATTTATCCTGAAAGTAGGCAAAGCTGCAGTGAACAGTACATCGGAGTGTATTGTAGACTCTGGTTTTGGTTATGAAGATAAAAAGCTCTGGTTCCAGCCACAAAAGAATTGAGTGTGCTCTAAGTTAGATAGTAGTCACCAGGTACACCTGTAAGAAAACCATTCCATCCCATGGTGCTCCCGAAGTAACGATGAGCTGATCTGAATGGGGAAGAGGGCTTAAACTAGGAAGCATTCCCCCTGAGAGAGGAAATCAACTCTCTTGTGTG
Organism: Pelusios castaneus; assembly: GCA_007922175.1. NCBI lineage: Eukaryota > Metazoa > Chordata > Testudines > Pelomedusidae > Pelusios > Pelusios castaneus. Next base: position 1,116,755 of record ML685904.1, read on the forward strand.
TCTCAGGGCAGGGCATGTGTGTGACTCATGATGTCCATCAACAGGCTAACACACCTCAAAGGTTAGGTGATATCCCGAGGGCAGCCTTTTTAAGTTACCTCACTCTGAGCTCATCTGGTTCCAGATCCACTGCTGCATCTTGGTGTCTGTCCGATTTTGTTCCAGTATCTGTGTCTGTCTGATCACAACTTTGTGACAAACCTATTTTCCTCTCAATAACAGGATTACTACGCCACTGGCTATTACCAGGAGACGGATCCAACGCTAGGACCACCACAGGAGATGGGCACTGACGCGTCCTTTCTGGATGATGAAGCGGTTGGCATTTATCTCTCCTACCACATAGTTTTCATTTAGATGCTCCAGGGTTATAGGAACATAGGATCTGCTTGGTAGATCAAAACACTGGCCTCCCAAGCATGGTGTATCACTGCTTGCTGTGCTAGATCCAGCTGTTGTTCTTTCAGGTCTAGTGTGCTGTCATGGGCAGTGGTCAATGCCTGATGCTACCATTTTCCGCTCTGTTAAATTGCACATAATCAGTTTGGAAAGACCTTATTTGTGGGAAAAGGGAAGAATTCCTTAAATGTAACAATAATACATTTGCTTTTAATGGTCTTGCATGCCTTACAACAACAAAACCCCCACCAATCTGGATAGGCAACACAGTCAAATAAGAAGAGATCAGAACCTGTATTAATATTGAGTGATCTTATACCAGTCTCCAGAAATCAATAATCTCCTGTGCGAAGGAGGACACTAATTTTGGATTGGATCCTTAACTGATGTAAGTCAGCAGAGCTTTGCTGACTTTGATGGAGCTACAGTAATTTATGGTGAAGTCAGGGGAGCTATATCGTCTTACATCAACTGAGGATCTGGCCTTGCTGTCCATACATAAGAATGGCCATACTGGATTAGACCAATGGTCTGTTGGCCAGTAGTCAAGCTAGTCGAGTGTCCTGTCTCCTGACATTGGCCAGTGCCAGATGCTTCAAAGGGAATGAACAGAACAGGGTCATCATCAAGTGAACCATCCCCTGTCCTCCAGTCCCAGCATCTGGTAGCCCAAGGCTTTGGGACACTCAGGTCATGGGGATGCATCCCTCACCATCTTAGCTAAAAGCCGCTGAGGGACCTGTTCTCCATGAACTTACGTAATTCTTTTTTGAATGCACATAGAGTTTTGACCTTCACAACATCCCTTGTGAATGAGTTCCACATGCTGACTGTGTGTTGTGTAAAGAAATACTTCCTTCTTTTTGTTTTAAATCTGCTGCCTCTTAATTTCATTGGGAGAAACCTGGTTCTTGTGTTACATTCTTGGAAGCTTGTCTGGCAAAGCCAGTGGCCCAAATCACAGAATAATTGATGGCAGGAATTAGAATAGGGTGGATGCATCAAATTAATAACTTTTTGGGTGGGGAATATAACTCTGCTTTGCTGGTGCTTGCAGTTCATTTGGTTCATGGTCACTTGAGTAGGGAAGGAAGGTTTGGTTCCCTCCTGTGACATTGCTTCTGCAGATGTCTACTGTAGAAGATTAGCTAGAAGGAACAGATGGCAAAGGAGAGCTGAGAAGTGCCACTTACTGGAGACCGAAACATTGCTTTCCCCAGTTGAGCACCTGATCTTGACTCTGTCCAGAAATTGTTTGGTGAAAATGGGATTTGAATTCCAGGTGGCTGCTTTAAATATCTCTGCGCTAGGCACATGGCAAATAGAGGGGATTCTAAGGCTCCTACTTTTCTAGCTGAATCCAGGTTGGTTTATCAAAGCTTAAAATAGCGAGTCCTGGGTGTTGTATGATGCTGTTAGTCCAAAGGCTTTGTTCTATTGTAGTGCTTTTCAACTAGTCTCAGAAAGGGAGGGTAGTACAGTATTTCCAGTTTATAGATGGGGAAATTGACACAGAGTTGCCCAGTTTGGATGGCAAGTCAGTAACAAACTTTAGACTAGGACCCACATCTTGACTTCCAGTCCCCTTCTCTAATTACCAGACCAGAAAACAAGAGTCCAAGGCTCCAGGGTTCACAGTCCTCTGCTCCAAGCACTAGGCAGCACTCTAGGTCAGTGGTTCTCAACCTTTTTTTATTGCGACACACCTGACAGATGATGATCCCCTGCGTGATGCACTACAATCTGCCAGTGGTGGGGGCACTTGGGCTGGGAGTGCTTGGAGGCTGTGGTGCTCTGGAGGATGCAGCACTCCGGGACTTGGATGGAGGCAGAGTCAAGTCAGTGCAGGCTGGTGTCCTGGTGGTCTGGCTTGATGGGACCATGTTTATTTTTGTGGGGCAGGTGGTGCGCGCCCCCCCTTTCCCTTCCCCCAGCCCAGGCTCTCTGGGTTTCAGCCTCTAACTCTCTTTACTCATCTGGCCCTGGCTGCTGCCTGTGTTGTGCAGCAGGAGTGGGTTGTTGAGGGCGGCAGAGAGTGGCAGCAGGAGCCCCAGGCTGGCTGCAAACTGAGCTGCCAATTTTCCGTGACACACTTTTGTGTCCTGACGCAGTGGTTGAGAACCACTGCTTTAGGTATGTCATTGTTTTCCTGCCTTTTCTCCTCTTATGGTAGTCCTCATTATAAGGGCAGCTCAGAAGCACTTTTTCTTGTACCTCAGCCCGTTCCAGAGGTCTCCAGCATGACTGCTCCTAGTGATCTGGTTTGATAAGCTGATATCAGCTATTTCCGGCAGGAGACAATCCAGCAAGTCCAGCGTAGTGTTCACTCAGGATGAAGCAAGTAGTTGGCTGTCTCTCAAAACTTGCTATAGTAATCACAGGTGCTAGCTGGCTTACAGCTGCAAAGCAATAGAAAAACTGCAGCTAAAATGTCTTGGATCTACCTTACTTAATGCAGCAATATACTCCATTCATGTTCCAAGGGCTCAGCAGCTTCATCTCAAAATCTGTTTGAAACGCACTACAAATTCCTGCCACCGCCATCCAGAAACTGCCAGCATAGCGGGCATCTGGAGTCAAATAATGCTGCAGAAAGCACTGGCTGTTGTGTGTGGTTTCCTTCCAACTCCTTTCATACACCACCACCCTGCTGTGTTGCTTTGGAGAGCTGTTCAGTTGTATAAGGCGGATTTGTCCGTGGCTGACCATTTTCAGTTCTTCCCTGATTTATAGAATGGGGGAATGGGAAGCCAGGACTGCTGGGTTCTAGTCCTGACTTTGCCAGTGACTGAAGGCAAACATCTTCTCTTGTCTGTTTCTCCATTTTAAAAATAGATTTCCTTGCCTCATGGGCTGGGTGGAGGGGAGAGAGCTTGTGGAGCTCCCTGTTCAAAAAGTGCTTTGAGATCTGTAGATCAGAAGAGTAACACTGTAAAGGAAGGACTGCCTGGATGGGAAGATGGGCATGGTAGTGACCCAGCCCCGCAGATGATAAACTTAATCATTCCAAGCCCCAGGCACATTTGCTTGGTCTGGTGTGGCAGGACCATGTGCTACAAGAGCAATTCTCTTCTGACTTTTGTTTTAATCCCTCTCTCAGTTTAAGCGTCTCCAAGGCAAGCGGAACCGTGGGAGGGAAGAGATCAACTTTGTGGAGATCAAAGGGGATGATCAGTTGAGTGGAGCCCAGCAGTGGATGACCAAATCCTTAACAGAGGAGAAGACCATGAAATCTTTCAGCAAGGTATGTGTAGGAAGTATTGCCTAGTGGGTAGGGCACTGGATGGTCTGCTGGAAACCTCCTTTCAGTTCCCAGCCACAGACCATGGGCAAATCACTTCATTGACCTTGTGTCTCACTTCCCCATCTGTTTTTAAAAAGAAAAGAGAGAGAGAGAGAGAGAGAGAGAGATACAGACAGACATGTAGAGGATAAAATCTGTTAGTGATGATGAGCAGCTCAAGTGGGGGTCAGATAAGTAGATCTGAGCAAAAGGTGATGAGCCATGGGGCTGCTGTTTAGCTTTCCTGTAAGAGCTGTAGGGAACTTGTTTTCACATCTCTGGCTCACATTGGCAAGACCAGTACTGTAGTGCTGCATCCATTTCTCAGGCTCGCAGTTTAAAAGGAATATTGAAAAATTGGAGAGGGTGCAGAGAAGACCTACAAAAATGATTTGACGGCTGGAGAAAATGCCTTACAGGTGAGACTTGAGTTTATCAAAAAGATCAAGAGATGACTTTATTATGGTTAGAGCATTTTGATGGGGAGAAAACACTGGATATTAAAGGGCTCTTTAATTGAGCAGACGGAGGGAGAACAAAAACCGGCATCTGGAAGTTAAAGCCTGACAGATACAAATTAAAAATACACCACCCTCCCCCCCCCCCAGGAATAAATGGCCAAGAGAAGGGGTGGATTGTCCATTCCTTGAAATCTTCAAATCCCAATAGAATGCCTTTCCAGAACATGCTTTTTGGGTCCAAATGGGTGAGATACTGTGGCCTGTGAAATCAGCTTAGATCTAGTGGTCCCTTGTGGACTTATTCTCTGTGAATCTAATGTAGAGAGGAATCGAAATTAAAGGATAAACCTTTCCAGTTACCCAGCTGCAAAGGGGAGGCCAGCTAGGAAGCAATCCGGATGGCAGTGCAGACTGTATGGTTGGTGCTATTCACAAGCTGATCACTGGAAACCAACAGCTGTGGGACAGAAATGAAGTGAGCAGGGAGTGAGCAGTTGAAGCAGGAAGGCTCTGGTGATGGCCCCAAAGTGCTGCTAGACTTTTGGATGAAGATACCAGAGACCAGGGCTTGATTAAAATTAGCTCGCAGCTAGGCACCCGGGCTATGTTTACACTTACTAAAATTAGCTCGAATTAGTTAATTTGAACTAACTAATTCGAACTAATCTAGCAAAATTTAGTTCGAACTAAGCAAGTGCCATTCATGGCACTTGCTTAGTTCGAATTAGCAATTTGCATTGAGTTCAATGGGCCGGTTAGTTCGAACTAAGCAATTAGTTCGAACTAACATGGCCATATTGGTTAATTCGAACTAACTAGTTTGAATTAACCCTTAGTTCGAATAGCCTATTCAATTTTATTAGTTCGAATTAAGGAAGCCCTTAATTCGAACTAATGAAAGCCTAGTGTAGCTATGGCTTTAGTTAGTTCGAATTAAGCTTTCTTAATTCGAACTAACTTGCCAGTGTAGACATAGCCCAGCAGTCTTATTTTTGGTCACTAGAGGGCACTTCTCTACTGCATTTCCACAGTGGAGTGAGGAGCCAGGCAACAAACCCCATGTGCCATGGTGACCTGGTGCCCAGGTTTTGTTGAGCTCTGCCAGAGACACAGTTCACTTTTACCTTCCCCAACCTCGGTGCTATGAATTCAGACCCTGTCAAAGGGAGAAATAGGGCTGTTTGCCCCATAAGGGAGTGCCTTGAGAACTTGCCCCATAGCTACTTCTCACGCTGCAGGGTGTTCAGGTTGGGGATTTGCAAGGCACTCGGATGCTACAGTGATGCCTGATGAGAGCCTCTGTGCACTCCCTTAACAGAAATAGAAACAAACGATTTTTTACTGCAATTGACTGACCACAGAAATAGTGAATCACAAAATTAAAACTTCCCTCGTAGAAGGCAAAAAAAGCAGCATGGCTCGGAGGTTAGAGCACAAAACTCCAGATTGGGAGATCTGGTTTCTGTTGCCAACTTGACTTTGACTCACTGTGATCTTGTAACCCACTTCACCTGTCTGCTTCCATTTCCCTAGCTGTAAAATGGGTGCAACACCTAGCTTCTGTATATGTTGTGAGGCTTAGTCAGTATTCATGAAATTCAGAGCATGTGAAGGAAGGTGCTGTGTAAGCGTAATGTAATTAGGCACAGCAGAGCTATAGGGCATCTTGAAACAGGCACTTGACCCAGGTGTGTGAGTAATGAAATCTGACTAGGAGCTGCCTCAACATGGGATCTGACTTACAGATTCCAAGCCCAAAAGGGATTGTCTTCTATTCTGACATCCTGTATAGCATGGGCTAGAACTTTCACACAATAATTCCTTTTAAACTAGAGCATCTCTTTTCACAGAAAAATAATTGCCAGTGATGGAGAATCTTCAACTGCTTGTCAGGGGCATTAAAGCAAAAATGAGTACTTCTGGTTTCTATAGTATTGGCTTCCTAGCTGTGTGACACCATCCCTTGCTGATTTCACTAGCTAGGCAGTATCTTTTCACCACGGATAGTCATTTTGAATTTGTTTTTTTCTTTAGAAAAAAGGAGAGCAGCCCACAGGACAGCAGAGAAGAAAACACCAGATCACGTACTTGATCCATCAGGTCAGTTGCCTACCATGGGTGTGAAAACAGCCTTGAACAGTGTTACAAATGTGCTGTCACTTAGGAGCTGGGAGTATCAGTTGAAATGAGTTGGAGGAGTCTATTATTTCTGCAGTTACAGGAGCGAGGCCTCTCCGCCCAGTGTGTCTTCCTTCAGGCAGATCTCAGTTTATGCATGATAAACTCCCATTGAAATCTGCAGCGGTTTATTGGGAGAGTTGAGGGCAAGTGCCAGGTGTATGGGGCAGAGGCCAGGTCTTCCTTTGCTCCTTACATAGGCTGAGTCCATTCTTGATGCATCAGTAACTTCTCCCCTTGGGTTGAATCCATTTGTGGTGCCTTCTGAGAGCCCCTCTGAGCCATGAGCATCTCTTGTCTCCCCCTCAATTCTCTTACATCCTGTGTCTCCCAGAAATGGTCTAGCCACCTTCTTCCTGCTGTCTGTCCTCCCCAGTGGGGCTGAGAGAGTTTCCTCTGTTGTAGTGTACAGGCTGGTATCTCCATGGCTGGCCTGCAGAAGAGGAAAGCCCTAATAACAACAAAAGCCAAGCGGTCGAGGACTGTGCATTGATACCATGTCTGTCTGGAGAAGCAGGCAGCCAATATGCTTCTCTGAAGCCAAGGTCTTGATGCATTATGAGCTCAAGCTCCTCAGTGGAGCTTTGGCATCAGACTTATCAAGTCGGCCTATGAGCCAGGGCTGTATTTCTCAACGCCCGGTCCATGGACCGGTGCAGTCCTTGAGATCTCCCTGACACTGCTTTCCTAAGCTGTAAGCCGGTCCCTGGTGTCAAAAAGGTGGAGAAACACTGATCTAGGAAAACGGAACAATGGAGGTAGGTGGAGAAGGTTCATGCAAATCGTTTACAAGCTCCACGGCGTGTGCGTTAACGCTGGTTACTGTTCGACTTCTCTGGATTCCCTGGACACCTGACTCGTTATACCTGTCCATGGACTGCCAGCCGTAACACATCTTCAACGCTAGGGAAAGCCATGACAAAGCAAGAGGGGGAAAGGTGAGGAGCATGATAGACAATACCTCTAAAGGTATTTTCTGGTAGATCCCTGAATCCCCTCCCTGCCATTGGGAGCTTTATTGGATGGGGACCAGATTGCTGAAACCAGTAATGTCTTGCCACTAGATGGCAGACGGCCTGTTGTTATTGCCCCTAACCACCACCCACTCCTTCCCAGCACTTCAGGCTGGAGGGCGAGGGAGTTGACAGGGTTTCCTCCCTTAGCAGAATGTGTTTTCTCTTCCCATCTGAGGCCTGGTGCCCTGCTGTGGAGCAGTAGAGAGAGAGTTTGTCATAGGTCGGTGTTCGGAGGTCACGTGGCGTGAAGGGAGTGTTGACTAGTGGTTAGAATGGGGGCCTGAGCATCCTGGGGTCTGTTCCTGGCTCTGGGGTTTGAGGCACATTAACAATTGGGGCTCCAGTGCCCTTGCTTTGCAGAGGCGTGGAATGCCGATTCCATTGGGATTCTGTGTCATGATAACCTCATTGGCGTTCTCTGTCTGGACTCTGGAGGGAGGCCTGGAAGGAGCTAGCTGCTGCAGGTGGTGCCCTTCCCTTAGTCCCAGCATGTGTGCGGTGCTGTGGATGGCATTGAAACCAGAGAGCCTGGCCACCTGGGGGTCACTAAAGATCCCCTGGCACATCTCACACGACTGGGGACTTTTAGCATTGCTCCACTTTGGCATCTCTGCTCCTGCCACCCCCCAAGTTTCAACTGGCTACCAGATCATACATTTCCTGTCTTCAATCTGGCAGCAGTGCTGTGGCTGCTAGAGCTCCACCCAAAAGGAAGTGTCATTTCAGGCGCGAGGGAAATGATGCCTAGATAACGCATGTCTCTATCAAGGTATTTATATTACAACAATGGTTCCAACCTGTGGTCTGTGGACTCCTGGGCATCCACAGGCTGTCTAGTATTTTAAAGGGGTCTGCAAATGACATAAAGTTGAAAACCGCTGTCTTACACTCATGACCATGGTACTAGAGAATTAAATGTTCTGAGCTTCTCATTGTGAAGGGACAGACGCAAAGGACTACTGAAACAATGAACAACTTCTGATTTTAATCTCTGCTCATTTCCTTTTTTGCAGGCCAAGGAACGAGAGCTGGAACTGAAAAACACATGGTCTGAAAACAAACTCAGCCGGCGTCAGACCCAAGCCAAATATGGATTTTAGCACCTCTGCTCACCTGTGGGCATTAGCCCAGGTGACCTACCACATCAGACTCCTCCTGGCCTGCCAGGAATTGAGGAGGCCTCTGGATCCAACTGTGTGTGCTGTGTGGGTGGATACAGCACTCCCTGTGAAGAGGAGAGTTAAGTGATAACTGTTTCTGAAACCCACGCTATAATTTTTTTTTAATTGAGGATGTAGAAGGTTCAAATCAAGTCTGGTTTGTACAGCTGGGGACTCTGGCACTGAACAGCCACAGGCTTGTCCCGAGAGGATGTGACCGGCACAGAGTTTTGAGCTCTCATCCTGTAGGTATACAAACTACCATTATTTTTTCTTTAAATTAGTCTCAGAACCTAAGGTAGAGTCTCAATAAATTTCCAAGTCAGACATTGTTCCGTTCCTTGGAGCTGCTGTGTCTTGAGTGTAATTTCCTTTCTGAAAGGCAAACGTTTTTTTATCTTTAAAACCTTTTGAGATCTCAGTCTGTACTTGTTGATGCACTTCTCTTACAAGTGATCTCAGCAGATTTGATGGGTCTGGTTTTATTTTGTTTTCCCAGCCACACCCTCCTGTAAATTTTGACTCGCTTTGAGGGGGAAACTTCATGTTTTCAAGGAGGATGTTGGCTAACAAGTTGGTGCTTGTTTCTGTTTGAAACCCCCCAATTTCTGGACTCTATGGAAGAGGTTCTGGTTTCCTTAGCCAGCACAAGAAGCTACTGTAAGCTTTTGGATATATGCAAATAGGATAGCTGTTGGGCGTGTCCTCTGAACCAAGGCCTAGCACTGTAAAAATCTGATCTAAATATTAGGTGACTCCAAGTATTTTTGGTGTGATATGGTGCCCTGCAGCTCGCCGTGGACTTAATCAAAGAGCAGTATTTCCTGTAATAATCCAAACCTAGACAAAACCCTACAGTGCATCTTTTTTTAAACCTATCAGCCTGTTTGTGTCACTCCTAGTTCATGCGGGAGTCATCAACTCTGGTTTAAATGTTAACTCTACCCACCTGCTGGAAAAGGGAGTCGAGAGCTAGATTTAAAACTTGTTTCGCAGAACATTTAAAAATTACTTAAATTGGTGGACTTCCCACGGCATGTCTGCACATAATACACAGGCCAGCTATCCAAATATATGTATCTATCCCGGTCTTTCTGGACTCACTTCCAAGTTCATTGTTCATCTGATCCTGTTTTTTGCGGAAATCTTACGATGCTGAAGAAAGGAGTGAGTCGTCCAGTTGTTGAAGTTACATTCCCAACATCAAAGGTTTTATTTGTTGTAGCAGCAACTAAAGCAGCTGATTGCAGTGACTCCATTGAGGAGAACGCTAAAGGACAACTTGCTCCTGTCTACCCTGTTTTTAAAAAAAAAAAAAAAAAAAAAAAGGACCTGGTGAATTAAGTCTGACTCTGGGTCTTTTAAAATCAGATTTCTAGATAGATCCCTGGATGTTTTAGTACGTTGCAAAGCCTGTTTTGAGTGTACCAATGAGCAGAATAAAGTTACTGTTGAGTAATTTATTCATATCTGTACAGTGAAATCCTCTGAAAACAGATTTGATAAAGGAATAAAACTTTTAAATGAACCAATCCCCCTCTGGTTGCATCTACAGAGAACAGAATTGTTCATCTGTTCTTGTCACTTTCCCTTACTCTCGCACACAAAGGCCCCAGTTCACCATACTCACAGCAGAGAGGAGTTATACAAATGGGTGTAGCTGTAACTTACACACACTTTATGACAAGTTTCCTTTGCCAGGCTGTGAAAGGAGCCTTAGACTTGTTTTCCCAGTGTCTGTAGCACCAGACACCGAGTTGGTTGGTTTTCAGGTTTCTCTTGCAGGTGTGAAGGGGAAGCCAAAGTATAGAGATTGACTTCTGGGCCATGGAATATGCACATGGTTTCTCATTGTGGAGGAGCCTGTTGGCCCAGATGGTGAGTTTTGGCACCTTTCCTCCCCACGAAGCAGTGGTAGGTGTTGGAGGAAGAATCAGACAGACACCAGAACCAGCTGAACAGTAGCCCTCTGGCCTCCCTCCTGTTGGCAGGTGCACCCTTTGGATTCAGACCACTGCCATGCTGGGAAGCTGGCATCAGGGAAGGGGTAGATAAGAGCACTGGGTGTCTTCTGGAGACATTACACAAGTTTAGGATATCTTGTAAGTTTCACCTTTGCTCTGAATTTTCTGCTTTTTGATAGTTATTTTTTTCTTCCGAACAGCAGTGTTCCCTAGGCCTCCCTCTCCCCCTCCCCTGGGTATTACTGGAATCCTCAGCTGTTCTTCCCAGGCAATGTGCTGCCACATGGGGCTGCTTGCAAATCATCCATGCAGCATTTTCTGCCTAAAACATTTCAGGATCCATCAGTTTCATAGCTCTGCCCCTCTACTACTCAGCTCCCAGCCACCCCCAGCACCTGGAACACCTACTACCACGTCAGGCCCCTGCCCATGCTGCTCCTAACACAGCTGTTCTTTGTAGCACGGGGGTGTCCTGTCTCTACTACTGGGACTACCCTTCCTCTCTGAAAAAGCTGCCTTCTACCCTGCATGGCGATCTGTCTGGGGGTGGTGGTGGGAGCCATTACAGTGCAGGACAGTGATAAATTCTTGCCCTGAGATGTGAAAGCAAAACACAGCGCACCATGTTACAGATCAAGCAGCAGAGGACTTCTGTGAAACCTAAACCCAGAGGCCCATCTGTCATTTAAATGGCGTTTAAATGCTGACCCTCTGCATGCACGTAGATTTCACCCCATTTGCTTCAGTTTCTTTATTTAAAAATAAGAATAGTTTATATCTGAACAGCTCTGCTGCTTGAAGTCCATCGGCCCAGTGGGCGTCAGTCACCCCATTTGGACTTGGGAATTGGTGATGTGAAGCAGCAAAGAACCCCCCCTCCCTGCCCCAGCACGTGAGTCTTGGGTTGCAAACACCCTTGTGTAAGTGCAGGATGGATGAGAAAACTGACAACACTGGTGTAGCTGTGAGGGAGAGTGAGCTTAGACTCTCGCTGGGTGTCGTGTTCTTTTTTAAAATTGTCATTGGATCTTCCTGTCCTTTGGATGGGTCTTCCCGGCTTCCTGAATCTCCCAACCTCGGCAGTGGAGCGAAACTGAGTGTGTGTGATCCCTGAATTCATTTGGAGCAGCAATGTCACGAGGGCTTCCGGCTTCAGCGACGCCTTGTCCTAAAAAGCAGCTGATGGGGAAGAAATCGTCGCTGCCTTTGATTCCCAAGCCCTGGAGCCGTTGGTTGTGCGTGTCCTGTAGTCTTGCCTTGTATGCAGGAGTGCTCTGAAAAGAGGTAAGATGCTTGCATCGAGCTTTCCAAAGGGAGCTGCAGGATCCTGCTCTCAGCTAGGGGAGGAAGGGTGGTGAGTGGGCATGGCAGAGGCTGGGCTCATTGGGGGGGCCCAGGGAGCTGGGGGTGGAGTGATGCAAGCGACAGAGTGCGTGGCTTCCTACCATGGTGGTGGCAGAAAACTGAGTTAGACCTGTGAGAAACGTCTCAGCAACGTCCTGAGAAGTTAACACTCCCCGCCCGCCGCGTAGCACTGTTTCTCCTTGCTCTTCGCTCTGTTGCAGGTGGATGTGGCCAGCTATTTCCACTGAGCCACTGTTAACTTTGTGCTACTGTTTTGCAAATTAACTAGCAAACCAGCGTCTCTTTGAGCTGTTGAATTTAGACACTGCCATGAATATAAAAACACAGATCCCTGGGCCAGGTTCTGGGGTGCTGCGCAGGCAGTGTAAAGAAGCCACAGAGAGGGTGGAAATGCTCGCTGTGGATCCCGCGGCTCCCTGTGTCGTGTGGATCTGGTGTAAAGGCCCATCTGCCAGGGTAGGAGGTGACGGCTGCCGCTGGAGACTCTTGAAGGCCTTGAGAAGCAGAGTGTAAGTCAACGCTGGCTCCAGGCTGCACAGGGTACGCCAGAATATGGTCAGGGCAAAGGTGGCTTACAGTCCATCCCAGCCCCAAGCCTAGGAATGGGGCAACACTAATGTTAGCCTTACTCCCCCACTTCTGCCGCCGGCTCTTATCGTCCAGGGATCTCAAAGTGGATCACTGTCATTAGCCCAGTTTTGCTGATGGGGAAACTGAGGCACAGAGGGGTGAAGTGACTTGCACCAGCTCACTCAGCAGCAGGCCGGGGGCAGAGCCAGGCTTCTTGCTGCTGTTCTGTGCTCTAGCCACTAGCCCACACTGCCACCCCCTCCCCCAGCTTCCAGTTTGTGTTAAAATTGTTACCTGCCATTAATGGGACGCTCGCAGCATTTAGCCTACCAATGGGTGGGGGGTTCTTTAATGAAAAAGCAAATTCCCTCCCCCCAACACTACTGCGAAAAATGCCTTTCCCTGTTTTCCTTTGCTGTTGATTAAATCCAGCCCTCCCCGCCCCTGGGGGGTTGGAGCCGCAGCATGGCTGGAGCATGAGACCCTAGGAGTGAAACTCTCACCCAAGGGTACGTTCGGAGTTTGTGACGTATCGGCCTCGTGTCTCTCTTTGCATGGGGCCATTTCAGCCATGGACGGCCTGATCCTATCCCTAGTGAAATCAAAGCTTATTGATTGCAATGGAGATGCGACCCCTGTACTTTGCAGCAGTCTTTGCCCCAGTGGATGGAAACTCGGCCTGTGGGCTGTCACAGTGCGCAAGATCTGGTTTTCTCTTACTGCCAGCCTGACTTCCTCTGGACTTCCCCTAATACCTACCTAGGAGTGACTGCTCCCTGAGGCCTGCGGCCGAAGACGGTCTCCAGGAATCAGCTCGTAAATGTTTTCTAGACTTTCTTGTCTCCTGGTGGCAGCTGGTCGGGTCAGGGTGGCTGCCTTTCTGCCGTAAACTGGATCATCGAGGTCCAGTGAGGTCTGCAAGGAAGAAGGAAGAGAGGGGGGAAAGTGAAGGGGATGCAGAATCTGCCCCAGGCAGGGATCGAGCTCCACGCCATTCCTATTCATGCCATGTGGCACGGGCCTGTGGCTGGGGGCACCCACAGAGCAGGGACAGTAGCAGATCCGTCCCCGGACCCTGCCCCCCATGCACTACCTTGCACCTATATGCCTCAGCCCTGACTTCACAGGCAGTGTGGTCCAGTGGGTAGGTCACTGGGTGCTGTTCTTAGCTCTTAGCTCTGCCACCGCTCCGCTGTGTGATCTTGGTCAGGTTCCTGCTCTGTTTCCCTTCCCACCTTTCGTAAGACAGAGGCAGTTTTTGTCCATGTATCTTCAGCACCTGTTACAATGGGGTCCTGAACTTAGATGCGGCCTCTAGGCAGTAGCATACTGCCCCAAAATAATAAGGCTGGAGGGATCAGGGGAAATCAGTCTCCTCGGTCCATTAACTCCTTGGTGTCTCTACCAGCAGAAGGGGGAACTGGCATCGGTGGGTCGCCAGGAAGCAATGCCCACCCACTAGGATCTGGGCTGAGTCCCACTAAACTCATTGCACATGGGCCCCCAAACAGTCAGAGTGTGTGACTAACCAGCTGGATTTGAACCAGCGACTTAGAGGATTTCAGGGCTCAACTTGTCCTGCCTCCATGTACCCATTTAAAATGATGCTCCCCACTCATCCTCCCACGTGGCACGTACCTCTGAGGATGGGCCAGTTGGCTTCCCCAGGGTCCCATCTGCGGTGAGAGTTGCAGGCAGCCGCTTGCTCCTGGACCCCTGACCCGACTTGCTCCGCCGGAGCCTGCGGTTCCCTGGCGAAGGTGTGGCAGGAGGTCTGGACAAGCCCGGAGGCAGGGTAGAGACCATGTCCTGAGGGACTCTGGGCAGAATCTCGGGCAGGGCCTGGCACGCCAGCTCTACCTCCGCGTAGACGTTCTCAGGGTCGGGGCTGACCAGTGAACCCCGCCCCGTGGCGTAGAAGGGGATGGGCTCGTCGGGTTCGTAGTAGATGCGGCGCTCGGGGGACAGGAAGCCCTCGTGGGGCTCGGCGTAGGTGTGGAAGCGCATCAGCTGCTGATACTTGATCTCTGGGGGCTGGGCCGGTGCGGGTCGCTCAGTGGGGACCGGTTCTCTGCTAACCTGGGTGTAGGGATCTGCAGAGGCTGCTGCCTCCTGCATTGGGCTGCTCAGCCTTTGAGCGGGGCCAGCCTTGGCAGGGAGCAGGGGAATGAAACAGGGATCCTATGGGAGGAATGAAACGGAGTCAGCTACTATCTCTGTCTGGAGCCTGGCCCCTTCTCCCCTTGACTGTGCTCACATTTACCTCCCTGGAAGGGCATCCCTCGTTCCTTTGCTCTGCAGCCAGTGGGCAGGTCTGCTGGCCTGGTGCCTTGGGCTGTCTGTGGACAGAGCTGTATCCTTGGCCACCGGCTGCTGGGGGGCCGTTTGCCGGCTCGGGAAGGGCGCCCGATGCTGCTTCGGCTCCGGCCAGGATCCCATCACTCATTTGGCTCTTGTTATTCTACAGCAAAGGCAAAAACGCTCCTGAGCAATTGAGGTGGCATTAAAAGAAAGGGGAGGGAGCATGAGCCAGTGGTTAGGACCATCTTTTGCTGTTCGTACAGGGCCTAGCGCAGCACTGTCTGGTTCCATGACCGGGACTCCAAGGTGCCATGGCATTAAAAACAATAAACCGTGATGGATCACAGGGCAGGGTGGCAAGACTCCTGGCTTCTTTTCCCAGGTGCAGGGCATTGGGAGTCAGAACAGAGCCCAGGGTATCAGGACTCCTGGGGTTGCGACCCCAGCCATGCACTGACTTCCTGTGCCACCTTGACCTCAATTTCTTTCTGTTGCGGAAATGCTCCCAGTGCACTGGGGATAGTTCTCCACTGGGGGGGCGGGAGCGGATTCATTCTGGTGGTAATTACTGTAACGTGTGACTGCCTAGGAATTCCATGGTAGTTGTGTTAATTTCAGGCCCTCCTGTTGCAAAAGCACAGGCCAAGGAGAATCCCCACTAACAGTACAGGGCCTATGACACAGAGTGGAGCAGGTGTGGTCCTCTCCAGGAGAGGGCAATGATGACACCCACCAGCCAGCACATGCCCGTGCCTTTCTTGTGACGGCAGTTGTGGCCTTCCAGCGATGCCTACACACAGCGGGGGGTAGGAGGTGCTCTGGGCGAGTCGTTCTTACCCTGGTGCATGGCACCGTCAGGAACTCGTAGTACGGGGTGACAGGAGCGATGGTGTAGTGCTGAAGCAGGCCCTGGAGCTCGGCATGAGCACTGTCTTCTCCTAGGATCACATATCGCTCGTCTTCCAGCTGGTCTAGGATGAAGTGTCGGCAGCGGTCTCTGCCCCTGGAGCCCGGAAGGAGACCAACATGGGGATTGTGTGTGTCTGACATTCCAGCTACACTGGAGTTAATGGGAATCTGGGGTGTGGCTCAGCTGTGCCCAGGTCTTCGAGGAACCAGGAGGCCTGGTGGGTTGGAAGAGGCCCTCTCATGACTAGGTGACCCACGGCAGCGCTGCGTGGCACATTGCCCTATGGGCAGCTGGGCTGTGTAATAGCTGTGATCCCGTGCTGTGAGACACTGCTTGGCTAGCAGCATCCATGAGGGATGGGGGCAGCACGTGGGGTGGGGCCGGGTGATCTCACCTGCGGGGCTGAAGTAGGAGCAGGGGGGCAGCCAGGTGACCTCACCTGTATGACAGAACAAATCCTACTGTGCTTTCACTGAAGCGGATCAGGAAGGAGCCCAGCGGCTTGTCCTGCAGCAGCTGCTCTGTGTCCCTGTGTGGGAAGGACCAATGGCATCAGAAATAACCCCGGGACGGGAATCCAAGCAACACAGCAGCAGCTCCGGGGACAATATTTCAGGCTCCCTCCTCCTGCTTGGAAAAAGCCCATCTAGGCATGATGGGCTCCTGCAGGCTCATGGCCTCCTGTATCTCGCAGCAGCCAGGAGAAGTTAGATGGCGCTGGAGATGGGACAGGACACACCTGGCTATGGAGCTATTTGCTAGCAGGCTCCGCCAGTGCGGCTGGGACCGATACCTCCTGCAGATGTGAGTGGGGTCAAACCCAGTGG
The DNA here is from genome assembly GCA_007922175.1 of Pelusios castaneus. Lineage (NCBI taxonomy): Eukaryota > Metazoa > Chordata > Testudines > Pelomedusidae > Pelusios > Pelusios castaneus. Next base: position 1,133,189 of record ML685904.1, read on the forward strand.
GTTAGTTGAGGAGCTGTGGAAAGAACCCAGGAGTCCTGGCTCCCTGGCCTTCCTTCTTAGCCATTGCTCACCACTGCCTTCCTTTAGGCCGGAGATTGAAACTCCTTCCTTAGCTCTAGGTGTCAACGTGCCATCTGTGAGAACAGCCCCAGAGGCCTGGGGGTCTGTGATCACACTAGACCTGCCAGCCACATACCTCCCACGGCCAGCTCTGGGGCACCTGCCAGGCACCCCTCACCCCTCACCTCCGGCTGATGAAACCGTGAAACCAGGGTGGCAGCTCCCCCTGCTGGCAGATCCGGCTCGCCTGGGTGTGCTTGAACCACGCCTGCGTCCTCGCCTGCAGCACCGATGGGGTCACGGGAGGGTCCAGGCTGGGTCCCAGCCTCTCCTGTGTCTCCGCAGGATCCCCAAGCAGAGACCAGCTCCACTTGGCACTGGCTGGCACCCACAAGCTGGGAGGGACCTGCGGGAGCGACGAGAGGCTTGGATGAGGGGAGGCTGGAGGAAACGGAGCCCAAGTCCTTTGCTGGGATGACCGGACCTGTTGCCTGTTGATGTCTCCAGAGCAGAGAGATGGTAGGAAGCAACATCTAGTGACTGTGAGGGGGGGGGCCCCACCTCCCACTCGGCCGAGCCCCTTTTCCAGCAGCCCCTTGGGTTTTCTCTGGGCTAAGGTTGAGCAAGGCAGCCCCGTGGCCTGGGGGCTAATCTCTGGCCTTGCTGCCCACAATCTCAAGTAGAGGCTTCTGCTGCCAGAGACCCAGAGAGAATCCTCCAGGCTTGCTGTCCTTTTAGGACCAAGGGCCCCAGCCACCCTCATAAGGAACCCAAGCGAGATGCTGTGGGCGGGCGACTGGGACAGGCAGGTGTCCCAGGCCAAATAAAAATAATCCCACACCAGGAGTCAGCTGTGCGCAGTGAAACGCCAGGTGCCGCCCAGCTATGGTTCAGGCCGAAAGCAGGAGCATCTTTAGAGCTCAACCCCTTTGTGGGTGCCCTGTCCTCCCCCCCCACCACCACCACAGAGCTGGGCAATGGTCAGAACTTGGCAGAACCCAGCCTGTCCTGATGCCTTCATTAGTGGGAAACTTGAGTGGGGGCACTGAGGGTCCCGGGTCTGCGAGTGGGGCTGAAAGCTGGCCTGACAGCCTCTCTTTATGCCCCCTGCCTTGCTTGGTGCACCGTCTGTCATGACCTCAGAGACTATATGCCAGGGGGCTGGTGCCCATAGATGAGTAGATAGATACTGAAGGATGGCTAGATGGACTGATACTGCAGAGTGGCTGGACAGATGGAGGTATGGATACTGTAGGTTGTCGGAGGGATGGACAGACTGATAGGTCCTGTAGAGGGGACACATGGACAAATGGACACTATAGAGTGGATGGCTGATGGACAGATATGGTGGAGTTGTTGGATGGATGGAGAGAGAGTGAAGGATGGATCCTCTACAGTGAATAGATATATGAACTGGCAGATAAAAAGCGGCTGGTTGGCTGGATACCATCATGTGGACTGACAGATGACAATGGATGGAAACTCTACGGTAGAGTGGATAAGTACCATAAAGTGGACAGATGGGCGGATGCTGTCGCGTGGGTGCGGCAAGGTGAAGACACAGTTATAGATGGGCAGTTTAACAAATCACGGGGCTGGATAACGGGCTTGGTATATTCCCCTCATCCATTACTTATTCCGTTATCTAACCTGCTCCAGCAGACACACACAGAAGCCCCTGGCCCCTTCCTTAGCCCATGCCCCCCACATTCTGCAGAGTGAGGGGGCACCTGTCAGATACGGCCCAGCACCTCAGAGCCGCAGGAAGGGCCTTGCCCAGACCCAAGCAGGTGGAGGCTAGCCAGTGCTGCTCCTCCCGGGACGAGGAGGCGGTGTCGCTGAGCCTCAAGTGGCTGGATTGTGAGCTCCTGATTCCTACCCTGGTGTAGGTGTCCTGGTCCCTTTGAGAACAGGTAGGCTGCTCCTCCTTCTGGGCCCCAGCTGGCGCCATGCCAAGCCCAGCATTGGCATCATGGGGCTGGGCTGGCTCGTCTGTGTCATCTCTGCCAACACCGATGGATTTAAATGTGCTGAAGACGATGGGCCTGTGAACGTCCCAGTCGTCAGCCCCTGCAGATGGAAACAAAACAGGACTCAATCCTCCACGGGCTCTGAATGCTGCCCATTCCCCTGCGCTCCTTCTAGGGCAAGAGTCTCACACTCTGCACTCTTGTCTTCCACCCAGGTCTCTTTACTGACGGCCTTTGCCCCGCTACGGAGAGCCACCCAGGGAGGTGTGCATCGGGCGGACAAGAGGAGGTGGAGCTGAATATAGAGCAGTGTGACCTCCCTTGCCCTGCTTCCCACGGACTCTCCCAGCCAGAAAACATCCACCACGAGGCGTTGAAATTAAATGCGTTTCCTGGCTGATTTGGGGCAGAATAGTTTGGGCCACCTCAAGGGGGGCGGGGAGGGATGCTCCCTGGCTCTGTTCAGCTATAGATCTGAAATTGCTTTCCGAAGGAGGATGGTAACCTCAGTCCCCTTTTACAGCTGGGGAAACTGAGGCACAGAAAAGAGAGGCGGTCACCCCCAGCAGGGCTAGGACCCAAATCTCCTGAAGGCCAGGCCCAAGCGCTAGCCATTAGGTGACGCTGCCTCCTGAGTCACCAGGCAGGTCCACCCTCCAACAGGTGTTCAGTATTGTAGTTCGTCCCTCCAGCCTGGGAGGAAATCCTAGCCCAGAGAGAACAATAGGAACTTTGCCACTGACTCCCTGGAGCTGTAAACTGTGAAATGGTTCCAAATAAAGCTTTAGAGCTGGAAAAAGCCCCGGAAGGGCAACTTCCTCTCTAACTGCCTAGGGCCAGCCCACCCTGCTCCATTAGCCCTGCCTTGCACACCTGGGCTGACCCCAGAGGTGGAAAGGACCAGTGGCTGGGGATGATTTGTCCTCCTATGTGCGTGGGCAGTGAGGCACTTGGGGAACTGGGGCTGGTCTCAGCCCTTGCAGCTGGGAACAGCCTGGCAGGAAAAGAGCTAGATGTTGAGTTTGGCTGGGCTGAAGGATTTTTAGTCAGCCTAAGTCTAGAGGAAGCTAAAGAGGTTGAACTTGCTATGGCGGCTTGGCTGGAGAGCCAACCGCCGAGTCAAAACTGCAGCTGGAGCAGGCTGGGGAAACTGAGGCAGAGTGCGGCAAGTCCCAGCTCTTTCTTGCTCTTTTTTTTTTTTTTAAAACAATGCATTTCTAACTTTGTGTGTGCATGGGTGGAGGGGATATTTTTTCAACATGTGAACCCCGGTGTAATCCTAAAGGTCCAGAAACTAGAAGGCAAATCAAAAGCTCCCAGAACAGCCTCTTATTTTTTAAAAACCAGAGTCTCATGACTCTTAGAGCAATCCCATCATTTTCTGGGCACTGGCTCTTGGTTTTTGAACTCATGGGAACCCTGCACGGGAGCCCTGGGTGTTTACTTTCCCCAGGTGTACATGAGGTCATAGGGGTGGGGTGAGGGAATTAATCCCCTGGGTGCAGCAGACAGCTTCCAAATGCAGCTGCCTTACTCCAGGTGCATGAGGAAGGGTGCACAGAACATTGTGCATCTCTACCCTAGCAAGAAGGTGCAAAAAAAAAAAAAAAGCAGTTGCTTTGCTGAGGATGCAGGAAGACAGTTGGCGCACTGTGATGGCAGCTAAATCCGCCAGTCAGCTTAGGCACCTTCTCCTCTGTGTCCTTGAGCTATACAACACCAGGAGCAGAGCCTAGAGTTGTGTGCAGGACACTTTCCCTTAGAAGATGCAATTTTGGGTTACTTTTTAACTCTGCCCAACTTTTACCATTCAGCTGAAGTTTCCCAGGTCGGGTACCTGCCTTGGGTTGAATTTTTTGGGGAAAATTTCCGCTAAAACGATTTGGCTATTTCTGAGAAAGAGGGTAGGGAAAAATCCATCAGTTTACCCACACTGGAAAAAATGCTTTTGATCCCGTATGTGATCGTGAAATCCAAGACTGCGTCTTAAGTCAGGTGCACAAGGGCGCTGAGTTAAGTTTGCACAGGAAGCCTAAACAGGGCCTTTCTTAACTTTTGAGGGTTTGCTTTATTATGACCGTAATTTTTTTTAATGATTTTTAACATAACTGCAAGCTCTTCAGGGCAGGGACAGTTTCACAGTGTGTATCTCTAGCTCTAGCCAAGTGTGGCCCTAATGCTTGACTGAGGCCTCCTGCTACGGTAACAATCACAGGAAATACAATTACTCTATTCTGTTATAGACAAGTCCTGCTCCAAGTACAGGTGAATCTCAACAGTGTTTCATAAAAGTTAATTAAATTGTGCAGTAATTCTTTAAACCAGTTGATGTCTCCCACCTTCTCAGTGTCCCAGAGACATCTGCCAGTGATTGCCATGGCATGATTCTCAGGCCTTCAATACTGCCCCATCTCCTGCCGTTCAAATGCACCAAGCATTTCAAGGCCCCCAAACCTGCAATCCAATCAAGATGTGTTTGTGTCCACACAGGACACCAGTGGACTTCCTTGGATCCCTGCCTGGGTGCAAGATTCTGCCCTCAGGGATCTGATCCCAGGTCAGGGCCTCCACTTATGCCCAAAAGAGAAATGCCCTCTCAAAACAGAACAAACAATTTGTTTCTTGTTGCTCTAGCCATGTTCTCGTCTCAGGACATCAGGGAGATGAGGCGAGGGAGGCAATATCTCTCGTTGTGGACCCAGACAAGTTTTCAAGCTCCATGTACAGGGCTCTGCTGCCAATCTTTGTAGCTTGAAAGCATCTCTCTTTCACCAGCCCAATTTGTTCCCCTAAGAGAGAGATTCCCTCCCCACGTTGTCTCTCTTTTCCTTTAAGAAAGAAAAGTCACCAGCTAATCCCTCCCTAGCCTCCTGTTTAGCATGATCATCCCAGGGCTGTGGGCTGCTGGCCTTCCTGATTAAGTAGTGCTTTGTATCTGATTGCAGGGGGGCAAAGGCCAGCCCAGGTGCAGGGTGAGGGAGGATCAGGCCATCACTACTGCTCTGATGAGGATGCTGTGGGCTCACTCCTGCCCTTAGAGAAGGTGTCTTAGGGATGGTTGCAAGGATGGCACCTGGCCCGTCAGACCCACCGGACCAGCTCAGGGAGCAGACATCATGGCCCACTGGAGGCTGGCATGGAATGAACTGTGTGGGGCTGCATTCTCCAAACCCAACCGCCCCAGCTGGGCAACCTCCATAGAGGAATCCAGGATTGAATAGGTGGATGGTAGGAACACTGAGCTCCCCTCCTTGGGAACGCTGGGTTCCACCACCGGAGGGGACATACCCGTGTCTGAACAGATGCAGGATTGGGGCACTGCACCCACCCCAACTCTGTGGGGCTGCAGATCTTTCTGGCGCTGCCCCATCCTGGCCTGGACGACATTAGTCCCACAGAATCTCACTCAGACCCCTCTTCACTGTGCTTCCCCCCACCCAGCAGCTCCTACCTGTCCAAGGCCCCTCCTTGACCTTGGAGTCCATGCCCTGAGCTGGCCCCCGGCAGATCCCCCTGGCGAGATCCTGGTGGGGTGAAGGTTGGGGGCTGGGCACCTCACAAGCTCTCCTCGCGCTCTCACTGTGCGCAAAGGGCAGGAAGCAGCAACTGAAGCCACAAGACACTTTTCATGCAGAGGTAAGTGAAGGAGCGAAGCCTACGTCATGGAAAAGGGAAGTGCAGCGGCAGAGGGGTCAGGCAGTGCTGAGGTGCTGGGGCCAGAGATGCGAGGCCTGAGTTACGACCACGGGAGACCAGACCATGCCTGTAACACAAGGGCTGAGTTGTGGGAACTGGGAAAGGCCAGGCTGGGTCCCTGCTCCAGGGGATGGCTGCAGACAGCAAGCGCCAGGGAGCTATTTAAACGGCCCCGATTCTCATCGTTCAAAGGCCTAACAGCAGGTGTCCATTGCAGTTACGCTCCTTTGCTGGCAATAAAGAGGCCTTAATGAGACTTGTACTGTTCCTTGTCCTGCAATACTCACCTTTTGTGGCTAGATGAGACTGTGGGGTACCTACTGAGACACTAGCTTCCACCAGCACCATTCTCTGCGCCCGCCCAGAGCGTAGCCCAGATTTCACAAGCCCCAGGATATTTTGTGATCCAGTGGGAGGTGTGTCAGTTGACCAATTAATGTTTGGCAGGGCTTTGGAAACTTAAACAGCTAGAAAAGAGCCAGTTCTTGTCATTTATTGGACCCAGGAAACAGATGGGCTAGGGATTTCTAGATAGGCCAGAGCGCACCACTGTGATCATGCCTGACCTCCTGAATAACACAGGCCAAAGAACTGCCTTCAGACAATTCCTAGAGTAGATCTTTTGGAAGAACATCATGCCTTGGTTTCAAAATTGTCAGCAATGTGTTGAGGAAGTGACTGGGGAATCAGGACTCCTGGGTTCCTTTCTCAGTTCTGGGACACCTTAGTGGTTAGCGCTGAGGACTGCCACAAGATGGCTTTAAATCCTAGCTTTGCAAATGACCGACCCTGTGTATCTTTTCTGTGCCTTCTTTTTTCTGGCCTGGGAAAATGAGGTTAAAATTCGTGTCCCTCTGGGTTGCGAGTACAAATGTCCCCCTCTTAGTGGTGGTGATGCTGGTGGGGAGCTAAATTTATCAGCCTTGCAAAAGCCAGTGTAGGGTTGGTCAAAGGTTATGGCCCCACCCACCATAATTTGGAGAAACAGCTGATCTTCATAGGAATATTCTCTCCACCTCACCCCACCCACACAAATCCAGCCAGGCCAGATCAACAGGGTATTTTACTATTATTCTGTCTGCTAAATGTCTCCTCCCATGCAACCAGGAAGGAGGGACAATTCACAGTTCAGGCATGGCTCCCATAAGCTGAAAACTTTGTCCAAACAGCTCATGCTTGGAGGGAAAAGGGGTTGAGTCGCGAGCCACTGGGAAGCAGAAAAAGGGCAAAATCTCAATTTTTTACTTATAAGGAAAAACGTGGCCAACTCAATACAGGCAACTGGCTCCCTCAAGTGGTCCAAAGGACTACCTGCAGCCTAATCAGCCCCCTTGTTTGGCAAATGTAAAATTAGAGCCCCATGGGATAATAATAACAGGAGCCTCTCTTGGCTCCAGCTGAGATCTGGGCCCAGGCACTGTGCAGACAGAATGTGAGACAGTTCCTCTGGAGAGTTGGCAGGCTAAATACAGGCGAGGCAAGGGGATGCTTGGAGGGTAACTCCATGAAAGACAAGTAAGGGTTCCTCTGTGTGTGAATCTGATGTTGGGAAGTGAGATTCAGGGGTGGGTGGGCCCAGCCAAAGGAAAACTTGATGAAATGTTTGGGGTGGCCAGGATTCCCGCTCATCAGCTGGATGTCATGCAAAGAGAAAGAGGCCTGACCTATATCCTCTGGGGCTGTGGTGGTGAAAGGTGTGCTATGTGTAGCTGTTCAAACAGATCGGAAATGGCAGCTGAGAACAGATCGCCTACCTGCCCACTGGGTCCAAGCATCAGTTGGCCTGGGGCTGACTCCATGTGCCGTTATTTTTATATGGCAGTAGTTCCCTGAGTTCTATTCCCCGGCACAGCTCCCCCTCTACCTCAGTTTCCCTTCTGTAAAATGGTGCCAATGCTATTGACATCCCTTTGTGAAGCTCTTCCACCGCTAGTTTTTGACTACTAGCAGTATATGTGCAAATGGACTGTGAGGGAGTGTTAGATGGGATGGATTCTGCATTGGTGCAGGGAATAATCTTCTGTGTGTCTGTCTGGTTTGAGTCTTGCCTACATGCTCAGGAATTAGCTGATCACCATATATGGGGTCAGGAGGGGATTTTCCCAGGCAGATTGGCAGGGGCCCTGTAGCATGGGATATGGGTCACTTGCTGGTGATTTCTCTGTCTGAAGTCTTTAAACTGTGATTGGGGACATCAATAACTCATTCATATGTTAGGTCTCTATTGCAGGGGTGAGTAGGTGAGGGTTTGTGGCCTGCATTGTGCAGGCGGTTGGACTAGGTGATTGTATTGTCCCTCCTGACCTTAAAATCTATAAATTGTATGGACCTGAACAGCCAGACTAGTTATCTTGGGTAACACAAACTTAATTTAATTGTTTTTTTTTTTCCTGTCCTACAGTTACCCAGCTGGGTGTAACAGGGCCAGTCTGCACAGAAATGTTTCATTCAATCTGTCTTGTTAAATTGGTAGAAGGCCTGTGTTGATTAGTTAGATACAACACCTTGTCCATATAAGAAAGTTTTACCAGTGACACCACTGTAACCCCTTGTGTACACACGCTGTTTCAAGTATCAAAGTGTCATGTCTGTTTTGTTCATTTTGCTTGAGAAGAGGTTTAAATTAAACTGGGGGAAAAATCATAATCCCCAGCTCTTATTGTCTGTAGATCTCAAAGAGCTTTATACAGGAGCTCTGTAGTGTTATCCCCATTACACAGATGGGGAAAACTGAGGCACCGAGAAGCTAAGTAAATTGCTTATGGTCTCTCAGCAGAACCAGGAATAGAATGTGGCCTACTGAGTCCCAGTCCAGTGTGTTATCCAGCAGGCCAGTGGTTTTGAAACTTTATTCCTCAGGACCCAGTTGAAAAAAATCATTTATGCCCAGGACCCAGCAATTACATCTTTGAGCAATGCATCCCAGTCTTGCGGCCTGCGGCAGCAGGGGGCACCATGACCAAGTACCTGAGGGTGTATGACCCATGGTTTGAAAACCACTGCAGTAGGCAACGCTACCTCCCTCTGCCAGATAGCCATAGCCCAGAATAAGTGTGTCTACACTGGTGGCTTATACCGGTATTGCAATGTTCATTTTAATTCTTTCTGTAGGTTACACAGATGCAATTATCCCGTGTGGACAAGACTACCAGTTCTGTCCCTTCTTCAGTGTCTGGAAAGTACCTAGAAGTATATGGATGCAGCTACTAATCCATAGTCAAGCCATTGTGGAGAGCTGGAATCCATGCAATTTCAACTTTCTTTAGCTGTTTGGAAGTTCAGCCCTCCACAGGTGACATGCAGTTTTATTTTATCTTAAAGGATCTGCCTCTCCTCCTCTTCGCACCTTAGCAGCCTCCCAGTCTTACCCTATTTCCCCTCAGGGCAGTTTGGTTAGAGAGTATTTTTATCTGTCAAACAGGTTTCCTGTTTGCAATCCCCTCACAGCTTCAAGCTGCAGAGAAAGGGGAAGAGACTTTTTTTTTCTTGCTTGCTTTTGCCCTGGTCTCTATGCTGAGCAACTGTGAAGCAGAAGAGGGGAGACCAGGTGGTTCTGGGAACAGCTGGACTCAAATACCTGGGGATTTGCTGTTCCTGCTCCTGGAAAAATCAATGCACTGGGTAATGGTGCTTCAAAGGGCCATACAAAATGTGTTCTAGTGTCTCCTTTCCGTAGGCCATGATTTTTCCATCTGGAATGCCTAACTTTGGGCTTTCTCAAGAGAACTCGAAGGAAGGGTCATATTTTTTTTATGTGTTTGCTCAGGATCGTGCGCATTTCAGGATTTGCTGTTGATCTTTTTCTTGGAACCCACAAAGGAGCAAGAAAATCTAGGACATCTGAATCACTTTGAAGCCTGCTTTTCTGAGAGGGGTGGTAGTTAAATGAGGAGGAGGAATGAAGCAGATAGCATTTGTCAGTATCAGAGGAAACTGACTGCAATTCCCCCACTAGGAGAGGTGTCCTAGATCAGAGGTCCTTCATAACTATCACCTCTCAACAGAAAACTAACTGTAGCTGCTTCATCTCAGCTGACTACAGAGAAGATCTCTTTTCCAAGAAAATTCTGGAGCGACTGTCCATATTGGTTGTGTGGGGGTGGGATCTCTGGAAAGGAAGCAAACACGTCACTGGGCGGCTTGTTCCAAAGGAGCCCGAGAGGAGCGCAATCACCTGGGAGGATTTGGAGCTGAAAACTTGGTGAGTAACATTAGATGCGTTTGTTCGTTCGCTCAATGCAAACAGGTCGTTGTCTTTGTAATCAGCAGATTCCCAGCTGCTGTCATTCAGCTTGGCTGTAGTAACATAAAATAGAGTGTGATGTTGGTTTGCACGGACGGGGAATCTATCCCAATGTGGTTTTGCTGCAGTGGGGGAAATCTGGGGGGGATGTTCTGGACGATCAATGATTTGATTTAGAAGTGGGATGGCGGGGTGGGTGATGTATTAGCTTGTGGTGATGCTTTTAAACTGGCAAGTTTTAGAACATGAACACACACACGCTCCCCCTTCTATCCCCCATGAGGATGGAGCATTTACTATTCCAAGCACAGAAATTATTTGCCCACTCCAGAGAAAAAGCAAAGGATGTTTTTACTTGCCCGTCAGGCACATTTACTTGCCTGAACGGAGCAGAATTTTGCAAAGCTGTTGTTTATTCCCACCTGTGGGCTACTATCCCTATTTTTTGCTAGTGGAGAGAGAGAAGTATCTGAATCCAAGGATTTACTTGTCTGTTTCTCCACAGTTCCTATAATATTGGTCTGTCCCCACAAACACTTTGGATATTTTGCATGTGAAATCTTGTATTTAGATATTTGCCTGGAAAATGGGCTGGTTTATTTTGCCCTTATTGAATGCTACAAATAATATTTATTTTACGCAGCTGCCTAGCTGAGATGAAGCTGCTTTCATTAAACTGCCCCTCTGAGGACCATCAGGGAGTGCAGATTTATTTTTTGTTCAGTGAGCAGGAGGGGAGAAGACTTTGATCAATGGGAGCAGCTAGTACCTTTCACCGGAAACAGTGGTAAATGCTGTTGAGACCTTCTGAACTTCTGTTTTGGCCGGAGCAGAAGTGCCTTGCTTGCTAGTGCTGTTGAGCTAAAAGCACAGTTCCCTGCCTTGACAGTGGTGTGAGTTTTACACAGCAGAGAACAACTCAGCATGAGCTGGGTCAAAGGTGTTGACTTGGTTTTAAATCCGGTTTGTAGCCCTCTGGAAATCGATGTCTGTGTAGAAATTACACGGCTGGCACTTGCTGAGAGGGTCAGGAAGCCTTTTCTCTTGTAGGTTGCTGTTAGTGTAATGCCAGAATATGCTAATGGCCATCAAGCAGGCCTTTGAACTAAGACAATCACAGACCAGCTTTTTTCCCATGCTAAATGGAAGGAGCAATCAAGCTCCCTTTACTCAGTGAGAGCTGGAAACAATAGAAGCCACTGTCCAAAGCAATGAGTTGCAAGGTCTGATCGGATGTTGAGCTGTGTGGGCTGAGAGGTTTCCTGACTATAAATGCTGGGATGAGATGGTTGTGAGCATCAGACAGCGAGAGAAGCAATAGTCAGAGTGGCCCTGAGAGAGAACAGACACACTTCTTGGGAACAGACTGCACTGGAGAGGCAGGTGTGGGGATTACTGAACAAAGAAAATGGCAGCTGTTTGTTCCTACTGTGTTCAGGGGCCCTGGACTCTGTGCTTGTTCTTTGTAAGAAAACAGGATTACACCAAAGAATATACCTGCCCCCTATCATCGGTTTCTCCTCCTAAGGGACATTCAGCAGGGCCCTGAATATTGGCTAACTACTTGGCCCAAAAGAGCAACAGAACCATCTAATATGTGCCCAGTGGCTTCTGTGAAATGGGTCAGTCTCAGACTGCCTTCCAATAGGGCAGGTGTCAGCCTGGTTCTGGCTAGTGATCTATGTGGGTCATGGAGATCTCGATGTTAGTTAGCTTTGTTAGCCCTTTGAGGGCATCAAGGAGGGAGCAGAAGAAAGTTGGTGTGTAGCTGAAGATCTGGTCCGCCCGTTTGCAAAGTCTCCTTCGCTATCACTGGAGCAGTCTAGACCAGCAGAAATATGCAATGAGTATCCAGATAACTGACCCATCTCTGCAGTTGCATCAAATCTGGGGGCTTCCTATTTAGTGCACAGTGCACTGGACTGGAACTCAGGACACTCAGGTTCTGGTCCTGGTTCTGCCACCAGCCTTCTGGGTGATCTTGGGCAAGTCACTTGTCCTCTCAGTTCTTCAGTTTCCTCATCTGGAAAAATGGGGATAACTCTTTGGCAAGCACTTTGAGAACGTCTGATGAAAGATGCTGGATGAGAACTAGGTGATGGTGTTCAATGTACTTTGCGCTGGATGTTGGCGGGGGGGGGGGGGGGGGGAGAGACTGGAACGTCTGTGTGTTGTGTGGTTCTTTTGTTCCTGGGAAACAGTTGAACTATTTTCAATCTTAACTGTGGGTATGGCTCAGGCCCAGAGATACTTAGCCTGTCTTCCCTCCCTTCTGGCTGGATCCCCAGTGGAATTCCTGTGGATCATAACAGCAACATCGCATGCCACTGGCAAATGCTGTCAGCCCAGTTAGTGAAACAACTGCCCCGTTCCCCCCCTTCTCCCCCCATGACTCTTACAAACATCCTGACCCCACTGCAGTTATTCGGAGACGGCCTCTGGCTCATAAGAACAGTCATTTTGGGCCAGATCGATGATCCATCTAGCCCAGTTTTCTCCCTCTGATTGTGCCCAGCGCCGGGTGCATCAGAGGGAATGAACAGACCAGGGCAATTAGCGAGTGATCCATCCCCTGTCGTTCAGTCCTTGACACTCAGAGGTTAGGGACGCTCAAAGCATGGACCATCCTGGTTAATAGCTATTGCTGGCCCCGTCAGCCAGGAACTTCTCTCAGTCCTTTTGAACCCAGTTTCAGTTTTGGGCTCTCTGCCTGGTTTGGGGCGTTAGCGGATCTCTTTCCTTCTGTTCTATATGGGTTCTTCCGCCATGCTTGTTGCTGCGGTATCTGAGAGCCTTTTAGCCGGGCATTAAGCAGTGTGACGAGCATCTGTCTGTGCTCTCCCCCTGTCCCAAGGGGAGACGCACGTGCAGCGCAGCCTCTTGCTTTTTGGCTGGGGCTGTTGGTGGTTGTGTTTTGGTTTTCTTTTGAAATACATGGCTTGCTCTGCGTGTTACTGAAAACAGGCAAAGTAAGACCCGAAGCCAGAAGAGACCATTGTGCTCATCTAACACAGGCTGGAGGACTGCCCCAAAATAACTTCTACAGCAGATCTTTTAGCAAAACGTCTCAGCATGACTTGAACACGGCCAGGGCTGGAAAATCCCCTCAAGAAGCAGCATTTTGGGGGGTGGGAGGGTTGAGGTGATGCTTTGTCCTGGATGATTTCATTCAACAGTCTCTGAGCAGGTTCCGTCTCCTGCACAAACTTGACCCTGATGTGGAGAGGTCCATTGAGCCAGAGGAACCTTTGCAGATGTTTCCTCACTGGTATGGTCCATGTCAGCCCAGGACCATCCTCTGTCTGGGTCCTATTTCCAGTCCCTACAGACTGTGCAGCCCAAGGTCAGTTGAATCAACCTTACAGGTCAATTTCCAGTCCATTGCATGAGCCCTTGATCCAGGCCAAGATTTAGCACAGGCTGTCAGCTCAAGCCAGAGAGAGCCACACAGTCTGTCTTTCTGTCTGTCCAGCAGCCTCAATAAGGAATTCCTCCTTTATATTCATCATAGCCCAGCCCTCTGTCTCTGCAATGTTAAGTCGCACAGATGGGCCCGTGTCCCTGCATAGTGCTATCAGCTAATGGTTAAAGCCAGGATTTTCAATGGCAATTTTCATCTCTGCTCCTGGTTCACTGTGTGACCTGGGCAGTCCCTTTCGCTCCATGCCTAACCCTGAGATTTAATTAATCTCCACTCTAGTGCAGGTTGAAGGTGCAGGGGCGGAGCTGAGGCTGCGATGAATGAGGGCAGAGATTTGTTATGAAAAACAGCAGCATTGTGTGAGATCTGGGCAGTCTTGCTTCAGGGGTGGAGCCCCCTTCATTTTAGGTTCAAAACCTCCCTATTTCAGAAACAATCTCATTGAAAGTAAAGCTCTGTTGAAAGTTCACAGGCAAGTGATACAGCTTTTCCTTTTGTCTCCATACTTTGACAGCCAAAGACTGTGGGACCTGAGCATTGTCACAGCTGTTTATCCTCTCAACCCCCTGGGAGTATTATTAATCCCTTTTATACATGGGGAAACTGAGCAGGAGAGGGCAAATGACTTGGCCATGGTCAGACAGAGCCAGGAACAGGCGCTGGATCTCCACATTTCTAATCAGCTCTGCTCTGCTCATTAGATTCCCCTCCCTCTGAGTTAAGAATATACCCCCCCCCCCAGCTCTGACCACTGGAGAATGCTCCCCTCGCCGCAGTTGAGTTTAGGAATTTGCATGCCTTGGTTCTAATGTTGCCCTGACCATGTTGTCTCCCTTCTGAGCACTGACCCCAAGACCAGTCTGGGGCCAGTCAGGGAAATGGTCGACGCCACACATCCTGTATCAACCAGGCGAGATAAGGGGCTCCTAGCTGCTTTCTCCAGGAGTCAGATAACCCTGGGATTATCTGTTTCCTTTGAGCCCTGACCAGGGAGCCGCAGCTTGGCATGCTATTGGCAAGATCTTCCCATGGACATTTCATCCCACTAGAGCACAAACGATGTCTGGAATTTCACAACTGCAATATATTTTCATGTCAGTAAATAGACCCAGGCTGCTTCCCACACACTTAACCAAGGGACTGTCCACTGGGTACAGATTTAAAGGGACAGCTTGGAAAAATCTGGCCACTCCAGGGAAATCAGGGCCCTGGCTTGCCTTCCTTCTTGGGAAGGGGTTTTCCTGTAGTGACAGATTGCACAGGGTCCTGGTCTTAGGAGCGTTCTGTGCAGTTTCCTCCTAGGATTACAAAAACATGGACCCTGTCTTGTTTCTAGCTACCACTGCTACAAGTCCCATGGTTCACGGACAGGGGAGCAAGGCGGAAACGCTGCAGAGGGACTCCTTGGCATGTTTTTGACAGCTTTTGATGGGTCTCATGTAAGCCATGTGGGGAGAGGCTTTGCAGCATGGCCACAGAAACGTATGAGCCCAGGCACCAAGCCGGCTTGCCCAGCATCACAATGACATCAAGTACGTGACCCTGGCAGTGGGGTTCTGCGAGACTGATGGGAGAAAGGTTCCGTCCCTCTGCACCTCTGCTAATGCGCCTCAGTCGTGATCTACAGACCCTGCTGTCCCTGGGCTCCCCCAGCTCCACAATACCCTCAGACCCATCCTCTAGCCCCCTGCCATCTCTGTCCCAAGCTCCCCTATGTGCCCATCTTGGTCACTATCCAGTAGTCCTAGCTCCCAGCTGCCATCAACTGTTCCAGTCTTCTCCTGGACTGCCTGGGGGCTCTCTTCTGCCCCCCACCATCTTGGGAGAATCAGGTCCCAGGATGAAAGCTGTCCTCCTTCTGTCACATCTGGACACTCCCCATCACGCTGCTGTGGTGGGGCTAGAAGTGAAATTCCTGTGGCAGAATGAGGGTCTTCCCTTTAGTCTTTCGTTCTGCTTTAGGCAGGGGCTGAGACCATGGGTTTTGGTCCCGGCTCAGCCGTTGGCCTGCTGGGTGATGGCCCTGCTTGGTGCCTGTCTAATCAGGGTAACGCTACTGACGTGTTTTGAGATATGTGAGTGAACAGCACGGTACAAAAGGAGGGTGTTACTAACGGGAACCAGGGAGGGGTAGCCTATAGAGAACTACGTGGGTGGTGGGCCTCCGCCCCTGATCCCAGGACCCTTGACAGCTTCCTATTTTGCTCTGCCAAGCTGGGCATTTAATGCCCCTGCTCTGTGTCTTGGTTTCCCCATCTGGACGAATGAGGATAATGCCCATGGGCCGGTTAGTGTTGGGGAAGCAGGGTGAGAACCAGAGGACAGTGGAGCGTTGGTATTAGCAACGGGTTACCGAAGCCCTGAGACTTTGACTGCCTTTAGCACTTGGTCCGTTGCTAAGAGAGCTGTGTTCCCTTTCTCTGTGAGTCTGACCTTCCCCCCACTCCCCAGGCCCCCTCTTCTCTCTCCAGCCAGGCCCTTGCCACTTGAGTCATTGGCCAAATCCTCAGCTAGTGTGAATAACCCAGCTCCCCAAGCCCTGACTCTGCTGTGCACTGGGGACCCTTGGCCCCTCTCTGGCAAAGTGAAGGGGCCTCGAAGCAACCGTCACTGCCGTTTGTACCGCCAGCTGACAAACGGGCACGCAGAGGAGAATCGGGCCCGTTGAAGCTGACAGTGATGCTGATTTGCACCCGGGAGGATCTAGGCCACAGTGTCCTTTCCACTTGAGATAAAACTAGCCATCAATCCTGCCAGTGCCTCCGTCCCTGTCTGGCGGAAAGGCCAGAGCGGCATTCCTGGTATTTAGTGGCTCAGCGCCTCCCAACGGGGGCTGCTACCCAGGACCTTGGGGCTTGTGTTGAGCTCCACCCCCAGGAATTCTGCTGGCAGCCCTCCAGGAGCTGTTTGTTGGGGGAAGAACCTGCCCAGCTTGCCTTCCATTTCCCTTGCTAACCACCTTGAACTTGCTGTTTACCCAGGGCCTGGTGTGTACTCAGCACCGCATGAGTGCTAAGCAGCATGGCCTAGGGGTTGAGCTCTCTAGATGCTGCTGGACTAGAAATAATTTTGGCCCAGGATCATACAGCAAGTGCAGGGCAGAGCTGGGATCAGACCCCAGGAATCCTCTGCTCTTCCCACTAGCCTATGCTGCTTCATGTAAACAAGAGCCGGACCGGCCAGAGTGCAAATAATGCAGCTCCCAAGCCATGACTTTGGTGTGCAGCAGGGCCCCTTGGCTGGACAGAGTGGAGGGAGAAGGATGCACTTAAAAAAGAAATCATTTTCTTTCTGTATGTAAAATCTTTCCTGATTTCTTTTGCAGCTTGGAAGGAACTGAGAATGGAGTGGGGGAACTTTTTCATGTTTTGTTTTGGCTGAAAAAGGCAGGTTTAGGTGACTGAACTAATTGCTGAGTTGGGGGTGAATTTGGGAAGTAGTTCCTGCTTTAGTGGGAAAGATATTAGAAATGCAGAAACTGTTTCTCTTTGTCTGGTAAAGATGTTTTGGAACTGACCTAAATGTGCTCTTAAAAAACCATTTCAACCTTTTTTTAAAAGAAACCCCTCCATCGGGGTGGTTCAAAGACAGGTTTTTCTGAGTTGGCTGCTGACCTGGAAACTTGTTTATTCATCCAGCCCTAACCAAGCATGAGAAAAGTTGGTGGGGGGCAGGGGGGTTGAGAAGAGGTTGGAGACAGACGCTAGCTCATAGAAATTTGTGATGGGTTGGTGCTTGTCTCATGTTTTTTTTCTCTCGGCTGCAGACTGGTCCCACGGACCGGAAGTGTGGTGCTCTGTGCAGACTCTACTATTAACCAACTGCAATTCCTGGTTGGTTCACTAGGTGGGGTGTTTTCAGGAGGGGCTTTTACCAGTAATCAGGAAACTTGAGCTGGCAGCATTTGGGTGACTCCATGTCGCCCTCATCTAACTTGAAGCCGGCCCCTGCAGCTTTCCCTCCAGTGTGTGAGGCCAGGGCAGAGAGAGCAGGAACCGGTTACTGGAGAATACAGAAGTCCTGCCTGTCATCTCCAGCTCTCGGAAGGGGAAGTGAGTTCAGGGGCCTGAGCGGGGGAGCTGTGCTGGGACGTCTGGCCGTTCACAAGGTGGGGGAAGAGGGCCTGAGACTGCAAGGTGCCCTGGGCACAGCCTGTGTCTCGCCCCTGCCTCTGAGACAGGGCTCAGCCTTACACTGGGGAGTTAGGTCACAGGTTTAATGCAGCCCTCGACCTCAGCTCTCTGGGCGAAACGTCTGTCCCTGACCCTGGTTCCCTCTCATCAGCCCTTTGCTTCTATCCGGGGTGGAGGGGTGGGAAGGGGCTGCACCTCCTGCTCCCCAAAGGGTGTCAGCAGCTTTGAGCAGAGCCCTAGTAATGATAATGGTCTTGCCTCTTGTGCATCCTCCCCCTGCAAGGGGGGGCCTCCTGGGTGGTTGGCAGCCAGCTGGCTCCCAAAGCCCTGGTTTGTTTCAGTGCCTTGGGAAAGGCTGATCCCAGGCCTGGGGAGGGAAGTTTGTGGAAGAAGGGGATTGAGGGTGTGTCGATGGGGGGGACCCATAGGAGAAGCAGGTTTGGGGCCAGGAAGGTTTTTCCTTCCCTTCTCCTCCCCCACCCCATGTTTGAACAGCTACCTCACGCTCCAGTCTCTGGGCTCCCTGCCTGGCTGGGACCAGCAGCAGTGGAGCCAAGAGAGGTTTGGAGCGTCCCCACCAGCCCCTCCCTCATTGGCTTGAAATAATTCTGCACCCCCTCTGTCCCCTTCCTTGTGCTTAGAAAGGTGGAGGCTTTATTGACTCATTGGAGAGCAACCCCCAGGCCCAGTGGGTCACAGGAGCCGGGTAGATTTCCTGGCTGGGGTTAATTTACTACCCCCCCCCATTTCCCCATTGCTGCTAATTTCCTGTTTTAAGTCTCACGTTGAAATCCCCTCATCCCCTTCCCCTAAGCAGGAGCTTCTCCTCCAGTAACATCAGTGGGGCTGCCCCACAGTGGGCAGGGGCTGATAGTGCAGATAATGGGCTGCAGCTTGCTCTGCGCAGTCGTGTTCAGAGAGGGAGTGTGTGTGTGAAGAATCTTACAGACTTCTCCTGCTCCCCCCCCCCCCCCACTATCCAACCTGAAGCCTGCATTCCCCCCAATGCTGCCCCTAACTTCACTCTCCCCATGGGGGATCCCTTTCCCTCTAACCAGGAACCACCCCACAACTTCTCCCAAACCACTCCCGTGGGCAGCCCAACCTCCCTGGGTGCCCATAAGCCAGTCACGTCATTGCTGTGTGCCTCAGTTTCCCCACCTGTAAGATGGGAGTGGTTATGAATGGGTGGGTTAGCTGTATTACCTTAGCACCTCCCACCCCTAAACTCGGCCCCGAGCCCTGAGGTGCTAGGTGGTATACAAAGAGAACAGAGTGTTTGCAGTCTGAGCCGTCCTCGAGGGTACTGTGCTTTGGAACTGGGGTGGCAGAGAGTGGAGTGTCATTCCCATTTCTGCTCCCAGGTCACTTTATGGGAGAGGCAGTGTGGTCTAGGAGGTAGGGCCCCCCCCCATGACCTTTAAGAGAGCTGGATGACCTTGGCCAGTTCCTTGCTGTGAGTTCACCCCCTCCCGGGCGTTCTCTGTCCGTCTAGATGGGAAGCTCTTTGGGCTGGGAATGGGTACCCCCTATGTCTGTACAGCCCCTAGCGCAGCAGGGCCCAGGTGCAGCGACTTACTCAGCATCAGCTGTTCTCTCTAGCGGCCGCTGGCCCTGAGAGGGGCCTAATGCAGCCTTAAAAAAAATTAAATAACTAAATATATTAAAAATCAGGCCCCCAATTTACATTGCCCGTTCCCAGTGGCTGGCTGGCCCTGCCCTCCCCCGGGTGAAAGGGCACCGGCTGAGTCCCTAACAGGAGGGCCCTAGAAGTTGGGGCGGGGGAGATCCCCCCGGGACAGGGCTGGGGGTTGTCCTTGTGCAGACAGGGCCTGCTTCCTCCCTTCTCCCCGTAGTTTTTTCACGCCCCAGACTGGGAGTTAAAATTTTCAGAGGATCCCTCGTTGCGGCTCCGCCTCCTTCTTTGGGACTTATCCGCGGCGTTAGGTGAGCAGCCGTCGTAGGCTGCAGGTGCCCTGGGAGCAGGGGGAGGTAAAACTCTTCCTACCCGCAGCGGAGGTTTACGCCTCTCTCTGTGTGGAGTGCTTTCTCCAGGATCCCTGGCTAGGAGCTGGGTCCCAGCTGGCTGGGACATTCTAGCCTAGGGGCCGTGGCCCTAGTGGGGTTGGTGGAGGGCCAGCTGGGGGATCCTGCGGTGGAGCATCCTGGCTGGGGGCGATCTCAGCAGGTAGGGGTGTGTCTGTGTACACACTGGAGCTCTGCAATGGTGTGGGTGGGACGATTCGGAGTGGGGTGTGTGTAAGTAAGATTTTGTAGTGTGTGGTGTTGTGTGTGATCTCTGCAGCATTGTGTGCAAACTGCGGAAGGGGCGGTGTGTTGTGCCTATAGAATTTGCAGGGGTGGATGCAGGCTGGGAAGCGGGTTATGTGTGTAATCTGCTGGGTCCCGGCTGTGTTGTTGTGTATATAGAGTTTACAGCAGGGTACATATGGTAGGGAGGGGCACGTTGTGTCTATTCTGGGGAAGTGGTGTGTGGTGGGCGTATGCTAGGAAAGGGTGTGAATCTGGAACACTTGGTGCTGGGAGCATTGTGTGTCGCCTAGGAAAGTTGTGTCTATAAGATTTCCAGCCAAGCTGGAGTTGCTGGAGAAAGCAGAGTGTGTGTTGCACAGGGACACACGGACACAGGGAGTAGGGGTGGTTTGGGGAAGACACGGGCATGTACAAATCAAGGCAGGGGTGTGCATGGTCCAGGGATGCTGTGCAGTATGTTCCAAAGGGCTCGCCATGTTAGTCGAGTTCAGCAAAACAATCAAGGAATCTAGTGGCACTTTTAAAGACTAACAAATTTATTTATTACATGAGCTTTCTTGGGGAAAATCCCACTTTGTCAGATGCTTGAAGATGGAAAAGTGCAGATGAATGGGAGGAAAAGAAATGCAGGGAAGTGTAAGTCATAGGATCAGGTCAAACCGTTACAGCAAATCAATGCAGTTGTTTAGATCCAAACAGTGGGGAACAGCATACAGGAGGGAGGTGGGGGAAAAGGAAAGCAAAATTACCTGTTGTAATGGGGGGAGAAAAGTACTCTATTTAACCCGAAGTTGACAGTATGGAATCTGCATATGATTTTCCCCATGAAAGCTCATGTAATAAATAAATTTGTTAGTCTTTAAAAGTCCCACAGGACTCCTTGTTTGTTGTGCTGTGTGTGTGTTATGGAGGCCAGGGAAATGGGGTTGGGGGGGGGAGACAGAAGATTTCCTAGTGAGCTCAAATCCACTAGGCTCCTCTTATTCCCAACTTGGCATCATCCTGTGCCAGTCCCCCAGTGCTTGGGCAGGAGGCAGTCACATATGCTCCCATGGGGCTGTGTGTGCAGCTCTGAGTGGGGCAGGGGCAAGAGTAGATCCCAGGAGGAGCTGTGACATGATTGATCCTGGGAGATCCATTGTGCTCACTGGTCAAGGCACTTCCCCAGCGCAAGGACAGAGTGGGGCTGGAAGGCAGAGCAAAGCAGCACAAGGGTGGCCTAGTGGTTAGTGTGGGAGTGTGAAGCTTTGGAACTAGAAGTTGAATTCTCACCTCTGCCACAGATGCTTCATGTGACCTTGGACAAGTCACTTAGCTGCTCTGTGCCTCTGTTTCCCCTTTCTGTACCACAGGGCTAACGACAGCGACCTGCCTCGCAGCAGGTGCTCTGATATTACCAGGGGCCAGAACTAGCATTAGCCTGGAGTTATGGTTAGGAGAGGGGTGAGAAGAGGCCTTGAGCTGATGGGGAAACTTTTCTTGGGAACAAAAACACTCATTTGGATGAAATCAGAACAAGTTTTGACATCTACCTTTTTTCTTCCAAAGGTTTTGGAATTTGTCAGGGTTTTTTTTGTCAAAAAACAGAAAATGTTGTTGGTTTTTCAACAACTGCAAATTTCAGCCCATAAACCCCAATGTGTTTGTGGATTGGTCTGAAAATCATATTGGTTTTTCAACTAACCCCCCCTAAATGGCATCAACAGTAGATGTTTTTTGCAGACTTTTCTGTTTAGACAAAAAGCCAGTTTTCGATGGGGAGGGGGAAATGTTTCCAAAGAAAAATTTCAATCAGCTCCAACATTAGCAAGTCCCTGTCAGATGTACCATGCCTGTGGGGGTAGGTTGTGGCTATGGGATCCACACAATCAGACCGCTGGGGTGTTCTTTCTAGCCTGAACGGATGTGTCAGAGGCAGAAGCTCTGCAGATTGCATGAGGTTGTGTAGTGCAAGGACAGAGATTCCTTCCTGACCCCCAGTGGCTCATGCCCTGAAGCATCTGTATTGTTGATATCTGGTGGCTCTTTTCAATATAAAACAAACCTCTGCTGGGTTGTCCCTTTATCGTTCTGCTTGAAGTGGCCAAAATTCTGGATCTCTTGACTTCCATCGCTTTTCACTTTGGACCTCTGGGAGGGTCTATCTACACCCTGTATGCACCAGAGCTGGGGGAACTAGTTTTGTTGTGCAGCGCAGGCTGGATCTTGCCATATCTTATAAATTGCATTTAAACCTGGGACGACTCCTCCCCATGCCAGGATGAGACCTCTATTTTATGTTGCAAGGTCAGTCTTTGTTCTCAGTCCTCTGGTATGGCTGGGTTTGTAATATAGACAGGATGACAGTGGTTAGCCAGCGGCGTTTGTAACTGCATGGTCACCATGTCCCGCTGGTGACCCTAGTCCTTTCCTGCCGCCCTTAGAATAATTGCCAGCCTAGGTACTGACCATAAAACAATGTTGTTTAGGAAGAAACAAGGATAAAGAACAGAAATGGGCTTCCCATGGGTCAGTCACGCACTGGGCTGGACTTAGAAAGCCTGGGCTTTACCCCCAGCTCCGCTGCTGGCCTGCTGAATGACCTTGGACAAGTCATTTTCCTGCTCTGTGCCTCAGTTTCCCCATCTGTAACATGGGGCTTATCACACTGCTCTACTTTGTAAAGTGCTGCAGAAGAGCCAGGAGTTGTTTATTGTTCTTTGACCAGGCTCCCATAAAGCAATCCTCTGCATGAGAAACCTGACCCCACATTTCCCCACAGAGGACATGAGGTGATGCCAAGGACTCGGGAGCTGCAGAGCAGCCAAACGTGCTGCCCTCGGGGAGTGCTTGCGCAGCAGGTGCTGTGGCTGACAACGGAGGGGACAGACAGCGGCGTTACACAACGGAGACGCTGATCAGCCAGCACAGAGCAGTGCCTTTGTTTTTGTATCTGCGCTTTCTTTGAATGCGATCATCTCAGAATTGTTCTGCTAAGCAGGTGCTGACTGGTTGGGTGACAGCCATGAGTATCCCCAGGTGGCTTCATTTTCATTTCACCCTCTGTGGGCAGCAACATTCAATTTCACTTCCTCTTTCTAGTCCTTTTAACTTTCTGGATTGGCGAGTGCTAGCCATGGAGTGCTTGTGTTTCAGGGTTATAAGAACCATAACATTTTGATATCATTGGCTTCCCCCCCCCATTGGGTTCACCACATTTGGACTCCTAATCTCAGCCCCTTCTGAGGTACAATGATGAAGACCATCCAGGTCAGCCCGTGAATTGAAGTGTGCTTAGGGCTTGTTTACGCTAGAGCAGGCCTTGGCAAATGTATGTTTCTGGTTGCCATGGTGACCAGTTTTAGTAGCCTGTTGCTTAGCTCCACTGCAGAAATGTAATGGAGGAATGCCCTCTGGCGACCAAAAGTAAAATTGCTGGTGCCTTGCTGTGAGGCAATTTTGTCCACCTCTGCACTAGAGAGCTTACAGCATGACAGCTGTACCAATGCAGCTTCACCGCTGTACGATCACTCACATAACTGCTCTGTGCCGATGGCAGAAGGCTCTTCCGTTAGCATAAACCACTTCTGGAAGTGTCAGTAGCTGTTGGCTCTTCTGCCAACCTGGCACTGTCCACATCGGTGCATCTGTTAGTGTAACTTATGTCACTCAGATATTTTTTTTTCCCCCACACCCCAGAGTGATGCACATATACCAACAAAAGTGGTGTAGGCTTGGCTGTAGGGAAACCCCCCCCCCCAGCAATTAAACGGCAAGGGAATCTCGGCCTTAACTAGAGAAGAGCTGCTGTTTGCTGTTGACCAGGGGCTTCTTGGATCAGAATCAGAGGGGTAGCCACATTAGTCTATTTCCACAAACCCAAAAAGGAGTCCTGTGGCACTTTGAGTCTTTTTTTAGCACTATTTTGTCTTTAAAAGTGCCACGGGACTCCTTTTGGGGTTTTGGACAGAACGTTTTTATGTAGCTGGGCCTGGTTTGGATAGGAGATCTGGCAGATGATTGGCAGCTGGTGCTAAACAAGTGTGAAGCTTGCATAAAACCCACTTTTCCTTATGCTAGCTTCGCCCTGGTTCGTTTCAGGGTCGGTAATCCTGATTACCCCAGTATCGGGAGACCCGGGTGTGAGTGTCGCTGGATGGCTGCAGGGGACAGGTAACGCTCAGCTCTATGTTACTGGCTTTGCTGGCGTAGTTTGCCAAAGCATCAAGCCGGTCTCAGCCCTGCTCCCCATCTGGGGAAATCAAGGCACAGAGGTGGGAAGAGTCCATAATTGCTGGACTGTGCCATGCTGCTGCCCACCATCTGTGATTCCCTGGCTCGTGAGCTTGGTCTGGGAGACACAAACCCTGACACAGGGTGTTTGAAGAAGCTGGGGTAAATGATCCCCAGGGGCCATTTAACAAGATGCAGGGTGACTGTGTTATTGGTGTCTGTGGAATGAGGGCTGGGGGTGGGTTGACTGTGTGGCTGACATGCTGGATTTATGGGGCTCTCGGTAGAGCACCCAAGCGCTGTAAACTGCAGTGAAATTAGCTTCACAACCCCTTTGCAAGGTGGAACATTATTAGCGCTCCCCACCCTCCGTCTTTATAGAGAGGAGGAAACTGAGGCACGGGGGCGGGTACTCCCCCAAACTGTTGTCAGCAGAGCTGGCAATAAAAATTCAGGAGACCTGATTCCCAGGTCCATCCCATTTCTAACCACTAGATCTCACTCCCCTCTCCGAACTGGGAACAGGACCCAGGAGTCTGATCTGTTGCCTAAATCACAAGACCAGCCTTCCTTTCCAGATGGCAACTGGTTGGTGGCTGCTATACCAGTATGTTGCTGGTTACAGTGGGAAAGGGGTCTGAGCAGCCTGGATGGGGGGGCTGGGATGAACTGGAGGGGCTGATGAGGGGTGCAGAGGCCTCTAGCATTGTGATCCCCTCTGGGGCACATGGACAAGCAGGCTGTTGTCTGTTTATTTCCTCCCAGACATTCCTGTTTCCCTCTTTCCTGTCTCCCCAATCTTGCTGGCACTGGGATTCAGGATGAATTGGGGGCAGGAGCCTCTGGAAGGCCCCATGGGAGAGTAGAGCTGGGGTATGTGGGTGCTCCGTTTGATTGGACTTTCTGGGTCTGGCTGGGCTGGAAGCCCTTTGAAAGTTGCGTGCTTGTTATTTCAGGCCACACACAGGTGGGGTGCGGGGAGAGAAACTATTTAAAAAGCAATCCAGAGATGATGGTTTGTCCCGTTTCCAACCCTCCCACATCCCTTCTTAGCAGCAGCTGTGATTCATTGCCAGGCCCTCTGAGCTTCACCAAAGAGGGATGGAAAACAAGCGTGATTGCTGTTGCCAAAAGTGCAGAGAGTGCCCATCACCGTTGTCTCTGGATGGGTTCTCTGGGGTCAGCACTGCAGCAGCCACCCTAGGAAGTGGGGGAACAGGGGGATGACAGCTTCCCCCCCACACACCATGCCTGATTGAGCCCTAGCAGCTCAGCTCAAACCACAAGCTCTTTCTGTCCCCGCATTTGGTCAGGCATCTCTGGCAGCTAGTTGGTGACTTTCCACTCCAGGAAGTTGTAAAAATGCCTCCTATGGCCACTGAGTTCAGAGCAGCAACTCCGGATCTCCTCTGATAAGTCCAAGGAGAAGTGGCCCCATTGGAAGATCTGAGGGTGGAGAAGGGGAGTTCTGCCCCCCCCCCCCGGGCATTTAATTCCTTCCCTGCAGCTGACTAAAATGCTCCAAATCCCTTGGCAGCTCAGCAGTGACCCGGCAGAATAATCTTCCCTGTAATTGCTCACCAGGGACTCCCCCAGCTTTCGTTTCCAGCCGTCTTGTGTCTTAAGTCTGTCTCGCCTCCACTTCTCATTTCGTTTCATTGGGGTGTCCTCCTGCTTTGGGGCCTCCCCTATGCGTGGCTTGGGGGCTGTAGAAGAATGAAGGGTTAATGTACGTCCAACCCTCCGGAGGGGGAGAGAGGTGAAATGAGTTGTGTGGCTTCTGCTGGATGCATGGTGCAAAGTGGCTGATTATTTGGTGGTGTGTGTCTTGGGCTGGGGTAGTCGGGAGCTGCAGGTTGGGATTGGGCAGAAACCAACTGAGCTGTGTGTGTGTATTCAGGGCTGGGGTACAAGGTGGGGGTGCTGTGGACTGGGATTGAAAGGAAGCAGAAGAGCTTCAGAGGAGGACACTCAGGGCTGGATAAGTGGGGTGGGGCTGTGAGTCATGATGGGGTGGTGTCAGCCTCCCCACATTCTGTTTTTCTCTGTCTGGTGACATCCCCAGGCTGTGAGTCCTGACGCTGCAGCCAGCACCCTGCCGTCCACCTGCACCCCATGCTGAGAGCAGGAGTAAGCTCACCACCATGCTCAGCGCATCACGGCTGGGCCCTGTCCTGCCCATCGGCTCTACATCCCTTCCCAGCTAACCTGTACCCTTCGTTTGTCTTTGCAGCTGATGGCCGAGGATGGTAGGGCAGTGGGCCTTGCCAATGGGGGGTCTGCTAGCCCCACCGACACCATTAAGGTGAGAGGTGACCCGGGTGATTGGTGGCTGGGATCCGCTCTCTCCTTGGGACCTCAGGGTCGGGGGTCTTGGCTTGGGTACATCATAACCCTGTTCTGCCTGTGTGAGCTAAACTTTCTCTCTGTCTATTTTACCATCTGGGGATGCTAGGATAGTGATGGGGTCTCTGGTCCCCTGCAGCCTCTGTGAGCAGTCCTCTACCAGGAACCATTGGTTGACTCTTCTTTCATTGAACCCTGCAGAGCATTGGGACCCAGTAATATCCTGTGGCAGCAAGTTCCACAGATTAATTTTGGCTTTTTACATTTTTAATTTTTTTTTTAAAGTTTGCTTTAAATGCATCTGATGTACTTATTTGGCCCCCATTACGTAGTAGCTGAACACAATCTTTAATGCATTTATTCTTGAGGCAGAGAAACTATCCCCTCTGTACAGATGGGGAAATTGAGGCGCAGTGGCTAAGTGACTCTGCTAAGGTCACCCAGAGAGTCTGGGACAGAATAAGGACATGAATCCAGGTCTCCCAAGCCCCTGCCCTGTTGCTAACCACTAAACCAGCCTCTCTTGGTTGCCTTTCATCTCTATCAACTCTCCCTCAGTCCCTGCAGCCCGGCTCACCTATCTGTGGACCATTTTGTCAGATCTAAAGAGGCATATCAGGGAGGCTGTTACAGAGCAGGATGTGATTAACAGCTCTGGGCTGATCTATAAACAGAGATTAACAGTATGTGGCTTCATATCCGGCTGAGAGCTGGGTGGTCTGGTGCCATGAACCCAGACTGAGGAGAAGGTAGCTGGGACCTTCCTTTAACTTGCCAGGCGGTGGCAGAATGAGTGGCTGGAAATTGACCCAGACTGGAAGTAAGGGGCAATGGCAAGTTCCTGTCTGCAGGGATGAGTACCCCCCTGGCTTAGCCTTCTTAGGGACGTGCCGGAGTCTCTGTCACCTGGAATCTGCAGGATGCAGCTGGTGAAAAGATCTGCCCCACAGCTGGGTTCGATGCAGGACTCTGCTCTCAGGCCTGGTGGTCAAGCCTTTTGAGCCTGAATTGAGCAGCGGGGAACGCATGCGGGCTGGAGGGTCTTTTCCCGCACTATTGCCTGCTCGTTTGATTCCTCCCAGGGACAGTTGTGGCTTCTATCCCTTTATCGGCTGTTGGCTGTTGACTGGCCTGGGCTGGGGGTGGTTATTGCATGGGGCACTAACTGGCCTCTGGTTGGCAGCCTCAATGAAGAGGCCAAGAATTGAATGAGCTGTGGAGTCCAAACTCTCCTAGAGGGTGCAATGCACAGAAAATTCTTCCCGTGCAGTTGAGCAGCATTGTTGTGCATGGCTGAACAACTGCTGTGTCTCACCCCAGAGTTGGCTGCATCTTGGTGCTCTGGGAATGATATCAGTGCAGCGTTGCAGTGTGGTGTTCTGCCATGATTCACCCCAGAGCTGGGTGCATTTCAATGGCACGTGAATGATCCCTGTGCACTGTTGCGGTGCTCTGTTCAACTGTCGTGCTGGCTGCGTTCCAGTGCTAAGAGACTGACTCCAGCGTGGAGTTGCGGTGTGCTGTTTTGCCATGACTAACCCCAGAGCTGGCTGCGTTTCTGTGGCAGGCAAATGATCCCCAGGCAGCAGTGTTATGTGCTGTTGAACAACTGCTGCACCCGACCCCAGAGGTAGCTGCACCACAACCACCCCATATGCTGCTTATCAATGAAGAGTCAATACTTGCAGGTAGAGACTGCAGCGCTCTGTTGCACCCAGACGCCTGAGAGGAGTGTAGCAGGGAGGTACCCGTGTGTGGTAACTGACGTTGCTTTCTAATATCACTCAAGGGGTGAGGAGTTTTTATAGCTGGGTCTCTGAGGTCCCATTTGGCTGGAGGATGCCGTTCACTGCAGGCCTGCAGTGTGGACAGAGGCATGCTGGCCGAAGCAGGGTGCCAGAGGATGGATTGCATGTGGGCATGTTGGCCTGCCAGAGCAGTCTGGTCTCCCCACCTGTTAGTCCACAAGCACAATCAACAAGGCTAAGTGATCCTTCCTGTGAACCTGTTGTGTTACCATAACAATGCAGGGTGGGAAAATCCTACTGTTCTTCAGTGTACCTTAAAGGGATGGGCCCCACAATGACCATGGCAGGGTGATGTTAGCCTTGGTATTGGGGGAATGGCCCCCTTTCCATCCAGGGGTCTGAGCTCTACAAACCCTCTCTCTGTTTTAGTCATGAGATCCCCCTGTTGCTGGTAGCTTCCTGCCCCATGGGGAAAGGATATGACTGACTGGTCTGGTGGCATGCTGGGAGTCAGTAGCAGATCCAGGAGAAGAACCCAGGAGTCCTGGTTTCCAGCCTCTTTCTCCCCTCCTAGACCTGGCAATAGAATGTCGGAGTTCTGGGTCCCTCTCCTTTTCGCTTGAACTAACTCAACCTCACTCCCTTTCCCCAGCTAGCCGGAGAACCCAGGCGTCCTGATTCTCAGTCAGCCGTTGTTGAGCAAATGAGACCCCCGTCCTCTCCTGGAATGGGAGCTTGGACCCAGGAATCTGCCCTTCCACACATCTTCACCTTCTAGGGTGGAAAGCAGGAGTTGTGACTCAAACGCACAGCCAGGGTACGAGAATAACCCCTGGGGGCCCAGGCTTGCATAACCACCTGTGCTTGGTTTTGCAGGGATTGAACCAGTGACCCTCTGCAGTAATCACAGGCATCATTACCTGCTGAGCTAAAGGAGGGACTCCTCATGCTGGTGGCAGCTGTGTGAACCATGGCTGCGCTGGCTAAGCTGGGGAGTTGTATTTGATATACTCTGCTGCCTTCTGCAGGAGACCATCTGCCCGGAGGACGATGAGGTTTTTGAGACAGAGCCGCTGAGCCCCACTACCATGGCCACATTGCGAGCTGGCAACGTGGAGGAACTGTATGAGCTGTTGGAGAAGCTGGGCAGGTGAGGAGGCGCCGCGGGCCTAGGCCATCCCCGGGCATGTCAGGGCTGTTCTGCTACCCTGCATTCCGGCAGCTGCTTGTTTCAGCACCACCCAGAATCCTTTGCACACGTGCGCCCTGTTGTGGAGGGTTCAGGGGTGGGTGGCTGGCTGGGGTTACGGGAAGTGCTTTGGTGACACCATCCGTCTTCCTGTGTGCGTGTTGCTCTCTCAGGCTGACTGAGGGTACATGAGGATGGGGTCTGTCTCCCACAGCTTGGGTTGGACCTACCAGAGCTGGAAACTCCTCTTTGCCTCCCTCCCCTGCTCCCCCCCTCCATATAGCTTTTCGTCCCCTGCATCTCAGGGCCAGTTGGCTCTGCCTTCCCCTTTGGGTCGTGTCTGGACAGGTTCAAATAAACCCCATGTCAACTGGCATCCCGGGGGAGTTGGGCTCAGTTGAGTTGAGCCAGCGCGGGCCATTGCCTGAGCACCTACTCCAACCACTAAGTTCCCCCACCTCTACACATAGAACCTAGGAGTCATTGGGACTAGAACCCAGGAGTCCTGACTTCTCCCCCACTTCTCTGGGATGGGAACCCAGCAGGCAATGCTCCTACTTGTCTGCTCTAGACCGCACTGCCTCCCAAAGATGGTGGGGTGTGGGGAATAACCCCAGGGGGTCTGACTCTCCCACTCCACACCCTAAGTGTTGCCACCTGGTCCGGTGCGTGATCACGCTCCTTCCTGTAAACGGTGTCAGAGCTTGTATCTGGCTCCTCCTGGCCCAACATCTGGATCGCATTTGGCAGCACACTTCCCAGGCCAAGCCCCGGAGGACCCGTTCACGTTGCTGACATAACGAGGGATTGGGAGGGCCAGACGTTTATGGAACCATGTATTTCACAGTGGGCTGAGCGCACAGGGAGTGGATACCAGAGCTCTCTGGACACTGACCGGCCGTTCCTTGTGAGAGGTGGTTTCATGGCTCACGTCTTGTAGGGCATCCCATGCCATGGAGCCAGAGTCAGATCCATATCCCTTCTCCCTCAAGGAGTGGCTGTGCGTGGTAGCAGGGCTGGCCCCATCTCTGTCAGGACTGACTGCTCAAAATCTGGGCGTGGGCTGGGCGCCTTCCCCCTTGGAATGTTTTTTAATGGCTTGGGAAACTTTCATGGAAACGCGATTGCTGCTGTCTCAATAGTCCATTGGCGGCTGCTGCTTATGAGACAGTGGGGCCTAGGGATTAGAGCAGAGGACGGGGTGGTGGGGAGAGGACACCTGGGTTCTGTTCCCAGCTGTGGAGAGGGGAGGGGGATTTAGTGATTACAGTGGGGGTGGGCAAGATTCAAGGGTTCTATTCCTAGCTCTGGGGAGGGGAGTGGTGCTTAGAACAGCCCATCATCTGCCCCGCGGGGGCTGGAATCCAGGACGCCTGGGTTCTATTTCCAGCTCTGAAGTGGGGTCTACTGGTTGCTGGAGGCACTGCTTGCCCCAGCTGACGCCCGCTGCCCGACTCCTGCCTGCCCCGACTGCTCCAGCCCCTCCCCTTCCCACCCCACCAGGGTGTCTCTCTACCCCTTGTCCCCGCAGCGGGCACTTTGGGGTGGTGAAGCGCTGCCGGAAGCGGAGCTCAGGCACATTGTATGCCGCCAAGTTCGTGAAGGTGCGCAAGTGCAAGGGCAGCCGGCTGGGGCTGGACCGTGAGCAGGTGGAGCGGGAGGTCAGCATTCTGCAACAGCTGGAGCATCCCAACATCCTGCGTCTGCACGACCTCTTTTCCTGCAAGGCTGAGATGGTGTTGATCCTGGAGCTGTGAGTGGGCGGGGGGAGAGGAGTGCATGAGGGTGGGGGGGCAGGGCATCTGTGGGGCAGGGCTTGTGGTCTCCCTCTCATCCCACTCTAATAACCCTCTGAGTTTACAGAGTACCTCACCCCCCCCCCGGGGGGGTCATCCCCATTGCGCCTATAGGGAAACCGAGGCACGGAGAAACGGGCAAGGCTTGCGCTACTAAGGTCATGCAGGTTTAGTGACTCACTGGGAGGAGAACCCAGGAGTCCTGGATCGCAGTCTCCTTTGCTCTAAACACAATACATCCCACCTCCCCTCCACCCCCACAGCTGGCTGCCGGTCTCTCCTGCGGCTCTAACCATTAGCCCCCGTACACCAGGCAGAGTACAGCTGGGATCTGGGCCTGCTGCCCATGGGCACGTCAAGGTGTCTGTGATGAGTTCCAAAGCTCCAGATGGCATGAGACGCTGTTGCTGCTGCTTCGACCTGCCCCACGGGTGGCAGATGATGGGCTGTGGGTTCCTGGCCCTGAACCCTTTTGGATGGGCAGCTGAGGGTTGGAAATACTGCAGACTCCCCTTGGGATGGCTGTGCAGAGCATGGATTTGACAGCATCCGCGTAGCCCTTTCAGCTTGGTTGGCTGGATTTTTTTTTCATCTAGGCACATCTTGTTTAGATCCTGCAATTAACGGCCCTGACTCTCCATTGGCCTGCATGTAGTGCGTGCCATCGTAGCCTTTTACGCTGCCACCCCTCAGTGACCGCACAAGGTGGCTCGGATCTTACCTGACCCATGCCTGTACGTGCTTCCCTACATTCAGCTCCGTCTGCCTCAAGTGCAGGTGGAGTGACAATCTGGTTGGATAACACCTCCTATGTAGAAGGCTTCTGCACTACCTTTACAGGGATCGTTTTCCTGCCTCCCCTCACCTCCACTGAAATGCAGCCGCTTCTTAGGTGGATCACTGTGGCTGTTTAACAGCAGCATTGAACAAGGAGCTTTTTGGTCCGCTCTGAAAGGAAGCCTCTTCTGCAGAGGACCGTGGCCACTGTGATGGACAGTAGGTGAAAAGTGGATTTGGGGCAGTGTGGTTTTGTAGACCGAGTACATTCCCGATGCTGCCCTGTCTCGCTCTAGTATGCCTGGACAAATCACGCCCCTCTTTGTGCCTCAGTTTCCCCATAGGCATGTGGTACTGATCCCACCCACAGCAGGGCTTTGAGATCCTGCAGTGGCAGGACACTATGGGAGGGCCGAGTGTTTAGACCTGACTGCCCCTGTTCCAGTGTGGCTCCAGCCGTTCCTTGGGCCCTGCTGTAGGTGGGAGCAGGATTGGGCCATCTAGTGTCTCTAGGCTTCCCCCGGCAGCCCCTCCTGCTCTCTGCCCCTGTGTCCTCACCTGCTCTCCCTCTCCGCTCCTAGGATCCACGGCGGGGAGCTCTTCGATTTCATTGCCGAGAAGGAGATGCTGACGGAGGCGGAGGCCATCGAGTTCCTACAGCAGATCTTACAGGGTGTCGCCTACCTGCACTCGCGGCACATTGCACACTTTGACCTCAAGGTGCCCAGCCCCTTCTGTGCTGGGGGGGGCCCTGGCCAGGAGCCCGACGTGGGCGTCACCTCTGACCCCTTAGCCATTGAGTCTCAGTCCCTCCCACAGAGATGGGTAGGAGGGGGTGAGGTGGCCGTGCCTGTTTCCCAGTATGTTAGAGCAGTCTCAGGGCTGCTGTAACTCACGTTCTCCTTCCCATGGCCCTGTAGAGCAGAGAATACCCTTCATGCAGCTTGCTCCAGCTACATCTCTCATCTGTGGGTGGGTAGGTTCAGGGCCCTTACACTAATTCCACATCAGCCAGAGAAGGCCCCTATGTGGGGGAGTTGTCGGGCCGTTTTCAAACCACTTCAAGGCCCCTTTATGCTGCCAGAGCAGCCTCTGAGAGCCAGGCCCCTGGTGCACAGTCTGTGGCCTTTCCCATGTCCAAGGGGGTGGTCCGTGATGGACCGACGCACTGTGGGTTGGCAATTCCCTGTATCTGCAGCCCCGCTTTGGAAAGCAGCTATAGAAATTTGACTTCCTTTCTATACTGGGGACAGGGCAGCGGGCTCAGGTTCAGGCCAGACAGTCAGGGCATTTCTCCCTGTCTGTGTGGATCTCCAAGCACTCAGCCTTGCCTGGCAGGAATCTTGGAAGGGACCCTCCGGGAAACCCAGAAGCCTTGTGCATTCCCACCTTCATCCCTCCATGCCCCGTCACATGCTGACTGTGTAACCTCCCTTGCTGCCACAACCCAGCAGTGGGCACTGGGGAGGCTGTGAGGTGGGGGGGTCGACCCCATTTGCCCCGTGAGTGTTTGTCCCTGCATAAAGTGGGTGTGAGATGCTGCCTGGTTTGATCTTATCAGGGTCCCATGCTGGCTTTGCACTGGTGTCAGTTACCACAGGGGGCGATGGGGAGCTGGGCTCATGGTGTGACCTGTCTCTTCCCTGCAGCCCGAGAATATTATGCTACTGGAGAAGGATGTCCCCAACCCAAAAATCAAGATAATTGATTTTGGTCTGGCCCAAAAGCTGGAAGATGGAGTGATCTTCAAAAGCCTTTGTGGGACTCCACAGTACATAGGTAAACAGCTGAGCACTACCGATTCCCTGCTGGGAAGGTCGCCATGGCCTGCTGGGACTTGTTGGCATAGGGTTCTGCTGGGGTTAACTTGTGGAACTCACTGCCACAGAATATTGTTGAGACACTTGGTTTAGCAAGGTTCATGAAAGCCTTAGACAGGGGCTTGAAGAATAATCGTGTGTTTCTACAGCATCTTTCATCCCAAAGCATTTGGGAATACTCTATAGCAAGGAATTTCACCAATGTCTAAATTGGAGTCACCTCTGAGGCAGAACATGGCAGCTACCTTGAGCAACACACAGACTTTCAGAAAGGGAGGTGAAGGAAGGTCTTGTCTCCTGCCAAACTGCATTGGGGGTGGTGTGACAGGCTGCTCCCCAGATCTGGTCTGGTGTGCCGCTATGACCCCTCAAACTCCACTCCTGAACCCCAATAACCCTGCCCTGCTAGTAGGACCGGCTAAAGCCCCTGCATTAATCCCTGGCCTAAAAGGGTGACCTGGGCTCAAACCCCTAAAACCTCTGCAATGATCCGTCCCTGCCCAGCTCAG